>JAOXJJ010000725.1:14993486-15010759 GCA_025769935.1 Phoenix roebelenii | reverse complement strand
CAAAAAAAAAAAGAAGAAAAAAACAGCAACTACTTCCTCTTGTCCCTCCATTCCAGCAACCACAGCCCTTGCACGGAACCCTGGCCCTCCTCTGTGACCTGCTCCATTATGAAGGATGCCAATAAAACTATCGTGTTCTCTTTTTCCAATTTAAATTCCTCTCACCTCACTTTGTTTTGATACTCATCCCTAGATCCCTCCAATTGGCCTTATTTTATTTTTATTGAAAAGTGAAACACAAATAGTGTTGGTGGGTTAGGTAAAAGTCCATACAGATAAGTTGGCCAAGCTTGGGCTTATTTTTACAAATAAATAGGTTCTGGGTGGAGGATAGTTTAACCCATTTGAATTGAACCTTACCCGAACCCAAGCCATTGAAAAACCTATCCCATATAAACAGGAAAATCTTCCTGGTTACAAATATTGTATGATGGTAGTGGTATCGGAAAAATAGAGGGAAAATAGAATCTCTACAGATTACATGTTTCATGGTCTGCTTGCCACCCCCAAAACACACACACTCTACCCCAATCAACCACATTTTAATTTCAATTACAAGAAGTATGTACCCTCATATCCCTCTTTGATTAACATCCATTAATTGAGTTCTCCCTTCAAAGATGACTAGATCTCTTCCATGTTCTAAAGAATTAGCATGGCTTACCACAAACCTGTTTACTACAACATGAGGCATGCCTAGCTACCAAAAAGCTGCACATGCCGTGCTAACCCAACCATCAACACAAGCAAAAATAAATTCCAAGGACACTTCACAATAACTAGGGTAAATTAAAGCCAAAATTTCCTGGACATTCTTTTCAGGGCCCTGTTTTTAGTACTGCTCCATAGCCAGCTCTAGCATGACAGAGCAAAGGTTGTCATTTTTATTCATGTTTTCCACAGGCTGAAGAGCCAAAAACCCCATTCGATCAACCATATTTTCAACTGAAGTGACTATAGAATTTAGGATGCAACAAATTTAAATGGTCACAACTTAGGAAGTGGCAGCTAATTAATAAATAACAAATATTATTAAGTTCATAAGTAGGAGAACAATTTACCAGCTTGAGACAGACGACGAGCTTCTGAATTTGCCCATCTTACAAATTCATCCTTCTGCCCTTGCACATAAGGATGAAGGCGATCTTTTAGATTCTGAATTAATTTTTGTTCCCTTTCCTTCTGTAATGCCTGCGCTTGGACGACAAAAGCTAATCATATAAAAACAAAAAATAAAAAAACAAAGGAGCACAGTTTGTTAAAAAAGGTAGTATGTACATCTATGCTACAGAATAAATGCATAACCACAACGTTTTTTCATTGTGTATACCAATTTGCTATGAAAATAAATTGTGCAAATGGAGAAATATACAGTCTAGATTTTACCATGTTGCAATGTTGGACAAGAGACTTTTAATGAACTTCCTAATTAGGCTATTGCTTTAGACTGTCAAGATAACCATGACACCATAGATCAGCTTAACAGAATTGATGTGCATAATGTTTTAAGGCTGGGTATCCTGCAAAGATGCCTCACAAGTACAATATAGTATGCTCATATATTGACACACAGCCACCATTGGAATTGGCAAAGCACTCATACTGTATGTCAGCACGGGGACATACCAAGCCCCGATGCCATACTGGTACTGTAGAGGGTCAGTATGATATTTCCCCATACTGCCCTGTATAGTTCCATAACTATAACACTAGATGTGAACCAATTGATAGAAGTTTGTCGTAAATTGTTCATCTGACAAACTATAAAAAAGAGATTGAAAAGAATCAATTCAAATCAGAAGAGAAAAGGAATCAGAAAGTTGCTTATTGAGCTATGTAGCTCACTCCCATCATTACTATTAAACCTTTCAAAGAAATTGGTCTAAGTTGGATTGTAATTCTGAAGAAAAGAGGAATCAGAAAGGAATCAGCTTTTTGATAGCGTTGTATGGACATGAAGACAAGAATCGGATCTGGACATGTAGCCAAGTTTGCTAGAGGGAGAAGGGAGATATAGGGATACATGAGATAAAATATAACTTTAACTAAATTATGTATTTAAATATTAAAAGAAAATAGTAAAAAGACATTGTTCATTAAGATCTTTCAACATTTATTTCTAAGTCAAACATCCCAATTAACTTAAGAATATAAGAAAAATAATATTTTGCTAACTTGTTTTGGTACTGACCAATCTCTAAAAAGAACAAACACTCACTTCTTTCATCAAAATAGGGAATCAAACTCATTGTTGGACAAGTACAACTCCCTCTCAATCTTTAGAAGTAGCTACAAAAGAACTTTATAAGTATCTAAGTGTCCTATACATATTCCACTGAGACACATAGCCTACAAGGATTTTTGGAACTGGGTGCTGGTGTCCAGGCAACAAAAACTTTTTGGAGGTGCATTTTGGATTCTAATGATCACTGAGGTAGCACATCGAATATGCCACATCAGCCTTAACCATAGGTGGAACTCTTCAAGTCTTTGGATTAACTAAAGAGTTCTGAGATACCTCTAGTCTAGCCCCTGCCATCATGACACCACTTAAATTGCCATGCAACATGCATGTGACAACTTTAAGTAGGAGTTGGACATCACACAAACCATAAGGGAAAACACTATATTTAGAAAATTGTATATCAAATTGATGACCAAATGTAACCAAACTAGGCTAGGGAAAAAATCAAAATCCAGAAAATAAGAAGTGGGCTGAGAAAGACTTGGATCAGACTAATTAAGTTAAGGCAAAAAAGGAAAGTGGCTCAGTCGAAGACACAGAAGAACGAACTAAACTACATGGATCGGGTGAACTCACTAATGCTGGCACATTCCTAAGGACATGGGAGAGTCAGGCAAAGGTATGTGTACCTTATCACTTAAGTCTGAAAAAAGAAAAAAAATGGTAGAACTTTTTCTATGCTTAATTAGTACATTTGACAATACTATGATCAATTTTTTGTTAATGAGCAAATATGCCTCTGCTTTTTTAGCCATGTTTGCTAATGAAGGGCATATTTGATCATTTCAAAAATCTAGTGGGATAAAATTATTGGTAGCTTTGTTCTTGGATATCTTGGGATCAATATTGTTGAGATTAGGACCGAGTTGCAAATCATAGAGGGGGCTAGATTAGGTCGGATCGGATAGTGAACCAGATAATTTATTATAATTTTTTTCTGATTTCTTTCAAAAATTTCTAAACACAAAGAAATGTGAATATTGAAATATAAGCCAACTATAAAGTATATATATTGAAAATAAAAAGCATATATATGAGATACGACAATATTTGTTGTCACCAGATTCGGCCCATATACAGTATTTCTAATAAAAGAAACATTAATTTGATTATTCGAGATGTTTGTAGACTATCTATCAATTTAAGTATCCTTTTAACTAGAATGCTTTAGAAAAAACAAAGATTAGACTTCAACCTACATTATAAAAAAATACAAAAACTTGCACCTTCCATTTAATTCAATGAACTCCAAAAATAGACTTACAAATTTTACTATTTGAGATCTATTAGTGATAAGTAATTTAAGAACAACTTAGCCAAAGAAATTACAGAATATAGACTTACACACGATTTAATATGTAAATAACATAATCAAATTGGATACGTTGATCCAAAGGAACATCTAATCCAACATATGGATCTAAATCTTGTGAACCTAAATTGATCCTGATCCAAGGATGGGATCTAGATTGTTTAAAGCCATTCTGATATGGATAGTAAGACCTGAAACATGAATCGTAAGATTTTAAAAACGATGCTTGGGATATCCACAATTTGATTGAACCATCAGAGATCATCCTCCAGCCAACATTTTCAATTGTTTGGCAAAAAAAGCCTTTATCCTAGCTTTGCCCATGCTCCGAACTAAGATTAAAAGGGCCATGCACATGGAGGTCTTTCACCGAGTTCCATGGTAATTGGTTAGCCATGGATTGCAAAATATGGGTAGCATGACAAAGGCTGGGACATTATGCACCTCAAAGTTAGACTCAGTCAAACGACCTAAGAGATAGGCCAAGGTGTTTGAGATCCTGTTAACTGATGAGGTGATCTCGGATTTGAATAGCTACAACAATGTTTTGAACAATGTAAGCAGCTCATGAGCACGAAGGTGCTAGGTGGTAGTGTTCTTGAGAAATGCAAGCCATGGGCAAGGCACAAAGAAAGCAAGTTCAAGATCCAGCACAAGACTCTAGAAGGTGCTTGAATAGAAGAATGGTGGCTGTAACAAGTCACTTTTGGACATGAAGGTGACACAAAACATGTTAGCTTGGAATTTAGTTTTGCAAAATATGTGTTGGACCTCTTAAGGAGTCCATCAATGTACGAAGGTGTTGTCTATGTTTTGTGTATGATTTTGATGCCAAACAATATTTAAATGAAAGCTCAACCCGCGGAATCCACCAGCGGGGTGTTGGAATCCACCAACAAACACAATATAGAAGGGAAAACTCAATTCATTCACTAACAACCAAAATGTTAATAAGCCCTACCAGTCTTTATATAGGCAACATGATAAGAAAAATTTTTCAAAATACTCCTACATAGGAAAAGACCCAAATACCCAACAAATAAGCTCTCTCTCTCTCATAATCCATCACCCAGCCACAATGTCACCGGGTGGGCTGCCCTCCTACGTCTGTGACTGTACACGTGTCTGATCGAAGATCTAGGACTGGTGTCCGCATCAACTCTCCCGGGGTGGGAGAAACTCGACTCGGTCGAGTGGGACAGGGGGCGGCTTTGGTAGTGCTCCAAAAGATCTGGATCGATCCGCTGCAGCTCCTCACAAGTAATCCACGTGCTATCAAACTCTGGACGGTCCCTCCATCGGATTAGAAAACGCTGAAGGCCTCCGTCAGTAGTAGATATTACACGAGAAATCCCGTCCGTCCGGTAAAGGCAGATTATTAAGCTCGAGTAAAGTATGTTCATCCAAAATAGCATCTATCTTGTCCTTCCGTGTGGGTTGAAAAAGAGAAGTATGAGGGTCAAAGGCAGGCATAGCTAGTGGAGGCGGAGTTGGAGTGTCAAATGGGGCATCTGGGATAGGAAAAGGAAGTGTGTAAGCAACTAAGTCCTCAATATTAAAAGTGGAACTAATGCCGTAATCAGAAGGGAGATCAATGATATATGCATTGGGGCCTACCCGTTTCAAGATTTGAAAAGGTCCTGCACTACAAGCCTGCAATTTTCTCGCGGTTCCAGATGGAAACCGTTCGGGTCTGACACGAATCATGACATAGTCGCCAATATAAAACTCTTTAGCGCGTTTATGCAAATCGGCTTGTAATTTATAACGAAGATTACTAGATTCAATTCGCTTACTAATCTCTTAATGCATTGAATGGACATGATGTGCAAATGCTTCGGCCGACTCAAAGACTCTAGCATGCGGTGACATGGGAAGAAGGTGCAAAGGTTTGTGAGCTTGAAAGCCATGAACAACCTCAAATGGACTCATATCAATAGACCGATTAATGAAATTGTTGTATGCAAACTGAGCAATAGGAAGAACAGAGTCCCTGTTTCTATTATGATCACCCACCAGACAATGTAAAAGATTTTCCAGACTACGATTGACAACCTTTGTCTGATCGTCCGTTTAAGGGTGGTAGGCGGTCAAGAATTTCAATTTCGTGCCCCCCATGTGCCATAGGGTTTTCCAGAAGTAGCTCATGAATCGAACATCGCGATCAGACATGATAGTTTTCGGCAAGCCATACAACTTGACTACATGCTCAAAATATAACTTTGCAACGTTCGAAGTGTCAGAGGTTTTGGAATAGGGGATAAAGTGCGCCATTTTGGAAAAACGATCGACGACCACAAAGATAGAGTCATGCTTGCGAAAGGTACGTGGCAAACCAAATACAAAATCCATGCTCACGTCTTGCAGGGGGCAATCAGGCACCGGTAGTGGGGTGTAGAAGCCAGTGTTTTGCTTGCGATGTTTAGCTAACTGATACGTTCTACATTGTCCAATTAACTTGGCCACATCACGTTTGAGATTGGGTCAGTAAAACTAGCGTTCAACTTCCTCGATGGTTTTATCCCATCTAAAGTGACCAAAAAGGCCGCTAGCATGAATTTTCCATACGAGAAAGTCACGTACGGACGTACAAGGTATTCAGAGTTTGTTGGCCTTAAATAAATATCCGTCGCGAAGGGAATAGCTGTCAAGTGAGACATTTGTGTCATTTGATAGGTTAAGGTAAACTTCCCTAAAGTCAAGGCAGGACGCATAATCTTCCTTCAGCCTATCAAACCCAGTAACTTTGACACTTATGAGGAAGAGAAGATTAACCCATCGACTTAGCGCATCAGCGATTTTATTTTCGGACCCAACTCAATGTCAGAGTACAAACGTATATTCCTGTAAGAATTCAATCCAACGACCGTGCCGGAGATTGGGTTTCTTTTGACAACTGAGATACTGGAGGGCTTCGTGGTCTGAGTAAAGAACGAATTCATGTGGAAGCAAATAATGACGCCAATAGCGTAAAGCTTGAATGACTGCATAAAACTTTTTGTCATAAGTGAAATATTTTTGTTTAGCGGCATTGAGCTTCTCGCTAAAATAGGCGACAAGATGGAGCTCTTGGCTGAGGACACCACCTATCCCAATCCCGGAGGCGTCACACTCCACCTAGAACCTTGAAAAAATCAGGGAGGCGCATCACAGGGGCTTCCATCATCCTTTTCTTGATCTCCTTAAATGCTCTAGCGGCCGATTACCTCAACTGGAAGTGTCCCCGTTTGAGGCAGTCCGTAATTGGGGACATAATGGTACTGAATCCACGGACAAAACGCCGATAAAAAGTGCCACGTCCCTCATGGATGTTTATAGGTTCAGGCCAATTGACAATCACCTTGACTTTTTGGGGGTCCGCACAGACTCCTTCAGATGATACGACAAAACCTAAAAAGATGACTCAATCCACAAGGAATAAGCACTTGTTCCTGTTGGCGTAGAGGTTCCCAGCACGAATTTTAACACACTTGTCGGAGGTGGTCCATGTGTTGCTCCCTCGACTGGCTGTAAATCAAGATGTCATCAAAATACACTACTAAGAACTTTCCCGTGAATGGCTGGAGTACCTATGTCATGACCCGCATAAATGTGCTGGGGGCATTAGAAAGCCCAAAAGGCACCACCAAGCATTCATATAAACCGTCCTTAGTCTTGAATGCATTTTTCCATTTGTCATCCGGGCGGATTCGAATTTGATGGTAGCCACTTTTTAAGTCAATCTTAGAAAAAATCATAGCTCCCGCCATAATATCTAGCATGTCGTCAAGCCAAAGAATTGGAAAGCGATATTTGACCGTTATTCTATTTATCGCTCGACTATCAACACACATGCGCCACGTTCTATCTTTCTTGGGTGTGAGCAATGCCGGAACAGCACAAAAACTCAAGCTTTCACGAATAAATTCTTTCTTTAACAATTCCTGTACCTGGCGTTGTAACTCGGCATGTTCGGTCGGACTCATGCGATAATGCGGCAAATTGGGAAGGGATGCTCCAGAGACTAGGTCAATAGCATATTGGAAATGAAGAAATAAGGGAAGAGAGCTTGCCCTTTTTGTTTGTAGTGTGTGATGTGCGACACGCTTCGACACGATCCGGCATCCGCGGTGCGATTGCTCCGGCATAGATCTTGTGAGGCAAACGAATATGAGGGATCGGGGGTGGTCTGTCCGTCAACTAGACCTCAAGGCTTTAGCAACAGAGGCAAAGCTAACCTAGCTCTGATACCAAAGTTGATGCCGAACAAGATTCAAATAAAAGCTCAACCCGCGGAATCCACCAGCAGGGTGTTGGAATCCACCAACAAACACAATATAGAAGGAAAAACTCAATTCATTCACTAACAACCAAAATGTTAACAAGCCCTACCAACCTTTATATAGGGAACATGACAAGAAAAAATTTCCAAAATACCCCTACAGAGGAAAAGACCCAAATACCCAAAAATAAGCGCTCTCTCTCTCTCATAATCCATCACCCAGCCACAGTGTCCCGGGTGGGCTGCCATCCTGCGTCTGTGACTGTACACATGCCTGATCGAAGATCTAGGACTAGTGTCCGCGCCAGATTTATAGGGCATTGAAAAGTTATTGGAGTGGTTGATTTTTGGTGTTATAGGAGGAAGTCATGAATATTGTTGTGCTTGGCTACAGAGGTGGCCCTACGCATCTAGTACTCTTCTTTTACAAGATAAATGTGGTGACTTGAAGCTCTTATGAAAGTTATCCTACACAATAAGGAGTAAAACATGATGAAAGTTATTCTGCACAATAAAAAGATGCATATGCATTTTATGGCTAATTTGATGGTTGAGGTGTATAAGTGGGTCATGAGGCTCCAAGGATTATAGAAGCACATAGCAACACAAATAACTAAGCGTGCTTTGGCAAATCCTAAGTTTGTTGCACATTTTTTCATGCCTAGGTTAAGGATTCAAGATGGCAGGCCAAATGTGCAAAGTGAAAGCAATACCCCATGAAGGAAATGAAGAAGAAGAAGAAAAAGAAAAAGAAGACAATGATTCATTAACGGCATCAAATAAATCCTAAATTTCAACCATGATGGCTGATTACCAAAAATAACTGCTTATGCAATATCGATCCATGTAACCATTAAAAACCTAAAAGCACATATAGTGTTATGAGTCCTAACAGTAGCAAAATGACATCAGTGATAAGGAATTTACAATCATCCAACTACCTCACAAAAAATAGCATTCATGTGGTGCAAATATTTGGACCTGTATAATTGTAATAATGGATGGTTCTGCCCTTCGTTACTAACGTAAAATAGCATTAGTAGGTTTTTCACAAGCTTAAGCTAAGTTTCTAGCAGAAAATATTGCCAAAAGATATATACTACTTGGGCTTTCGGAAAAGATTTTTTGTTTTCAAAAAAGACTTCATAATATAGAACTAAATTTAGTATCATAGAAAAATGTAGTATTGATATCCTCACTTATACATTGTGAACATGACAAAAGCATCAATGGCTGAAATTTATGACAAGTATATAAGCACATATATATGACCAGATATGTTTGTTCTAATACTATGACCCAAAAGTTTGTCCTTTTACAAACAAGAATTTCATCTAAAAAAATATGCATGTGAAGTTTCTGTCCATGAAACTAGTCTGTCAAATGTCAAAAGAAAGACACCTTAATTTTCTCCTGAAATTTTTGCCTCCGAACTTCTGGGGCTTGGGACTCTTCTTCAATTTCTACTGAAGCTATAGTTGCCAAAGCAAGCTGACCAACATAATCTTCAAAGAATTCACTTCCAAAGAGCATTCCAAAAACAGCAGAAGGATCTACCATGGAATCCCTGAAATTTTGAAGGGTATTAACACATGAACATTAAACAGCATAAATATTTCAGTTTTCCTCATTTCTCTCTATTTGTGAATATTCTTCTACACCTTTTGCAGGAATTAAACAGTTAAATCATATTAGCATTACCTAATTACTTCTACAGACTTAATCACCAGCTTATTCCAACAAACAAAAGAAAAACCTTCATGAAGGCTGTGTTCTCCCACAGAACTTTCACAGAACAATTCAACACAAATTGTGGACTTACTGGGGAAGACCTTCCTTTCCATGCCTATCATATGCCTCACGTTTCGCAGGATCACTCAGTACTTGATAAGCCTCTCCTAGTACCTTCGCATGGAGACCATTTTAATCAGTAGTGCAGTATGCTACATCAAGAGACATGCACTTGTAATCATCATATGAGTTGATATACCTCACATCCACCAAAATCATTAATCAGGTTTGGCCAGTTGCAAGAAGACCATGAATATAGTGTACTCGTTAACAAATACTAGAGCAATAGCCATAAATAATTGTCATACGCCTTTGTTTACAGAAAATCACACAAAACATATAACATCTATCTAAAACAAGCATATCTGCTTGTTAAGTAAAAGCCACAATAATGAGTAATACCAGTAAACTGATCAAGAAACCATGCATCTCATATTTGTGTATTCACTCACAAGACAGAATGGCATGTATTAGATGATTTGGCTTTCTCATTGACAGTTCTATCATGTTACAGGTTAGTAAAACTAAGTTGTGTACCTGAAAGTTATGAGCAGCTTTTGGATCTCCAGGATTTTTATCCGGGTGTACCACCCTTGCCTACAAAAGGAATACATGAAAGAAAAGCATACCAAAGAAAAGAACTTGATGTCAGTCCTCATACTCTGAACAAAAATGTATAATTTCTGCAATATCATGAAAGAGTTATAATGACAGATTAAAAGGATTTAACAAGAGACTGGAATAGTCCATGGGATCCTTAAAATTAGAACCAAATAATAGCAGTATTGATATTGATAAAAGTTTTATGCAACTACAATCGCCAAAATAAAGCTTGACAGCTGAAAGAAAGTTGTTCCTAACTCAAGAATACAAATACTGGAGAAAAGAGAAAACCAGCAATATGCAGAAAATGGATTAAAAAAATTATTACAGCTGGAAGTGTACAAGACAGTGTGGAAACATTCTGATGGATAAAACACTAACTATATGTATGCTTGCACCTGATATTTCTGAAAAGAAATAAAGAAGGTAAGGGGATTGAGTCCTTTTTGAGGTTTTGAATTTGTAATTTACAAAACAAAACTCAACGGGAGCAACCAAACCAATGTCTCAAGTGCTGGACCATGCCGGACCAATATCATCACTCGCACAGGGTTCATACAGCACTTATTAATAATTTTTTATTTTTATTATAAAAAGATTTTCTTAATTTTTTTGTCTTTTTTGTTTCAGCAGGGCTCAGGCATGTGCAGTGGTGCAGCATGGCAGGACACACGCCATGCTGACCAGCAACCAGCACTCCCACAACCACCACCAATAGTTGAAAGATTGAACCAAATGAAACTCCCATAAAACTTGCTTTTAATTTATATGTTTTCCATAAAACCTGACATTGACAACTGGAGAACCCCAAAAGATTTTTTTTCTGAGAAAAAAAAGAGAGAAGCACAAATGAACTAGAACAATAAAATGCACGAACAAGTTGGAAGTTTCATGGACAAGAAGGAAATAGGATAGCTCATTTTTTGCATGAGCAAGAAGTTTCTTCTACATTATTCTAGTACTCGGAGGCCACAAACAAGATGCATCACATACCATCATTCATGAAGGAAAAGACAGCATGCATGCAGGGAGACATGCATACGCATAGACATATACGCACAAGGCTACAAGCCTACATGCATGAATGCGAAGATGCACATGCTCCACAAACACATGCAAAACCTGTTGAATTTTAAGAAACCTTATACCATTATTAGAATTTTTAATGTTAGCCAACATAACAAATAACCACCTGAATTCTATTGCATCATCCACTATTTTTGATTTTTAACAAACAATTTGGGCATAATATGGTATAAAAAATGAAAATAACACCATATCAATTGTCAAGTAAAGCAGGTACCATGATTTTTCGAGAAATATGATTATTTAAAATGAACCCATTTGAATGCCTTTTGTACTATAGTTATGATGAAATTCTCATTTATTCGAAACTGACACCAATAATAAATATTTGGAATCATAAATTTATCTTTTTGGTAATCATAAAGTGCATCAATAATGGTACCTAGAAATGATAGTCTCTGACATATTAGCAAATGCTCATATCAAAATTTAGAAAATGACATGAGAAACGAAAAAATATTGATAGGATCAAGAAAATCCAGAAGAGAACAAATTCAGGCCTTCAGAGTAATGGAGATGAAAATCCTGATACTCTGCAGCCGTAATGATTCACACTTCTTTCATGTCAAAGGTCAACATATCGCATTTTGAAACTAGAAAAAATGCAATTGATTCAAAAAAAAATAGAATAAAATTTCGGAATGTTTTGTTACCTTGATGTAGTAAGCCTTCTTTATCTCAGCAGCAGATGCATCAACATTCACACCCAAAATATCATAATACTCGGTTTCTTTCACCATGGCTTTAAAATCTATCTACCTAATAAGAATCCAGAAAACAGCTTTACTTACCAGTCTCTATCTAACAAAAATCCAGAAAAAAAAACCATGTGAATATATGCAAATACGTAAAAGTATGAATTACAAACACGCACCTGGAAGGGGGAGTGGAAGAGGGAGAATAAAATCCCGCAATTTTAACAGAAAGCTTTGATTATCAGCTTAAACGTGTTCATATAGATCTTTTCTTTCATCTTTTCTATGCAGATGGTCCATCACATAACAATATCACACAAAGATATGTACAGATTCAAACCCCGACACGTTAAGAAAAGGAAAGCCTAAAAAATTTCCCAAAAATATCTGAATGAGCTAAAGATAAGCATCCTAAGTGGAATTAAAAAGTAGCCAATGTCAATGCTCGAACATAAATGAAAATCGCTGAATAGCATAAGATAACCCAAAAAATTTAAAAAAAAAAAAAAAACTTGAGACCTAATGTTAGAAGATACAAACAATGCGGAATAAATTTACAAATAACATAAAAGAAGAACGAATAAAAAGAAAACGACACGAAGAACAAATCTTGGTTTTCCCCGAACAATGAAAAAGGAAAATAGGGCACGGACAACTTAATTGAATAGGAGAGGAGGAAAACGGAGGGGGAAGACCACATCTCCAAAAAGGATAGGAAAATTGCAGCGATTAGAGAATAAAGGTCAAATCACGGGTTATTTATGCGATTTTTTTTCGAAAAATAGGAAGAGGAGACGGTACCTCAACAACAGGCAGGCAAATGTTGTGAAGCTTCCCAAATCTCTAGACTTTTTGGATCTTCTTCTCGTTTCCTCCCGAGTCCGTAAACATGATCTTGACGGGAGCAACGGGGGGGGGGGGGGGGTTCGGGGTGTATCTTTCACGCCAAAGAAAGGTTGATCTTCCTTCGCGACGCCAACGATTGGATCGCACCCCGCACAGCTCGCAAAGCACTCCAATTTTCTTAATTAACCACTGCACAGATCTCGAAGCGGCCATTGGGCGATCCAACGGTGGATTCTCGCAAAGGAAGGTGAATCTTCTTTTCCTTTGTGCGAAAGATACAATCCCGGTCCGGTAACGGGTGTCAAAAGGGGCTGCCTTGTGTACTGCGACCGGGCTGCCGGACGCATTAAAGAAACCTAATTAATTACCCCACCGCTCGTAAACCCACGTCCCCACCTTGAATGGTAGCTTGGAGGTCGACTGCTTGTGGGGCCAACATTTTGTCTAAAATCTTGGTTTGGTCTGCATGTCACCTTAACTTGGGGCATTTGGTCACTCTCATTGTTGTGCGGTAAGGTTATGCGCGCATGGATCCAGCCGAAGTATGATTGATGTGTTTTAGATCTCTCATCAGCTTTAGTTTTATAATCAATCGTTTTTTCTCCTTAAAATAAAAGAGCAAAAAAAGGGCTGAAATATTTGGAGATGCATTATCTAAAATTTGAAACAAAATCCCTAGTTAATTGGCAGAAAAGTGTGATCATTGAGTGTAATCACCAAGACAACCCTAGGTCACCCATCAATCTATATCTCTTATCTCCATGCATCTCTATAATTAGAAGAGGGAGAGCCTAACAGAAGGAGAGGGGATATAGTTAGAAAGTTCAAATGAATTAAGAAAGGGCAATATATTTTGAGGCAGGAGAGTAGCCCAAACAATATATTTTAAGGCAGAAAAATAGAGCAACTCTGGAAAAGATCAAAACATTTTTTTTTTTTGTGGTGAAATCGGATTTATTTATGCCAAACTAGAGAAAATACACCCTTATGAATCCGAAAACAAAATATGAAAAAAATCAAAAGAAAAATTGGACGATAGTCCATAAAGTAGTGCTCATGTGATTAGCCACAAGGTCAAAGCATGTTGAGGAATGCAAAGCTTGGATACTTCTTTTTTTTTCCTTTTCATCCAAATAGCTCAGCAAAAATATAAGGACTCATTGGAAATGGATGAATTCTATTTCTCCATTCTACTCGATTTATGTTATAATTTTTGAGAGATATTGAAATATTAATTTCTCCTTATTACTTCATCCGATATCATTTTTGGTCGATCTCTATCCTTTTCTTTTCTTATATATATATAATTTTTTATTCATGCTAGTGCATCTCTCAACCTACATTATATATATCAATATTATTTAAGCTGTCTTTCTCTAAATTTGTCCTCAATTGGCACTATATTTAAGTCGGCCTTTTCTAAATTTGTTCTCAATTGGTGCTATCTCTACCATTTTAAGAGTAACTTTATTTTTTATTTATTTTTATTTCATCTACATTAATCATAAAATATATTATTTTTTAACTATTCAATATTTCATACCCTGAAGTTACCTAGCCAAATGATTGCCATATAATTTTTTTTTTAACTTGTCAAGTGACTAATGATCATATTATATTTTAGTTGTACTTGTCAATTTCATCTAACCTTCTCTAATCCTATCGATAATATCATCTTCAATTTTCTCTCGTTGAAGAATAAAAAATTATAAATATTGAAAATGATTTGTACTTCATGATCCTCAATTTTTACTCTACTTCAATCTCTATTTCTAATTTTATTAAAATTATATTTTATATATTTTGCCTTATCTTATTTAATCTAAAATTCTTAGATTCCAGTGATCTCTCTCTCTCTCTCAATTTTCTCTAAAAGTGATCGTCCTGTCTGAAGGTACTACTCTGTCGAAGGAAAAGATAAATTGTTATTATTGCAACTCATTTTCCATTAAAATACTGTTATAATAGCCATTATTTCAGTGACTCTTGTAACGTTAAAAATTTTATAAGTTATTCTTTAATGTTATAATCATTATAACCGTCATTGACAGTTGGCGGGGGAAATTCTACTAATAAAATTTTAATTTTATAAGCAGAATTTCCACAAAATTTTATAAGCGGAATTTCCACCGCTGTCGAATCTTTCGATCGTGGCGGAAGCGGAGGGTCTCCTTCTTCATCAGATCTTAGTGGCTCTGCCATTAAACCACCCCCCAAAAAAAAAGAATAGGCCATGCTCCCCTCAGCTACCCGCCATCAAACTAAAACTTGAATGAACCCAAGTACCCAACAAGCTAAGGTTATTCTTGTATGACGAGCATGCGCTACTTTAATGCCCTCACCATTCATGCTACTTAAAGATTGAACTGGACTTCTAACTTAAGAGGTCCAGGATTAAAATATTCCATATAGTAAATTACCTGTCCACCTATCATTAATGCTTGACGCATATTTCAAATAGATTCTCATCCAAACTCTTGGGAACTCGATTGGTTCGCAGAAAGTATTTTTTCTCATTCCTGAAAAGTAGATTTAAAAAAAAATGTCTGAAAAAATATTTTTGGTATATTTAGTTGATTATAGGAAAAACAAATTTTTAGAGTGCTTATGTTTGGTTGACTATCCACTTTTCTGGAAAAGTTATATGTAATTCCTATTATAGCCTTAATAAAAATTATATCTTTAATATTTTAGATCAAATAAGGATCTTTAATTTGATGATGAAGGGCCTTTTTGAAAAAAAAATAAAAATATTTCGATTCTCGCATCACGGAAAAGTAGCTTTCTCATATTTCTTATGAGAAAGACTTTTTCATAAAACGTGGGAATCATATTTCCAACTTTTTGATTTCTCTCTTTTAAAAACTTTAACTAAACAAGAGACATCTTTTATTTTTTTGTTGACCATACTTTTTCCTTTTTCTTTTTCCACGAACCAAACGAGCCCTCAGTGTCATGTGAGTTCCAAAGGCTACGGACTTCCCACTAAACAAAGCTTTTCCCTTTCCCCGTATATCACTCCATTAGAACCATTACGGCAAGTTTCGACGACCACAAAAACCATGTAAAACTACCAACTTCCCACTAAACAAAGCTGTTCACTTCTCTCAACTCTGCCTGTGCCTTTTCACAAATGGCTGTCAATTCAAACCTCGATATAGAATCCTTGGGCCTTTTATAACAAGCAATCAGATCTAAAGATAAAGAGCATGGCAAGTGATTTCATCATCCCGACTCACTTTTACATGGTGGATAACATGTTATAGTACTGGATGCACCACCTAAATTCACCCACTTCTCTGACTCCTTTAAACTTTAAAGGTCACCTTCTCACAGAATGCATTACAGAATGTTAAAGAAAGCAGCACGCTTTATGCTCCACCTAGAAATAAAAGGAAGACTATGGCAAGCATCATTTTCTGTATGATATATACTGATTTTGATAGACTGTATGCTGATCAAGAGATTTTTTTTAAAAAAAACAACTTCCAAGTGCCTTTTGGATTATTAATGGATAAGAGGCATGATTAACTAAACATAGGATATATTTATATCGTTATATAAAAGTCGGGTGGCTTATTGCCTCCCTTCACATCAAAAAAATATGTTTATAACTTTCTATAAGACAAAATCTCAGTGATGCTCATTACTACCATATATCTCTCCGTAGCCATTACTACCATAACTTGGTGTTTGTCAAGAGGTACATGAGGTCCACAAGAAGCACACAAAATAGGATACGGTCTCACAACAGTCTGGCATCTATAATTCTATTATGCTATTTTACTGAAAAATATTTGTTATATTATTCCTGCCATTGTGGTAGACCTGTTTGGATTAGAGGTGGCAATCCGGTTGGATACAGATTGGATGGATGCATGTCCGGATTGAAAATTTATTAATTCGAACTCGATCTGTTTATTAAACAAATCAAGAATTCAGGTCTACACCCAACCTCCACTCACGTAATCTATTTATGAAATAGGTTAAATAGGTTAAATAAATTAAGTAGATTTTTAACGAACTAAATGAATTTAAATGGGTTAAACGAGTTAAGCATATTAGATTAAAGAGGACAAAAATAGGCTAATCATATATTAAACAAGTTAAATATATCTTAAACAGATTAAATAAATTAAATAGAATATCTGATCTAACTTGACTGGAATATTAAACGGGTCAGATATCTAAAATCCAAATTCGATCCAAATGTTAAATAGATTAAACATGACAACTTATATACAACCCAAATCTGTATGGCCCAAACCCAAACTTGCTAATGGCAAGTTGAACGTGGGCCGGTTTGATTGGTCAGGTCACATTTATCAGCCCCAGTGTAACAACCCAGGATCTCATCCAAAATGGCTTGCCAGAAGGTATTGTTTGGGTTCCTTGATCCTGTATAAGTACCCAAGATCTACCCAACGAATAACC
>JAOXJJ010000725.1:14936782-14980658 GCA_025769935.1 Phoenix roebelenii | reverse complement strand
GGTCTAGCCCATAGCCCGGCCCGCAGGCGGCCCGACCCGATGGGCTTCGGGCCGGCCCGAGCCCACTTCCAGCCCTACCCCTCTCCCTTTCTCTCTCTCCTAAGAGAGGTGGGCGAAGGTAGTGTTTTCAAAAAAAAAAAAAAATCTGCCAGGTGGAAGGACACGCCTAGAGTTAGAATAAAATTTTCAAAAAAAAAAATAGTGCAAGTTATCGAGTCACTAGTATGTTAATAGGATCAACATACGAAAGATTTCAAATCTATCATTCTTTTCGGAATTAGGAAGGAGGCTTAAGCGGGATATCTTAAAGGTCCTATTGCGATGAAATTGTTCAGGTCAACTTCTAAAATCTAAGCAACTAAAATTTTCTCCCATTGCTGCACCCTTTTTCCCTTCTTTTCCACCTATGCAACATTGCCATTAATAATATTACTGAAAAAACATCAATAACTCCAACAACTACATGAGAATTTGCATCTTCAGACCATCTTATTTTCATTAAGAAAGGACTGCATTTGTTTCTCTTCGTAGTAATGGATCTTTTCTCGTTGTTTCAGATAGTTCGATCTCTAAATCCATAACTATACTCCAGTTCATAAATGTGAATTGCATGCTCAATTCATAGTAATCGATTGGTGTGTCCAAGGAGAAAAAATGCGACAGATTCAAGGTGTGAGGATCCGTGCGGCGTGTGTTTAGTCCTACATCGATTATTTACTGGGCAGATTTTGAGAACTTATACAGTATCAAGGAACTCAAATAATATTTTTTGGCTAGCTATTTTGGATAAGATCCTGAATTATTACAAATGATATCAGAGCGGACCTGGCTCATAACCTACACGGACTAAGGAACACTGCAGCACGGATCCATTGGGACTGATCACGGACCGATTGTGGTATTTGTGATTAGATTTGAATGAATTTGAATTCTTAGCTTGATGATGATGTCAGAACTTGAATGGAGGAAGTATGTGAGGACCCATGCAGACGATGTTTAGTTTCACATCGGTTATTTGCTGGATAGATTTTAAGTACTTATACAGGATTAAGAAACCCAAATAATACTTTTCGACTAGCTATTTTGAATAAAGTTCTGAATTATTACATAAAGCTTGCAGACTCCACGTTTCAGCCAAGGAGTACTCCTATTTCTCATAATTTAAGATCCCTCTATTCTTGGTAGCATGAAGTGCTATCAGTCGGCGATGCCATCTCCATGCGTATGGCATGCTGTGCCTCCACCGCCACCACCACGAGAAAGATGCCAAGATGCACCGATCATTTCCTATTTCTTGCACGCTCTCAAACCTTTTTTTTTTTTCTTTCTCCTTGGACACGTACACCAATCCATCCAGAAATGATGGTCTCTGATGCCTCACGTTTGTACATGCTATCTTGCCATGGAACTGTTCCCATGAGCCAACAGTAACTAAAGTGGGACAGTGGGATATTTCTTTCAACGAAGAAAAGATTTGGTCGGTTTGTGGGGTTGGACTTGCACCCCTAAACATTATTTACCTGAAGTACTAATGCCTCTCTGAATAAGTCACTTCTCACCAATGATGTACGGATGATTTATTTACTCTATTTTATTTTATTATTATTATTTTTGATTTTGGTTCCAACACATATGTAAGTCCATTCCTTTAGGTACACATACAAAATTTTTAATTAAACTAGATCCACCGCTGAGTTGATAAACCAACCCAGCTATAAAGTATAAACTAACATGAATAAATATACATGCATTACTTTTTTTTTTTAATCCCTCATGGTCTTGGTTAGTCCGTCTTTGTGCACATTGGTTCGTGGGTGGACTCATCCACTGAACTATGGATTTGGTTCGATCAATAATTTTTTTTACCATAAGGGCATTAGTGGTTTTGATTATTATTTTTTTCCCGTGGCTCTTCCACTTGACTAGGATGGGATAGGATGGAGAGCGACCGAGTGAAGTTAGAAGGGGAAATGCCTCCTCTCTCTCTCTCTCTCTCTCTCTCTCTCTCTCTTAAAAAAAAAGCGCTTTCAGAGTTCTACCGGGCCTTTGATTGTAAAGGAGAAATTTTCTTAAGAGCAAGATCTAAAGCTAACTTTGAGATCTCCTAAAGAAAGGAAAAAAAAAGAAGGAAAAAGTTTCTCCCATGGGTACAGGAAGTACGTATGGGGACACAAGATCTCCAGTCTAGGCTGCTGCTTTCTTAGTAGATCTCGTTCCATCCATACAAAGAGTCAAGCCGGGTATCACTTTTGTTTGAACGTGGCACCACCACGCACAGGTGTATGGGATGGTCAAGCAAGCAACCTCTGAATCTGATGGCAACATCCGAGAGAGCATGGCAATTGGGATGCATAAATTATAAGTTTGATACTTTTTTTTAAAAAAAAATGTACTCGAAATTTCTAAATTTTTTATCACAATTACCCCAAAAAAATGCAGAGTCTTAGCTTCTATAGTATAAGTTTTCCCACTGCAAGGGAAGCTCTGAGCTCTTGCTAATCGAATCCAGGATTCATCTCAAACCACAGTTCATTGGTGATGCCAGTGATGGATTATTTATGGTCTGTTGAGTTGATGTGATGCTTATGAATACAAGGTTGAACATTTCATCAGCCTTGGACAACGGAAGATGTAATAACAGAAATTGAAGTATATTAAAGTCTCAATACTTAATTTCAGAAATATTTTGTGTTAGGAATATACAACCATGTTTCTTACACAACATTTACCATTTTGATTAAATGTATTAAAAAATTCACGCCTCATGTCTATCTCAATCAATTCACATTAAACCCCAAAACTCAATTATTATCCCCATTATCTTCTCTCAAAAAATTATTTTTGCTATTATCTCTACTTACCTAGCTTCTCATCAATTAGGGGACATGGCATGCCAAACATCTCAAGCTGATTGGTAACTTAAAAGAAAAAAAAAAAGTCATCGTCGTGATGTTGACCAAAGTATTATTTTGTTTCTCTTTTTTAGCTTTATTATGTTGATCATTTCATTGAGAAGTCTAGACTCCAAGAACAATACCTTATCACAAACACTTTCAGCTCCCATCACATGTTTATTTCATCACCCCGTGTAGGTGGTTGACAGAGGCTTTATCTTTGCATGTTTTATATTGGCATTTCACGTAGGGTCATCTGCACATAAATTTTTCCTACTATCCTAATCCAAAAAACAAAATCTACGCAGCGCGGAGTAGATAAAAACCATGCCTCTCGATGCAAGTAATGCTCATTTTTACTTTCCATTATTTTATTGTATTTTAACTAGGACGAGAGAAAATTTGGAAGAAATCAAAGAGAGGATCTCATGCAACTACACATATCCAGCCTCCCGTGACTCCAACTTTATTAGTCGGCACCCTCAAGGAATTCTAGGTTCTATTGTTGACTAGTATAGGGGCAAGTATTAACACGAAAAACTATTAAAATGTTAAGCACGTTACACAAAAGTTAAGGCATCAAACTATAGCATCTGGCTCATGAAATAAGATGAAATAGATTTACACCCCATAATTGATCAGCCAAAGCTTCATATCATAAAGTTCTTGTCCCCCTTTTCCCTGAGTGCATTCACCTGTATTTATCCGCATAGGTGCTGAACCGAGATCAATGTTTGAAAATTCTTGAAAAATTTCAAAACAAAATGTCTGCCTATTGTCCTTGTTGAATTGTTCATTCTCGTGCTTCTTATCTGATTTCAAGTGTGCTTATTATCAGAACCATAACCGGAGTCCAAAGCTTAACCTGAAAAAGCTAAGGAAAATGAGAATTTGAGTCAAGCCTTTCCTCCTTCCTCTTACCCATCATAAGCAAAATGTTATAATAATCAAAATCATCTGAATTATCTCACAGGGAAAATACTAACAACTCTGAGGTCGAGACAACAGGGCTATCCTTTGCTTCAGTTCACAACATCACTCCCCAATTCATACTTACATATGGAAGGTATGATTTTGTGATGATAGCAACAATGCTAGAAAGCTATGCCCCTGCCTTTCCTTATAGATACACTTACTGCAAAGTTCCTCCCTTGCAAAGGCTGCATAAAGTTCGTATCTAAGACTATCGGCTTTAGAAACCACTACGCTCCCAACTTCTACGTGTCTCACGATGCTTTATTGCCTTTCATGTGCCATGCAGTTGGAGACACCATGAAGCCACGCAAACTGCAAACTTAGCTTTCGTACCACCACCCTCCTGCTTCCTCCCTTCCTCCCAAAGGGCCAAAAAAAAAAAAGACACCATGCACCAAATAAGATTTGCGCGAAAAAGGATGTTTTCCACTGACTCTGTTGATGTACGAGCAAGCTCTAAAGTCATTTAATTCCGTGCTGAAAATTACCTTCTTTTCCCAAGGAAATTTGAAGCTTCATGCCCAAGGTTTCTTTAAGGATCTTTATGATCATAATTCATAAAGGAATCACTGTTACACCACATGCACCATCTTTTTAGAAATCCTTGGCGTCAGCGCTGAAAAGATTCCAACTCTCAGCTCATGCTCTAATTAACAAGATACCATTGAGAAAAAAAATGATAGGCTTTTCAAAAAGTATATTACACATTCCCATGCCCACTGTTGTAAGCTTGCTTTAATGAACATAGCATTTCACATATGAAACATGGAAGAAGAAAGATGCAAGGCACTAGGTAAAGGGATCAATCACTTTGTAAAAAATCAGAATGATCAGGAAAAGGAATCATGGGAGCTGACTTTACGTGCAGCCCAAGGCAGATCTTGCCCCACAACTGTCTTATCTCTGCAGCTTATCATGGCAATAAGATGTTGGAGTCATATATAAACTTTATTTTCAAACAATCATTATTTATAGTTTCTATACGAAAATGAATTGCAAATTCTGTTGATGTTTGATTTTGTTGGGTGAGTCAATGTAACGACCGTATGATACAGCACATATTTGCCTACAAACTTGAAAAGAATCCTTTATCGTTCTGTTTTATGCCACGGTTCAATTTTGTCTTCAACAATTTTTTGTAGGCTTTCTAGATTCCATTTGAAATGACATTTTTGGCACAACATATGTGCCTTAGAGATGAAACCAATTACCAAATATCTAATCACATTATCTTCTCTCTTTATCTACACTCTTTTCAGGTCAATGGAATTATAGATGATCGCTCCTTGGTTGCATGAGCAACTGGCCCTTTTAACCTTCTTAACAGGGACTTTCTCGCCTAAAGTTGCCCTGGTTCGAAATTCAGACTCAATTTCGAAGAAGGTGGTCTTCAAGAGTTAAGCTGTAAAACCCTGCCGAATCGACCCATGGAGACTCATCAAATTAGAGTTGTCCACAGCTGACCCCAACTCTGATGGAGAACATTTCGTAGATAATGATGTGTTTTGAGAATCCTATTTAAAGGAGTACTAAACTGGAATGATAAACAAAAAATCTTGTAGGGAGACCTAGATCTACTCAAAACTGTTTCAAAGCATATCCCAAGAAACTCTAAATGTAAGTGGTGAAAAGCATTTAGAGATCGCCAAAACATAAAATTCACATGTAGGGCAGAATAGGACCCTAGATCAGCATCAATGTTTTACAAAACTCGCAGAGCCATCCAGGCACCTACATTTGCTTGAAGTTTCAGAATGATAGTTGATATTGATTCAGAAATTAGTGTTGGATGTTACCAAGACATTACTTCTATTTACTTACTAAATCTTGTCTAATATCTTATGTTTCATTCTTGGATCATATGTCCTTTTACATTTCTTTGTATTTTAATCTTTTTGGTAGTTATGCCTCTCTATTTTTATTAGTTTCTTGAATTTGTTATTTTTGGACCACCTTGACTTCTTGGTGACCACCTAGACACCTGGCTACCGCCACGGCCACCAAGCCATGCACCTGCTACCTACAATATATTAATAACATCATAGATTTATAAGACCAATGTAATTAAAAATTTGAGAAGGTAGTTAGTGATTATTATGGTCTTTAGATTTTTCTTTCTTGTACTTGTACTCATCTTTTCTGAAAAATGGACTGCCCATTTCCAGTTCTATTTTCAGACGTTGCAGTCCATTACTAGTTCCTAGGCCCTCAAGATTTTGTGGTAAATAACAACTTTCTGCATTTTACCATAAGTTAAACAGCACTTTGCTCAGTCATCCTAATTTGCCATTTTATTGTAAACAATAAAATCATATGCAGTCACGGCATCATCATTTTTGTTCTGTATATCCATGGTTAAGCTTCTATGCCAAATATTCAAAGATAAGAATATTTGCTTTCTAACTCAAAGGATCGTTTTATATGAGCAATAGATGGTGCAATTCAAAATTCTCAAGTCTATGCATGAACCAGCAAATGAAGCAGTATTTTAGCACTCATGTACACTTTATAAAAAAAAAAAACTTAAAAATGATAAATATTACTATAACTGAAAAGTGATTACTGTTGCATCATAATATTAGACATACAAACATCAAAATTGTACAAGAGAAGTTTTTCACACCACACAATGCACGTATACATAACAAGCATATTTACAGATGAGAGACCGTAGAGCATATCTCACAATAGTAAAACAAAAAAAGCAAAATTGACATCCAGTCCAACCAAGCTTCTAGTATGGATCTAGAAACAAGCCAAGGTTCTTACGAGTTTGCTGAAGCAGCTTCCGGGTGGTAATGAAGCATCTCCATCCACATCATTTCCCTAATCATGTCTTCTCCAAGATCTTCATCAATGTCAAGATCGATGGGGACTTGAGCTGGAGGATTGGTACTCGGATCATAAAGAGGAGACATGTATGGGTGTTCCAGTGCCTCAGTGACGCTGATCCTTTTAGATGGATCAAAAACAAGCATCTTCTGCAGCAAGTCAATGGCCAATGGATTGGCATGGGGGTAAAGATTAGCGAGAGGAATACCAGGGGTGTACGGCAGGGTCTTGATGTATTTGCGTGCCTTTGGGTTATCAATAAAGCCAATATCGGTATCATTCATGGTGCCAAGAACGTTAATGATGAGCTTGAGCTGGTTGAGGCACTCGGTGCCTGGGAAGATGGGCTTACGACCAAGAAGCTCAGCAAAGATGCAACCCACAGACCATACATCTATGGAGGTGTCATAGATATCACAGCAAAGGAGCAGTTCAGGGGCCCGATACCAGCGGGTGACAACATATTCAGTCATGAATTGGTTCTTCCCATTACTGGTGCGAGCCAAACCAAAATCACAAATCTTAAGCTCACAATTTGCATTCACCAGTAGGTTCCCAGGCTTCAAGTCTCTGTGGAGTATGTTTGCTGAGTGAAGATACTTCAGTCCTCGAAGCAACTAAAAATTGCAAAAGGGATTATAAGTCATTAATAAACATCAAGCATATGAATAAAGGGCAAAAGCTTCTCAAAGAGCTTCCTGAGATGATTAGCAAGCAAAAAATTAAAATTCACTTTCTAAACTTGTACTTCTGTAACTATATTAATGGCTAACAAATTTCTGAATGAAGATGGCAAGCTGATGAAGGCATAGAAGAAACAAATGCTGCTGTCATTACTGCATCAAAAAAAAAAATACAACATCAGCAAAATTCTCTAACTTGTCTAGATCAACTTAAAATTTATCGCGAAGGACAATCTAATTAGAAGAAACATTAGACTCCTGCTGTGTTCTACGTGGAAATCAGGAGGAAACTACAGAAGAGCTCTTCTTTAAATGTCAATTCTCGAGACAACTTTGAAAGAACCTTTTTAGAGGTTGGGGAATCAGAAACAGAGCTCTACCTATCATTTTGTAATGGCCAGATCGGAGAGCATGTAATTTCAAAAGAGAAGTCCACCTAGGGTAGGATAGTCTAGTGGCTCAATTGCTTTGGAGTGTTTGGCTTGAACAAAACTCAAGGTTTTGCAATGACAAAAGGGAAACAGGTGGAAGATGTTAGGAAGGCATTGTGGTTGCATGCCTCAAGAATGGATGTTGGTTTATCCAGCATGCAAACATAAAACTACTTATCTGTTGAGAGCAACCCCGGTTACCGCCTTTATCCCTCCCCCCAACCATCCCCCCTTACTCCTACTTGTCCTTTATTCACTTGGATCCAGAGGATTCACTGTACATGTACTTGATTCATTTTCTCAATGAATTTGATTGGGTCCCCCCCCGCCACCGGAAAAAAAAGCTTTAATGCTCAGTCAAATTGTGAAATACAAGCAATAAATGGTGCAAGAAAACAACAAACTGAAAGGCCACCACAGGAGAATTGAAAAAGAGATGAGTGATTTTTTTTTGGAGATTTTTTTGCGTATATATCCTCCTAAATATTAAAATTTATATGAATAGCTTTCCAAAATTAATATTTACGTATATACCCTTATAAAAGAGAGGATCAAGAGAGATCAGAAAATTGTAAAAAGAGATAGAGATATTAATTTCTAACGAGAATCATTAACCTGTTGCCCACTTCAGGAGTAAAAATTACAAAGATAGTGTTTTGTGTCATGGGACACCAGTTACACCATGCCAAAATTAAAAGAAAATTTTTAAACCTTTTTTATAATGAAATAAAATAATAGGTATCATGCTAATCTATACTGAGGGTGTCCGTACTGGTGGGGATAGAAAGTGCCGGCCAGCACAGACTGACATGGATCAGCACCAGAAACCTTGCTGAGCACATCCTTGTCAAGGCTTCCAAAATTTCCTTGATGGACTTCATAAACATCATACTGAAGTTGTTTAATGGCTCCATGCTATTTAACTACTAGGTCTTGATCCGGGCATATACCGCTCTCCTATTACAACATGAATTTTAGGGGAACAAAAAATAATTCATCTCATGAAACACCTACTGGATTACTGGAACATGAGTGCTACATTTCATCAATGTAAATAGACAATTTTTAGATTAAACAAATGATTCTTAATTCATATTCCCAAAAAAAAGAAGAAATGAAAAGAAGGAAAAGAGAACAAGTAAACACACAGACATTCAATATACTGATAGCTTGCTCTCTTATCATGGTTGGTCACACAAATTAAACAAATCAGGTAGCCCAACATATCTGAACCTTCTTGGGACTGCATAACATATCCTTCTCTTCACAGCAGCCTTCGTGCATGGAAATTGAAGAGAAAATTCTTACGCAAGAAAATTTATCATGTAGACCACATATGTGTTTATTCAAAATTAATAATAAGGAATAATTTTGGGTTGGTTCAACACCAGAGTTTTGTGGAAAGGCAAATATGAGATGATTACAGGGAACTTGGAGATATGTAGATGTCATAAAGACTATAGCCAAGGATTTAAAAACTGATCACAACAGCATGTTCTAGAAAGGGATAGCTAACCAGCACTCCTTCATGAGTCATTCATGGACAAGCCAGCCTTGGATCAATGCTGTACCACTGGGTACATATTTTAATGGCGTTCTTACACCTTTTTTTCTCACCTTATTTCTACTCATAGCCATGCCTGACAGTATAATATCTAAATATTGTATGTAATGTGGTATGTAATGTGCCTGCCAGTGACCAGTACAAGCCATACCTTTAGAACCTTGACTAGAACCACTTTGATGTGGTTATCTTCGACTGGAACGTTATAAAGCCTTAAAGGCTAAAACAGCTAAACATATTCTACACAAAACTGACAATAACTCCCTTAGAAGAAATTAAAATAGATCTAAAATGAAAACAAGCAAAGATAAAGAAGTATCAGTAATTTTAAGGAAACTAAGAGCAATCAAGCAAGAAGGAAGATGGAAGATAATAGGAAAAAGGGAAAAGAAGAATCATGTTTTTGGCCAGTGGGAACAGGTCCAACCACAATTTATTATTTTAATAACATCACTCAGCAGCCCACCAATGACACTAAATAGCCATAGTTCACCATTGATCAGTTCAAAGGCTAAAGAATACCAAAAATATATCTTGTGCCATAAGTAATGGATCTACAACTTGTTAATTGAGGCCCAGCTAACAATTGCACTTCATACCAATGTAATAATAGTAACAATTTGATGAACTGCGATCAAACTAATAATTCTTCCACAACTATTTGCACATGACCAATGATAAATCATTAAATCTTATTATGCGACATACAATATACTTATAAGTTAGCACAAAACATACAATTGACTGACCCTTTATAGAATTTATCACATAAATTAAACTACATCATATTGAAAATCAGAGTTTGAATGTGTTCCAAAATCTTATCCACATTGTTGAATAGTGCAGAATCCTGAATCCATGCCAATGCAATACTATTGTGATAACATTTCACTATGGATATAAAGTCATTAAATAACAAATTGAACAATACAGATATTTAGATAGAGAATTTCCGCTTTTTTCTCATTTTGTGCTCTTGTTTATCTTCTCCTTTACTTTTAGTTGCTCTGAACCTACAAATAGCCTCCCAAATCAGATAGTCTTCTCACCGTTAAAATTGAGTATTATCCAACAAGTAGCCTCACAAGTCAGATTGTCTTCTTACTGTGAGTAATAGGTACTGAAACGAAGCTGGTTATAAGATTTCTCATCTCGTTCCCTTGATATGGAAACAAAAGTGATAGGAAGCATCAAAAACAGTGCCTGAATGACCTAAAACTTTTAGCATATCCTTATACTAAAGTATTTTTTTTATTCTTCCTATCAACCACCACTTTGCAGTTAGTCTCAACAACTACAGAGTTTTAACCACATGGACATTTACAGATAATTTCTCACTTCCTTGGCAAGTGCTTTCGAACGTCATGATCTTAAGAAGGAATAATTATTTGAAAATATGAATTTCTAGAAGGTCTATTTAGAGGATTCGTACCTGAAAGAGAAAATATTGGCAATGGTCATTAGAAAGTGCCTGTGATGACTTGATAATCTGATGCAGATCAGTATCCATGAGTTCATAAACTAGGTATACATCCTTGAAGCTTTTCCTATTGGCTGGCATCATGATGTCCTTCAAAGCAATGACATTTTCATCACGTAGATGCCGAAGAAGCTTTAGTTCACGCAACGTTCTAAGTGCATCCACACGATTATCAAAGGCATTGTTGATCTTCTTTATTGCAACTCTTTCATTTGTCTCTCGATTTATGGATGAGCATACAATGCCATAAGCTCCTCTTCCGATGGGCTTGATAGGCACATACTTCGTATCGATCTCAAACAAGGTTTGCCACATGGAATAGTAGTGCTTCCCGCTGTTTCCCATGCCATTTGGAGGATCAACCAATATAGCCATTTTCCCTGCAAAATGCGATGGAGCACAACCAATTGAAGATTTCACCCATTGTAGTGTTGCTGCTAAGTCTTAAAAATGGACATCATGTATAGATTCACATTGCATAACAATCTCATTAATTCTGCTAATGTTCCATCCAACCCCCGCCCCCAATTCATAATACTGCAGTCCCAGAGTCACGTCACTCCAAGTCACTGCGTGAAGGAGCCCAGTGAACTCTTTCGAATCACAGCAGTTCAAACAAACTGCTAGCAATTAGAAAAGGGAAACTGCAAGAGATTCCGATTTGTTCCTAATAATTGTACCCGAAAAAATAAATTGAAATGAAATGAAATCATCAGAAAACAAATAACGTGTGGAGACAGAACAATCTTCAGAATCAGGAACTGTGTGTACCCAAAATTTGGAATATAAACAATAACTTGTGTGATCTGCACTCGTGGACGCCCAGCTTCTCCTACTGATTTCCTACAATTCCCCTCGTTCCAGGGATATTCAACAGATTAGCTCACTTATTCCAGAATCTTCCAATAGTTTCAGCTAGAAAATCTCAACTCCCAAAATTTCAGAAAACCACGATACCCCTCCAAGATCTACAGCACCCAGGACCAAATACCTTGGATATCTCCAAATCCTCCCCTTCTACTCTGATTTCTTTTCAAATCCCCCTTCTAATCACCTCCTTATCTCCGAATCCCCAAATAACGGTACCAAATCAACTAAATCCACGCATCACTCGACGGGATCTTGCACAACCCTAACCTATATCTTCAATTCCGATCTAATCTCGTTCGCCCTGATCCTCCGACTCTCCTTATAAATCTCCGAGAGAGAGAGATAGAGAGAGAGAGAGAGAGAGAGAGGCGAGGCGTGGCGCCAAAACTAAAAATAACCGACCAACTTGTGGTTCTTCTCCTCGATCGGAAGATACGTCTCCGCTTCCCCCCTACGTCAAGCCGGCGGCACATGATACCCACCGCCGACCGTCGAGACTCTCGACGACTCCATCCCTCCGAGGCCGTTCCCTTCCTTTCCAGCGGTCGTGATCTTTTAAACAAAGCCAGTCACGTGATTGTTACGCCGGATTTCTAATCCGACCGTTGGATCGATATATCTTTTTGTTTTTTTTTCGGTACTCTCGGCCGCGGAGCACAGCTTGGCCAATTCCCGGATCATTGGGGGTGTAAGATATGCCTCTGGATATACCACCTTGTAAAGGCCCATCCTCGCCGAGCAGATCGCAGCCTTAAGAGCGAATTATTTTTCGACACGTTTCTGGTTGGATGCGTTGGGGACTTAAATGTGGAGTTTCTTTTCCACGTGTCAGTAGCTTAGCGTTGAATTTTTTTTTTTTGGTTTTCATAGAAACGGCAAAGGTGTGCTACTGATGAACTTTTCAAAATGTTAAGCAAAAAGAAGCAATTCAGTCTACAATTATTTTCACCTTTTGACACACGTACTGTCCGGAAGAAGCCCAATTCTTTGACCAATCTCCAAATTTTATAGAGCAATAGATGTCTCTCTCCATATCGATCCACTCTTCGTATTCAATCAATCACCATAAAAAAATACTATGTTGAATAATTCTTGATTAGACCAACCGAAAATGGACACTGCAGCTTACCTGCCCGCTGCCTATGGTTAACAATGTGAGGCTGAGCTGAAATCCACCGGTCAGATTAATCGCATTTTCGATCAATGATAACATGGGTATCATGTGCTTGGATTGGGTTGGCTTGCGGTCTCCATCGCCTTTGTTTGATGTTCTTTCTTGGTCTAGATTAATGAAAGGCTCAAGGCTTGCGGCTGACCTTTCTAAGTAGCAGGGAAAGCAACAGGCTTATCATTAATTTGACTAGTTGTAGGCCATGAATGTTAACAAATTAATCACTTAAGAGTTATATAGTGTGTAAGTATATTTGAATCATAAATTGCATGTAAGGGAGCAAGATATTGAAACTCTAGTATTGCAAACAAAGATGAATTTTTCTCGCTATCCCCTGATTTCTTGTATTAGTGCAATCTTGCACTTTAGTTTTTTAAATATCAAAACTACTTGACTGGAATGGAAGCTAAGCAAGCAATAGACAAGATGACTTCACGACTTTGAAGAAACCAACGAGGTCGTTAGCCACCTCATTTGACTGTGATTACTAAGAGCCTTCTTGTCTTGATGCCTTCACTTGGTTCCTAACGTTGATATACATAATTTTTCAATAGGAAAATACTTGATACCTTTTCCATAACGTTAAAGATTGCCGACAACAAATATGAAGCTTGGAAGTAGTAAGAAACATAATATATTGAGCTTATTAGCTAAGAAGCTTGGAAGTAGTAAGAAACATAATATATTGAGCTTGCAGAGCTAAGTTAATACGATCATGAAAATGTTCGGTTAGGGATCCCTGAAAGATCAAACAACTTCATAAAGTCATAAACGAATTCAGCCTAACCACTTGAAAGATTAAAGAACTTATATTCATTTTTTTTGCTTCAAAATTAAACAAACTCTATATGAAATCATCACCATGTTACAAAAAGAGTATCGAGATTAATCATCTAAAATGATGATAATTCAGATCAATGAAAATTAATTAGATTGATTGAGGAAAAAAACATAAGTATAATTCTATGTAAGTGAAACTCTTTTCAGACTAGAAAAGGCTTGTTTTATCTTTTCTTTCCCAACCCACCCTCAAAAGGCCGACTCCAACCAGAAAGAACCCACAATCCAAGCAAGTACTTGGTAGCTTTGAGTGACAAATATTTAAAAACTCATATAATGCCACTAATTAATCTATTTCACATATAATAAAACAATCAAAACTAAAATGATTTAATGATACCTTAAGATCATTATCGGAAGTACTGGCCATGGCAATTTTGGCAAGTTGTGAATTGTAGAGGATTGTTATTAGATCCAAGAAAATGGTGTGGTCTAACTCTAAAACTCTTAGGAGGATAAATTGTGGGGAATAATAATAGCTCGAGCTAATAGTCACGAGGAGATGGATCTTAGTCATAACACAACCATTGAATTTGTAAATAGAAATAGTGATGATAGTGAAATCAAGAGTAATTGATAGTATAATAACGAAAGAGAATAAGGGATAACTCTTCAATATATTTGAGACTTTAGCCTACTTAAAAGGCTTTTCTATTAGTGGGTGATTCTTAATAATGATTTGTTATAAGCATAGATAGTGGAAGGATTTATATGTGAGGGTGGCAATATGTAGCTGACCCACCAATCCAACTCGTAAGTGACCAAATATAAATAAGGTTGAGTTTGGTATTCGGACAGTAAACATGCCAACTCAAATTGACCTATTAATTAAATGGATTGAGTTTAAGTGTACTCCCAAGTTGTCTAACTTATTATGGCCTATTTGATTATAGGCATGGACTGACCAGATCACAACTTGGCCTATTTAAAACTTATTTAACATGATCAATCTTTTTGAATTATGATTAACATAGTTAAGATCCATTTATCTTATTATCATCGAGTTAACCCAATCTGACTTATTTATTATGGACTATCGAGGCTATAACTAGACTGGTTAGGGTTTGATTCTGCAGATCCAACCTATTCAGTAATAGGCTGCATTTGAGCTGCTAGTTTTCTTTTTTTTTTTCCCTTGGTAAAAAGCTGCTGGGTTTTCTTTAATTAAAATAAATATAATTTTTATTTATAGAAGAATGAGATATTTGTAAAAAATAGCATTTTATGAGTGTACAGAAATAAATATTAATTTTGAAGAGGATATTTATGTAAATTTAAATTTTTAAGAAAAGATATTTACGCAAAAAACCCCCAAAGAATAAGGGATTAATATGAAATTATAAAAAAGTAAAGGCTTGATGCGAAAACAAGACGCTAATAATCTACTCCAAAATATCTCCTTGTCCGACTCAAGATTCAAGAATCCTTTTCTTTCAGTTTCGGCCGTCGGCCTCTCCTTATATCGGCTCCATCACCATATCATTGTCTCCCGCTCCGCCACCCCAGATCTCTACCGTCCTCTTCGCCGCACAAGATCGAACGGGACGTCGCCTCGCACCACACGCATCAGGTACGCCGCCCTCTCCTCCTCCTCCTCCTCCTCCTCTCCCTTCCCGCACCCCCCTCCCACCTTAATCCACCGCATTGCCATCCCTTACCATCCTACTCTTCCTCCTCTCCCCTCTTTCTCGTCATCTCTCTCTAACCATTCTTTCCTCTCTCACGTGCCTTGATCCCCTTGGCCAAGAACAAGAATGTTTGCTTTGAGGGTATAGAGGTCTTCGTCGCACCTCATCACTTTAATTAAAATAAATATGATTTTTGTTTATAGAAGAACCATTATATTAAAAATATTTATAAAAAAATATTTTATGAGGGTACTAAAATAAATATAAATTTGAAGAGGGTATTTATGCAAATTTATTTTTTTTCGAAGAGATATTCATGCAAACCCCCCCAAAAAATAGGGACATTAATATGAAATTAGAAAAAAGTAAGGGCTTGATACGTAAACAAGACGCTAATAATCTGCTCCAAAATATCTCCTTGCCATATCCCGGCTCAAGATTCAAGAATCTCTCTCTTCCTCTTCCGGTTCCGGCCGCCGGCCTCTCCTTATCTCGGCTCCGCCACCATACCACCGTCTCCCGCTCCGCCACCCCACATCTCTACCGTCCTCTTCGCCGCACAAGACCGGACGGGACGCCGCCTCGCACCACACGCGTCCGGTACGCCGCTCTCTCCTCCTCCTTCTCTCCCTCCCCGCACGCCCCCTCCCACCTCAATCCGCCGCATTGCCATCTCTCACCACCCTACTCTTCTTCCTCCTCCTCCTCTCCCCTCTTTCCCGTCATCTCTCTCTAATCATTCTTTCCTCTCTCACGTGCCTTGATCTCCTTGGAAGGCCAAGAACAAGAATGTTTGCTTTGAGGGTATGGAGGTCTTCGTCGCACCTCATCACTCTGGGCTCCAGGGCCGTCCCCGTCAACATCAGGACAAAAGCTAGGGCCAGAGTCAGGTGCTGCTCTTCGTCCTCATCCACCGCCGCTGCCACGCCCTCCCCTATCGTCACTCCCGGGACCTCCGACCGCCGCCGCCGAAGTTCCTCCTCCACCTCCGACAGAGACTCCATTCGCGCCATCCGTCTTAAAAAGGCAACCTTCCCACTCTCGATCTCACCTTATTCTTTATTCTCTGAAACATCAAGAAAATAAGTACTTTTTAGGTATTCCTTCAAGAAAATGAACTTAAGTTGAAAACCCTAGATTCAAGGTTTTCTTTGCTAGCATTGGATGATTAATTGATTTGTCTCTTTCAGTGTATTTAGTTTAGAAAGTTATTCTCCGGGGCATCCAGAAATTCGCAAGTTTGAATTTATTGCTTATCATATATCCTCGTCAAAATGGGAGGGGAGCACGAGATAGTGGAGACAGCACAACGAGGGATGATTGATAGGGTGGTAACAATAATGAGACTAATAGGATTGATTTTTCATGGGTTATGTTTCGAATAGTGCATACGGTTCACATTCAAATTCCAATCCAAAAGGTTCAGTTTGGATCTCCTAATTGATTTACCTCAAAAGCTAGTCCGTTTTCCTAAGGTCAGTTCATACATGTTTAAGGGAAAGGAATTCAATGCAAGTATTCAGGGTTTCATCAAGCAGTCATGCCAGCCTTAATGTTATACATGCTAGTAAGATATATCGTATTATTCTTAACTTTTATGGCTGCTAAATTTTAATCTTTTCTTATTTGTATATTTTCTTGGTCCATTGCTTTGTGATTGGTGAAAGGACTGCATGATGGACCTTGCATCCTAATTTAATAATATGTTTTTTTGCAACTTTGAGGGCTCTCTTGAACTTTCCTTATGTCCTTAGTTCTAGAAAACTGAAACTTCTTAATATCGTGCCCACTTTTCTTTGCCTTCTGTGTTGTATTATAGTTGAGAAAATGGTTAGCTCTATTGAGTGTGCATCTTATTGCATGGCAATTGCATTGACTCAATCTACCCTTCAGAAATATAACTGAATATACAAAACATACTTCTGTTATTATATCGTAGCATTTTTTTTGCCTTTTCTGCCTTTAACCTTAAATATTGCTTCATGGTTAGGTGGAAGAGTTGAGGAGCAAGGGTTATGAGCCTTATGCATATAAGTGGAACAGAAGTCACAGTGCAAGCCAGCTCCAGGAAAGTTATAGCAATTTGGCAAATGGTGAAGAATGTAAGGAAGTCTCTGTATCCATTGCAGGAAGAATTGTTGCTCGCAGAGCATTTGGTAAACTTGCCTTTTTGACTATAAGAGATGATTCAGGGACAATCCAGGTTTGCCTACTTCTACTATACCTATCTTCTTTCAAAAGCTATAAAATAACATTTGCAAATTCCTGTCTTCTTTTATAGTTGCACCATATAGCTAACCGATTAATTTAGATGCCAACTTTTATTAAAACAAGATTCAGGAAAGGGGCAGAAAAGGGTTAGCTCCATTATGTCTGCGGCATTAAAGTAATAAATAGAATAATTGATGACTAATTAAAAGTTTTATATTTTCCTAAACATTTATATAGTTGGCGTTGAATAAATTTATTTAATATTTGACTTGCTATAAATTGAGAATAAAGTGCCAGTTTGGACAATGCCACATTCTACAATACGTACCCTGCAGGCAGGTTATAGGCTCTATGTGGTGTTTTGTACATACTGCTGTATCGTTCATGCTAGCCCATGTTGATGCAGTTATGCGATAAACATGGTTACATGCCATCATGTTATGATATGAATTAGTATGATCAGTACACCAGCACATACCTTTGCATTTAGCCAATAACGCATTGCTGTTTGATATTTTCCAGTCCATACTTGCACTGAATGCTGGATAAATGGGAAACCTTGGTAAAGTATGCATTTACGTTAATATTATATATCAACTGTATACCACACCTGTTAGCTAATTACTTAAAAAATGCCAAATATTCTCTTTGTTGCAATGTTGAACTTCTATAAATTTGAATACTTCATATGTACTTCAACAATTTGTATTTTCTGCCTTATGTTGAACCCATTAAGTTAGGTTGATGTAGCCCCTTAAAGTTAGGGCTGCAAGGAGAATAGATATGAGCTGATATAAATTTCGGATCTAGATCGATCTGAATATATATCTTTCTCAAATCTGCAGCAAGGAAGAGAAGAGGCAATATCTCCAAAAAGGAGAACTACTTCATTCAATGAGTGGGAATTAAAGAGGAGGAGGTAGAGAGGGAAGAAAGAAATGACAGAGGGTAAGATCTCCAAAAAAGAACTACTTCATTCAAAATAATCCATATATATTATTCATGTGTTCTCATAATGCATATTTACAGACAAACAACCATAAAACAATGTCATATTAAAGGATCTAACTCGCTTATATTGGACCTAAGTCTACGACTTGAACAATTTGACTCAACAAGGACTTCTGATCTAAATTAATAATATAAAAGCTATTCATTTTCTTAACAAAAAATGACTAAAGTTTTTCCATCTATGGTAAATTCAGAATTCCCAAGGATCTCATATAAAAGGCTCTAGAAATTTTTCCATTGACAATCCTAATGAAGTTAAAGCTTTTCTAACCCATTCTAGACCCAAAGTAGGACCTTTAGATGATAATCCGGCTCATATCAGGCTCAAAAAACTTCAGGAAAGTGACCCTAAAGGTTTTCTTCAATAAAAGACATCTAAGACAATAAAAATAGCAATTTAACTGAAAATAATAATCAAAATCGGAATAACTAAATTTGACCCAATATGGACCTAAGCTACATTACATGTGCAATTTTTTTTATTGACTAGCTATCAAGCTGCTATTGACTATCCACCACTAAATTCAGGTCTGGGTGGTGTATCTAGCTTGAAAATGGAGATGGTCCTTTCTAAGTTATTTAAAAATAATCATAACTCCTCTTAAACCATAATTATTATAGTTTTATCTTGCAATACCTATTGGTGAAATCTAGCTGGCGAGGGAAACTAATATTGCAGTTCATTTTTATTTCCTTCATATGAGAGAAACAAGAGCTAGCATGGTTTAGGAAGATGGAGCGAAATTGCTGCATATTCCCCTGCTCCCTCTTCAAAAATTAGGTGGTTCTTCTTGTGTAGCGAAGGCAGGTACTAGGACTGTGAAGATTCCATCATGTGCATCTCTTGCATCAATTTGGTCATGTCTTGAAATTCTACACTGCCCTATGATGGGTTTGTGAAGGGAACATGTTACTTTGCTAGTATACCTTATCATAAACTCCCAAGAGGTGAGGTTGTTAAAGCACAAGAAAAGAAAGACGTGAAAAGAAAAAGAATATATATAGGTTTATCCAAGGTCCACACCATATCAATACCTTATCGGTTTGGTACGCTATAGTATGATATGGTATGGTATATTTCCATACCGAAATAGCTTTCTAACTATTTTTTTTTATTTTTATCTCGGTACGCACCTCAATATCGGGCCGTATACCTTGGTATGGGGCGGTACATCTCGGTATGAGCGGTGCGGAGCTTGTACTGATTTGAAGTTAAGTTTCATAGCGGTTTCCTCTCTGTACGGTACGGGGCGGTACGACAGATCATAGGTTTATCAACTATTTTTACACTCATTATCATCATAATACCAATGTGTTAAGTGCTGTCCGATATTGACTAGAACAAGGAGTACTGTTCCTCCTAGGTACAATAAAGTATGTATAGGGGCGTGGTATGCCCATATATAGATAAATGGTATGGGTGCTGTGCCAACTTAAACAACATACATTGTGGTGGGTTAGGGAGTGTCATATTGATATTGGTATGGGATATGGTATCGAGACTTAAATTAATATTTACTACTTCAAAATAGGATAATTTGTTTGATTTTTGTCTTCACTTTTTGGCTTTTGTTTCTAGTTACATTTGATTGGTAAATTTGTACTCATAATCTTATGCCATTGTTTTAGTTAACTTGCCATGAGTCTTCCTTCCACTTTAAACTTGCTTTTCTTTTGATTTCTCCTATCCAGAGCTTTCCCAAAAGCATTTTGCACTTGTAAAGTTTTGGTGCTATCCATATTTTGTTAATTTCATTTTGTTTAGCAATTGTATATGCATGTGTGCGGTTTCCTCTAATGTTTTCACTCCATTTGCAGCTTTACTGTGAGAAAGAAAGCCTTGCAGAGAATCAATTCGAGCAGTTGAAGACACTTGTTGACATTGGTGATATTTTGGGTGCAAGTGGTTCCATAAAGAGGACAGAGAAAGGTCAGCAGTGGAGCAAATCCCTTTGTATCTCGTCATACTTTGTTTGCTTATGGCATTCAAAACTATTTCTCTGTATCTTTTGCTCAATGTTTACACTCAGACAATCTTGTGCTTCTCATCAGAAAAATCTAGTCTTATGTTTTCAAATTGGTGCCTTGCCAAGGCTTGGAGTTTTCTGGTTAAATTTTGAAGCATAAGATTGGATTTTATTGGCCAATTTTTGGAACCATATCTAATACATTACATATGTTATCTAGGGCCATAAACATATCTGCTTTTTCGAAGAACTTATTGGTGGTCGAGATTACCATATAGTTTTCTTTGCCGCTTGAACATTCATCTTATTTATTCACCTTATTTTTTCCAGGGGAGCTGTCTGTTTACATGAAGTATTTTGAAATCCTTACAAAATCTTTGGTCCCACTACCAGATAAATATCATGGCTTAACTGATATCGATAAGCGGTATCGTCAGAGGTTAGTTTCTCTTCACTGGCTCGTATCATCTTTTCCTTGTATTTATTTTTTAATGGAACAATGATTAAATGTTTAATATTGTTATAATAAGTAATCAATATTTTTTCCTCAAATTTTAAATATAATCTTCAAATATCTATATAGGATTTCAATTCTATTGCTTTATATGGAATTTTGCTATATCCTTGCTGGTTTATTCAACAAGTTGATATATTCATATGTAGTTTGACACCAATATCCTCTTTTTATAATATGCAGAGTCTTTTAACTTTAGAATCTTCGCACATGATTTTTATGTCGTATGCATGTTATCTTGGAGTAGCTTAATTTTGAAACCATCAGCTTTAGGGATATCTATGTCTATAATGATGCATTGTATGTATGCTTTTATTAATTTTTTTTTTTTGTGTATTTTATGAGCACAGTATAAGCTTTCCAACATCTGCTTGCTGAGCTTCATCATGTCATAACCTATAATCATCATCCTAGAATGATTTTTGGAAACTTAGGATGTGAACTGAGGAAAGTTTGACCTTAGGATTAATTCCCAGTCTGTCTTAGATTGGATCAGTGAAGTTCTGGGTCCGTAGATGGGTCCAGGACCCTTATACATGAAAAACCAGATCATCCCGGTCTGTCTCAGCTGCTGTGAATTGGAGTGGTTGCTACCACTGTCTCAATACTTAGGATGGTCATTCATTTTTTCTTGTTCAAACTTTTGCCCTCTTGTTTATGGGTTGAAAAGCAACCTTGAAGAAGCCTGTTGCAAGTGCTTAAGTGAGAAAAGAAAGCCTTTGTCATGATTTTTATTTGTCGCCGATAGAGATTTTTATTGTGTCTCCACCTAGGTACCTCACAAACCAGTGTTATATGCATCAAGATTGTTAGACAAAAAATATCTTGAAATAGTTTATGATGTATTAATTGTATTTTTCTCCACTAAGATACCATCTTAGTGGGGCTTCAAAATTCCGTTGTATTAATCAAGAACATGACACTTTTGTGTGCAACTTTAGTAGTCATGTCAAAATATTCCATTCCTCCTTTCTACTTTTACTTGGATGGGGCATGCCCTCAATCAATAGTGGATTATACAATATAATGATTCAAAATGGACCAACTACCTCTAGTTCAGTTAGAGTATTAACATTGGAAATAGAGGAAGAAAGGAATAGGGCTTAGGTCATGGACACAAACCTGATACCAAAATGGTGTAGGTAGGGGCCATAAACCTAAATTATGACAAACAAACTTTAAAGCCCTTGTAAACAATCATAAAAACAACGAACAACAATTAAAAACAAAAACAATGGCATCCTATTGTGTCACCGAGACTTCCATCTATCCCAAGCAAGGTACGCTATATCGTACCGAACTGGTCGTTACGGGATGTACTACACCAAATCAGATGGCACGAAGCGTACCGTACCATATCGTACTCGTACATGGTACAAGGGGCGTACCATATTGAGTGTCGGGATGCTGAACCGGCTCTTGTATCAAGCATACTGACACTGTGTGACAGGGTGGCATTAATATGAGGCCTGTATCGAGATGGCGTACTTTGATCCTAAGTGTTGGGATGGCACCTTCCTGAATCTCAGTACCATCTCAATCCGGCCTTGGACTGATATAGGGCTTGGGTTTGGGATTTAAAACATTAAGACAATAAAGAGTTGTACCAGGAGATATTATTCACCACTATATATACATGCATGCATCCATACATATACATGCATCCATACATATACATGCATACATATACATACATACATACATGCATGCATACATATACATACATACATACATGCATGCATACATATACATACATACATACATATATATATATATGTGCACGCACACGCGCGCGCGCGCGCACACAGAATACATGTATGTGTCCATGTATATACATGTAGAGACACACACAACATATACACATACATACAAACAGACATACATATTCTACAAATTAGTTGAAACATGTAGTTAGAGAAGTGAAAGATGTGTGGAAGCATAAGTATGAATAGCTTTTCATGGTATATGAATGCTGTTTATCATCATTGAGAGGTAGATGCCATTTATTATTTTGCCTGTCAGTTAACGGAAAAAAACATGCTCAGCATTTGCCTCCAAATTGACTGATATAGGTAGAGACTGTAGTTAGTAGTTCCTTAAAAACACTTCTGTTGATGTACCCAGCACAACTTAGGGAATTTGTTTGATCTGATACCATGGGATGTATCTACTCTAGATTAACATAATTCCTGGTTACCAAAAAAGAAACACTTCTGTTGTGTGGCATATTTACATATAATTTTTCGAAGTATTTTAGAAAACCAGCTAACCATACTGAAGATATTGAGGATGAAAAGGGAGACACTTGAGTACATAAGTTGTCCTGGTTCAATGTAATTTGATAACGCATCAGTCTAACATGCTGTTATGAGGCAAAAGCATTTTCAAGAGTGAGCTGCATGTGAGAAAAAATTATAACCTTATGGTGCCTTGGAACTGGTCTTTAGAGGTCTGGTGGAGATATTGGGTGGTGAGCCTCCAATAAGGCGCAAATTAATACATCTTAATTGCCAAGATGGGAAGCTCATTGCTGAGCAATGGTTGCTATATTTTCCTTTTTTTTTTGGTTCAGTTATGAGAAAGTTCTGCCTGATGATTTTCCTATCACTGCTCACATTCTTTTAGTTTCACTGTGATTTTACGACTGAAGCATGAAAGAATGTGAGGCTATGAGAATTTGAAAATGGCGTGCAGGAGATGAACTTGTTGCTCTGTCTAAGAAAAACGGTTACTTATGGTAGTTATTTCTTGCATGTATAAGAAAAGCAGGCTCATAAACATCCCCATGCCACTGCATAGGACAAGACAGAGGGCTTGGAGCTAGCTGCTTAGGAAACAGAGACATCAAGACAGTTGAGAAAATCTAGTTGTTGCTCTATGAGATGAATTAAACATCTTGAAACCTTGATGCATGACTATTTGCTTGGGAACTAGCTTGTAGAGATTTATGTTTCTTTTTTTTGCGTCACCATCTAGTAGCATATTGGATCTAAGATCCCATTTCTCGACCTCCTCCTCTTGTTTTTAAAGGTTTTTGCAGTAGTATCTATTTGGGTCTGTATTAGGTTGGATTATGATTAATTCCGGATTACTTAAAGTAGAATATTTTTCTCTCAGAGTTGGGGGTACAAACTCTATATAAGGTGCAGAATAAAGCTTGGGCTAATAACAGGATAATTGGTTAAGACCAAGGTACGCTGAACCAGTACTGGTAGGCGTACCGGCTGCCTACCGGACCGGATCGAGATCGATTCGTACTAGAACCGGTCTTTTGTTTATATATATTTTTTTGGTTCACGAACGTGCGTGGATGCGCACGGAAAAAGAATTTTGTTTGGTTCGCACGCGGACACGCCAGGGTTGGCCACGGAGTGGTATTAAATGCCACTCTATGACATTTATGACTCGCGTGGGGGAGCACGCTCGTGCGCTGCCCCGCACGGATGAGTTGGCCTGCAGAAATCGCGCACGGATGAGCTGGCCCGTGGGAATCGCGCGCGGATGAGATGGCCCACGGGAATCCCGCACGGGGCGATTCTTATTGTGAGGAATCGCGCCTGTGTGCCGTGAAATCGAGCCGCACGCAGTTGAACAGGTGGGGGGGGGACCGCGCGCCCGTGCGGGGCGTTCTGCCCCGAGGGAAGGGCCATGCGCTCTCACGCCACAGCGCGCGAGCGCTGTGGTTTAACATCTACAGCACGCGCGCTGTAGTTAAAAAAAATTGGTACCGGTGCAAACCGGCTGGTACGAGACCGGTACGCAGTTGGTACGCATGCGTACTGGTCGGTACCAGCCCGAAAACAGCTGGAACCAGTATCCATGCTGTCCGGGTACCGGTTCCAGGTTGGACCGGTCTGTACCGGGCCGAACCGGCCGATACAGACCGGTTCGGCAGGCCATGGTTAAGACATTAGATATAGGTATTATTTTCCAGTTGAATTGGATTCACTTGTTATCAAGAGGAAGCTGTTGAACCTGTCTTAGCCTTTCATTGGCACGATCTACGTTGTATATAAGAAGATGAGGATGAACTGCTTGACTAACTCTCCACTGCACTTGACTTTCACGCCATACAAACAGTTCTTATGGTTTGAGCAGCTTCCTTTCTGTGAGGAAAAGAACAGCAAATCTGTGCCTCTTACCCATCTTCTTCCTCCTATGGCAACGCCAAATCTGAAGTTTTCTATTTTCCTCTTCTTCTTCTTCTTTATATCATTATTCTATTAATTATTTTGACTCATTACTCAAATGCACAATTTGTTTTCCATATTCAAATACCAAGAACTACAGTTGCTATTTTAATGTTCCTTCAATATTCGAGAGATGACAATTATAAAATTGGTTTATAAATCTCAGTCAATTACAGTGAGTGTTGCACCTGTCAATTGATGCAAACATTACATTGCTTTGGATCTACAAAGAAAGGTTATCTATGTATTCTTAAGTGGAAAAATTGTCAAGGAGACTTGAATCAATGTTTAAATAAAGCCTAAATTTGAAAATACTGGCTTATTGTAATTGTACATAATATGCTTTGTGTTAGACATTTCAGTCAATGTAAGATCTTTAGTAGCAGGGGGGCTATGCTTGGATGCTCATGTATGATTGCCTGCTATTAAAATGCATGTCCATTGGTAAATTTGCAATATATTTTGTCTCCCCCTTCTTATTTTTGATTGGTACCAGTTAGAGAAGATGTTTGCTGAACCAGAACTCATGCCTATGATAAATTTAAAACATGTCTTAGCTACCTGTACTTGGTCTTGCAGTTGGTTTCCTATAACATGTTCTGTAATTTTAGTTTTATCTTTATGCTCAGGTACGTTGACATGATTGCAAATCCTGAGGTTGCTGATGTATTTCGAATAAGAGCAAAGGTGGTAAATCATATATTATTTTGTTTTCTAAAACACTTTGATGTTTTTAATTATGTATTGGTAAAGGTGATTGAAGAATTGAACTCTAATATTGCTTTATGCTTTTGAAGGTGCTATTCATATCCTTGTTATTGTCCTTACAAGATAATCAATATGTGGGACATAAAAAATTATCCTTCAGTACTAGCATATAATGGGACATAATACATTATCCTTCTATCTTCCTGTACTCCAAAGGATTTGGTAAATTCATGTAATTACCACGAGAGGGAAAAATGATGCAGACTCATGTCGCATCAGACTGCAGAAATAAATGGCTGAAATAACTTTCATTTAGTTTTTTTACATTTCAAAATGGAAAAAATCAAAAACAGAATAATTGGAGGGTGAAAAATGAAGAAAAGAGAGAATAAGAGAGAAGAATAGAAGCTGGAGAGAAACTACAGATAGAGAAGATAGAAGAACCACAACGTTCAATAGAGAGGACAAGAACTTAAATTAGCCATCCACAAAACTAATTTGCCCATCTTCTCTCCATCTTTGAAATTCTTTGTTGTTTGCATGCTGTGTATGGCTGCACGTGATTCAAGTTATGCTAATAATATTTAGTTACTTTGTTCTTTGAACTGGTTAACATTGAAGTTCCCCATTAATGCCTCAAATATATTCGGTTCTACTAGTCTTTGAGATTTCCTATTGTAGTTTCATCTCTCCGGAAATTGTTTGGTGGTTCCTTAGTGGTCCACATCATGCTTTATGGTTTTTCCATCTTTGTTCTGACTATATTGTTGCTTTTGGATAATTTTTAATCTACACTTTTTGGAGAAACAGTTATGTTTTTTGCACCGCTTGATATACTCCAAACTTCTTTAAGATCCTATACTTCCCTGCAGTCTGCTTTCTGATCCTTTATTACCTTAGCCAGTTGCCGTTACTTGGAACTGCTTAAATTTTCATATGTATTTCTGCAGGAAAGATCACAACTTCTCCAACTCCTCTTATATGTTTATGCCACATTAAAGCCAAACAGTTTCCCTTCTTTACCTTCTTTAGTCCATTTCTTTTATTGCATATTGGTATTTATACATTTCTCAAGTTAATGTAGATCGTCTCCGAGATCCGCAAGACAATGGAATCTTTGGGCTTTATTGAAGTTGAGACTCCGGTTTTGCAGGTTTGCCTTTTTCAGTTTTATTGCTTGGTTCAGTATGTTTGGGGTTTCTTGGACACATGTAATTTCTCTTATTCCAGGTACATGTATGATTAGTCTGCTACCTTTTTCACCAATTCTTCCAACTGTAAGCAGAGATAAAAGCTTGTTTAACTGTTATTTTGATTTAATCCGCCAATAGGACCAATATTTTTGAATGAGACCACATTAGCTCTTATCAGGTATGATATAATTTACAAGGAACAGTCAGTGAATGCAAAAAAGAAAGCAAGCCTGAAGAAGAAACAAAAAAAGGAGAGACAGAATTAGCAAAAGAGAAGAGAAAGATTAATAGAGGTTCTTGGCACGATTCTCCTTCTCATTTATTTTGTGGCTAACCCACAAAAACATCCCTTTTTTGGCTAACCAACAAAAACATCCCAATGAAGCAATCAAGGTGCAGAGTAAGTATCTCCTTTATTCCCTTTAACAGAATTGGATAGGGATAACCCTCTCCTTTTTTTCCCTTTTTTTTCCATCCCAACAAAAACATTCCAGTAATCAAGGTGCAGAGTTACTTCCTCCTTTGTTCCCTTTAAAGAATTGGATAGAGAAAGAGAAGAAGATCACTTCCCAAGGTTTCTGGAATTGGTATCAGGACATGTGCTGGTCGCTGATCGGCATGGTACACTCCAAGTCTGTACCATACCATGCCAGGGCCATTACAACCTCTTTATTTTTTTTTTCAGATTTTGAACTGAAATTGGCAAAGGATGCGTCGACTTCAATTCAAAATTCGAAAATAAAAAATTGTTCAACACCGCCCTCCCTTGTTCTAAAACAAAGATCGGGAGAGAGAGGGGGAGAGGGAGGAGAGAGAGGAAGAAAGAGAGAGAGGGAAAGGGAGGGAGGAGAGAGGAAGAAGAGATAAAGAGAGGGAGGACGCGTACCTTTGATGCCTCTTGTCATTGAGGTCTGAGCGCAGGGGGAGGTGAACGTTTCAAGCACGGGTGGAGGTGAAACAACCGTTTTTTTTTTTTTTTTTTTTTGGGGGGGGGGTAGGGGGTATATTGAACCGACTGTATGGTTCGAGCTATGCCGGTAGCTGATCGGTCCGGTTCGATATGCCCCAAACTAGCCAGTTTGGCATGGTTCGGCTTTTCCTGCCGCATCTCTGTTGAAAAATTAAAGAAAAAGTAGAGGAATGAAGGAAAAGATCTGCATAATTGGAGGATAAGGGGCGGACAAAGAGGAAATATGTAGTTTCTTTTCCCTTCCTATATACTTCAAGTCTAAAAGGAAAGAAAAAGGAAATTGCTTGGGAGAGGTATTTGAAGAGTACTTAACTGTGGATAATGCCTTTGCTAGTTTCTTCTTGTTGATGCTTTTGTCCTGCATATGTTTCTACTTGGACTTTTCCTACATATTTCCGATGATGGCTGAAAAGAGGTGAAAAAGGAAACAAAATAATGCGCTTCATAGGACCTTGTTGACGTAAGATACAAGACATTAAAATGACCAAATCAATGTGCAACTTGGTTAACATAATCAAATTTTGTTAGTTAAATTTTAAAATTCATAATAGTATGTACTTGCCATAAAATTGGTGACATAATCACATAGATTTATCTTGTCGGGCATTTGTATAGGTTTGGTATTAAGGGCTCGCAAACTGATCTCAAGTGCTGACCTTGACATTTTATTGGTCAGGTGGCCCATACATGTCCAGAATGGGGACTTGATCTAGGCAAATGGACATGTTGCATGTATGCAACAAGCTTCTCGGATCATCACAACATTATACTCCAGGCTGTATTCTTTCTAGTTGTCGAGAGCATGATGAGCAAGGTTCGCTGTCTTAGTACCAGACCCTGTATCGGTGCTACACTAATATGGAATTTTTTTGGTGTACCGAGTGTCGGTACGCCATCCGTACCGGATGTTGGTACCAAACTGGTATAGTTCGGTACGCTCCGTACCGTCCGGTTCGGTACGGTACAACATACCATGTTGATGAGTTTTAACAACCCAGAGAGACAGGATAAATGTCATTACCATCCTATGATGTGGTTTTTTGAGACAATTATTGCATCCATGCAAGGATAACATAAATCTCCCAAAATTGTTATTGGGGATTACATAGACATGGAAATACATTTCCCATCCCTGATGTTAGAGCCTAATGCTTGCTTATAGTCCTATATGTTTCTTCATGTGCTTTCTTTTAGACTGCCTGAAGTAAGTATTAGCCTTTTTTACTCTTATATTCACATCTATCCTTATTGATTAATACAGTACGCATGCTAATTTTATATATTGGTGATCAGTTCTTGATTTATGACTTAGCTATACTATTCCCACACCCTAACAGAAAAAAGTCTGCGAGACCTTGGAAGATGGACCCTATCTTATATAGTTACAGTCACTTCCTTTATTTCCTTCTATCAAGCCGTTCTATATATAATGCTGTTGTGCTCTTTAGTTATTTTTTGTCTCAAATTCTCCTTGTGCTTGATTGCCTTGTTCTAATATTGAATTGCAAAAATTAGTGAACCACAGTCAAGCTTGCTCTCCAGGTTATTACTTTTAATTGTTTGATGTCCTTCAGCATCATATGAGTACAGTGAAAACATTTTATAACTACACTAAACAATGATAATATGGTGTCCTTCACCATCATCCTTTGTTATCCTAAGCTTCTATTCCATCAAACAGATATGCATGCCACTGGTGCCCTGAACTTCTGAGACATCAACCTTATGCGGATGTTGTCATCTGTTACCTTCTAGTCATGTGCATGAGTGAAGCTTTCTTCCCAAATGTTTGTTCTGTTATCGATAGTTGGTGACCATCATTTAAGAGTGTTAATGGTGAATCAGGGAGCAGCTGGGGGTGCAGATGCTAGGCCATTTGTTACTTACCATAATTCACTTGGAAGAGATCTTTATTTAAGAATCGCGACAGAGCTTCACTTGAAGAGAATGCTGGTGAGGTTGGAGTATCATTTAAATTTTAACTATTGCTTTTATAATGTTAAAGCCATGCATCTAACACCTTCTGAATCATCTTTTCTATATATGCTGCTTCAGAATGTGTTTAAATGAGTGACTGCATTCATTATTTGCTTTAAAAATAAGATTGCCCACTTAAAATGTATTATCTAACTGACATTTAGCAAAACAGAGGAGGTTGCCGATAGGCAGTAAACTTATCACTTTGGATGGCTCCATGAAATAGTTCTTTCCCTTCATTCCTATCAAGTGATAAATTTGCTATCAACAGGAGCTCATCAGTTTGTTTCACAAATCTTTTTTTCTATGATTGCCTTCCACATCCAGATGAATAAATTTAAAATGAAGCATTTTCATTCTGTAGGGAGCATTTAGTTTTCTAAATGTCAGGCATAAACTTTATCACACTTGTTCAGTGTGCTGTCTTTTTGTCTTCTTTAATTTTTCATTGAGCCTGTACATGTCTTGTACATTAAGATTTAACAATGGTTCTATACATGAAATGTGCTTCATTGCATCGTATTCATTGGATTTGAATATGTTGTAACTGTATATTTTTATTGTTTTAATTTCACCAAATTTGTGAATGAATGTATACTGATTGGTTGGAGTAACAGTCAGGTGAAAATCTTAAAAATTGATAGAAAGTGCTAAATGAGGTCATCATACTTTCAAGATGTACCAGACAACATTGAAGAGCAACAGGACTTAATCAGTGATATATGTGCTGATAGTTGATATTTTATATCTTTATTGGTTTACCAGACAGGTGAATGTATACTGATTGGTTGGAGTAACAGTCAGGTGAAAATCTTAAAAATTGATAGAAAGTGCGAAATGAGGTCATCATACTTTCAAGATGGAACAGACAACATTGAAGAGCAACAGGGCTTAATCAGTGATATATGTGCTGATAGTTGATATTTTATATCTTTATTGGTTTATTAGTTCAGCAATGAATAGATTTAGCGATGCGTAGGCGCAGCATCCAGCATTAGTTGCATCAGCCATCAGAATTTATTCAAGTTATTAGTGATGCTGATGTAGATGGTACTTGTATTGAGGAGGTATAATGCTTCTGAATGGAAATATTTGCCAATAAATTATTAGCAATGCATAGAGCTTTCTTGTTTTCCTACTATTCATGTAGTCTCATATTGGTGTGAGTGTGACACTTGAGAATTGTTTAACTCTAGTTGGATTGAAGAAAATAGTTATTGTGCAATGATGGCCATGGCATGATTATCAATCAAATAGTCCCTAAACTTTCTTTTGATAGGTTCCACCAGTTTATCTAGCATATCTTAGCCTTGTATGTTGCAATTCTTAAGATAAGCTTCTTGAAGATTGAACAAACATAATATTGTGTCTCCTTTGAGTTCGGAGAAAGTAAGATGGACTATGAATTGTACAAAACTGTCAAAACTCTTGATATGCTGAACAGCTAGTAGATGAATTCCAAGCGCCAAGTTGAGAGATGAAAAATGATTGAGTGATAACTGGATCAATAGTCATTAAGAGACGACAAAAAGAGCAGATAAATGTGGATGTGGAAAACCCCATATAGAAAATATGCACAAGAAATTGGGAATCCACCTGTATGCTAGTTGTGAAACAAATGGAAAGGGGATTAAACCAACTGAAATCGGACCTAACTAGCTGTGCAAAATTAAGGGATCCCATCATGGAGGATCATAAATCTGAAAAAAAGCACAATATTCAAGTCCTTAACACTGGAAATGCTTAGTTGGTTACAGTGTAACTGGACAATGAGACCTACAGTCATGAGAGTAATATGTCACCTTTCACTAGAAAAGAGGGAGAAGCTAGTAATTGAACTAGAAAACCTCCTTTTTGTAGACAACACACAGCTACACTTGAATCTGGTCAAGATTTTTATCTAGGATTTAAGTACCGGATTGTACCAGTCCATTCTGGTTGTACCAAACTGGACTTACTGGCTTTCATAGTGGTACAAAAAAAGGAGCGAGCTGCTGTGTTGACACCAACTACTGTTCCATTTGCCAATATAGTACAATATGTTTGGTACCATACTGGACTTGCCCCACTCAATATGGGTACCTTATCAGGATTTTATACCTTGATTGTTATAATATTGTTGGGTTAGGCAATTGATGGTGCTCACGATGATCGGATTTAGCTATTTGATGGATGTGTCAAATAGTTATATGAGATGCATAAGATTAAACTAGGGTTGAAGAATTAGCATTAGTAGGGTATGCTATAATAGGAAGCCACATGATACACCTCTTGGTGCCAGCATAGCAAAATATAGATGGAATACCACACATTGATGTGATACTGATATGGTAGGTGTATCGGTACCGGATTACCAGTATCTTACTTGTATAGTGGATACAGACTGTACATGCCAGTAATTAAATTCTTAATTATGTAAACTCCATTAGCAGTTAACTGATGCGCTGTTTGATGCTTGTGAATCAATCTGGGGAGCTTATATGGAAAGTTTTAATAGGCACTTCTATTGCTTGCTTAACAGAAGTTTGATTCAAATGTGCATGTTGGTCTCTATATGCATGACAAAATAGAGATGTAATCACTGATGTGTATTTAAAATATGATATTGTGATATCCAGATCCTATATAAAGTGCAATAATATTCATTCATTTCAGTCTCTGCAAGAGTTAGTCGGATTATCAGTTTGTTTTGTTTGTCTTGACTATATTGTTTTTCTAGTGTTTTTTGAAATTCTAACTAGTGAATGCTTTGTTTAAAGTATTTCCTCTTTTGCTATAAATGGCAGGTAGGTGGCCTTGAGAAGGTATTTGAGATAGGGAGAATATTCCGAAATGAGGGCATTTCGACTCGTCATAATCCTGAGTTTACCACAATTGAGGTCACATTTAATTTCCTTCTAATTCTTTCATTGTGATTGCTCCACATGTTTAGTATGTGTAAAATTCCATTGCAAATTATAAGCAGCCTTTGATGATGTTTTTATCAAGCTTGCTATTTCATCATTATATTCTTTTATAAGAGTCAGTGTTCACAAGCAAACACTGATTTATATGGGTCTTATATTGGCATTTAGATGTATGAAGCATATTCAGACTATCAGAGCATGATGAACATGGCCGAGGAAATAGTTACTCGATGTGCTCTGGTTGTTCATGGAAAGCTGAACATTGATTATCAGGTATAGTTTAATTGTTGTCACTATTCCAGTCATAGTCTACTTATAACAACCTTGTTTTCTTTTAAATCAAAAAATAGGAGCTGGAAATTTATTGCTATTAGTTCATCATGCTTCAGCATGCATTGATCTCATGCATTCTGCTTTAACATTGTATCACTTTTATTGCATCATTTTCTGTTAATATCCTCTTTAATTACATGAAGACAGCGTTTCAAGATATCTATCTCAATTTTTTGATATTATATTAGCTTTTTTATGGAGGAATCATGTGTGAAGCAAGTCTCTGTTGAGATCACCAACCATCAAACATGTGAGAATATAATATCTTGATAAGAATTTTTAATTACCAATATCAGAATATTGATTTTATAATTTTTGAGTACAAGAGATTAAAACCCACTCTCTTGATATGGAGGCAACTCTTGGTAAACGGTTCTCTTAAAAAACAATTTATTGTAAGGAAGTGCTTACATAGCAGCTGCAGCCTGCAGGGCAAGTTTATGGAGGATTTCTGAGGCAAGTTAGGGCAACCTAAGAAGCAAGGTTTTAACTACTGGTTTGGTACCCATACCAGCATTGAACTGGTAGAGGCCATATCAACCGTGCCATGGTACATCCCTTGGCACTGACACTCAGCAGGGGGACAATCCAGATATCAGTTCTCTATTGTTTAGTGCAGTGTTTCCCGGTACATACCGGCATGGTTTGGCCGTCAAATCCTTGCTAGGAAGTTTTCTGCCACTAAGGGCCCGTTTGGGCAATCCAGTAGGATTGGGCTGAATTTTCTATTAGATTCATGGATTGGGCCATCCATTTAGGTTCCGTGTGGATAATCTTGTACAAACAAACAAGATTCACAAAAACATAGGCTGGGCTAGGCCTATATTCACAGAACTCAGAGGAATTTCTTCAGATTGGACTGACCCAAATCCTATAGGGAGAAGAAAAAGACCTCGCCAGGTCCTTTTTTTTTTCCCTATCTTGCAGGAATAGACTAGGAGAGGTCTAGTTGACTTGGGTAGGGCTAGGCCACATATTCTATAGTACTAGAAATCATGTTTCCAATCCTGAGGATCCATTTGGATCATCCAAACAGGTCCTGAGGATTAAACCAACAGACTTTCCTATGACCTAGAGTAACCTGTGTAGAAATTATGGGTCAACTACAAATCTACATTGTAAATGTGGGAGTTCATGTTTTTAAAGTCAACATCAAGTATATTGCTACGGAAGCATAATATGACTCTACCTTTATTCTGAGAATTCTCCAAGATTCAATTGTAGGCTTGTGAATTTGATCATGGGTACCACTTTGCACCAATTCTTCAATCTTTATGGTTTGCAACTAATAGGGTGATGACTCTAGTACGCTATCAAGTCCAGAAAAAAATTTAAAGCATTTGTTAGTTGTTGAATGCATGTGTCGTGATGACTCTAGTACGTTATCAAGTCCAAAAAAAAAAAAATAAAGCATTAGTTAGTTGATGAATGCATGCATCGTGAAATATGAAAATTACCAAGGGCTGCCGTACCGACCCATACCATCCCCTACCTTACCATATTGGTAAAGGTACTGCTATGGTTTCATGGTTCGGTTCGGCATATGCAGAACCGGTCTCTATAGATTAGAACCAAGTGGAGTTGCACTGCACCATCTGGATTTGGATGGTACCATGGCTGTGAGTGATAAAAAGTGTTGGGAGCATGTGTCGGTACAGGGTACGTACTATACTGTAGTTACTATACCTTACAATATCAATACAGTAAACATATGTATGTAATTATAAATTTTCAATTACAAGAACTAGTCTATCGCACTATCGCTAGTATATGCAGTTTTTATATCATGCATTGGTAATATGTGATTAGATGCAACAATTTCTCTTAGTAGATCATTTTTTTTTTCATTTAAGATATGTTTGTTTCATTTGATTCTCTCATCCCAAAGATTTGTGAGTAAGAATTGTTTACTAAATTTCAGAGGGTATATGTAGGAGAGTCGGTTTCACACCTAGATGAGCAATGTGCTACTCAATATATTGTTATTGTTGTCTTTTAGTCATATTTCTCATAATAAATGAAACCGTGAAAAAATTTAATTATAAATTTAAACAGTTACATCTTCAGCACTCTAGTTATAGATAATGATCATTTAGTAATCGCTGATTTTTTAATTGATGTTGTGCCAGCTACCATTGCTAAAATAATATGTGTGCTATGCTTTATATCAATATAAGAAATCTGTCAGCTGTTTATCTGGTGATCTTGAATTTAGGTAGTAACTAAGATTTTTTTTTAAGTGTTTATATGCCTTTGATTACTGTGGTCATGTTTTATATGCTTTTGACAAGAGCCAAGTGCTGCAGTTTGTGACCATTTGCTTGAAATGAAGCAAAGTGGTTTTAACTGAAACAAGGCCAAGCAATGCCAGCATAGGTACATAGCTGTCTAGCATCCATTTGCTATTAAAAGACCATTACCCAGTTATGGTCCCGGCAATCCAGGGTTTTGGGAGGGGCAAACTGGGGACAGACCTAACCTTTGGTACTTTTTGCGCTAAGCCTTTACAATCGCACTAAGCAATGGCCCCTATGTTACATAAATATCTGAAACCTTTTGTTATGACTGAGATTTTAAATCATTCCTAAATTTTTCTGCTGAGGATTATGTTAAGAATGATAAAGATCCTGCGAAAATAATTTGTCTGCGCTATGACAAACTTAAAGGGAGGACTTTTTTCATGGTTGATGATAATATTGTAATTTGGAAAATTTATGGCTTGGGGTAGAGCGACATTTCTCTTTCCTTGCTTCGGGTCTAGGTTCTGTAACATATAGCTTGCCTGTTGCATCAGATATTGTGCTAAGAGGAACCTGTGCTGTTATATTTCCAGTGTAAAAAATCATAAATGTTTTAGTATCGTTAATGTTAGTATAATTAGTTTTGGACTAGTTAACCACTTGTACTGTAGTGTTATAAATTTATTCTTTATTTCTGTTTTTTATTTCGCATGATATTGAGAAGCACTTTGCATGTAATCCCAGTGATTATGTAATATTCCACAGGGGACTGAAATATCTCTCGAAAGACCATGGAGGAAGGAAACCATGCATAATCTTGTTAAAGAAGCCACTGGTGTTGACTTTAATGAGTTTGGGAATAATGTTGAAGATGCAAAAGAAGTTGCAAAAGGGATACTGGGTATTAGATCAGAAGACACAGATAATATTTTAGCTCAGACATGCCCATCTGTGGGACATGTTCTTAATGAGGTAAATCAAATCTTTGTATACGGTGAAACTTGAGATCGTTTATCCTTAGTTGGTGTTGTTTTTTTGTTATTATTATTATTATTGATAATGTATTATTTTATTATAATGTATATGTTCCTACTAGGGAATGGTTAAGAGCTTTGAAAACATCATATTAGTAATCAACCAAACGATATATACATTCTCAAGAAGTTTTTAATTTTTCAGTGATGCTCGAAATGTCCCTGTTACTGAACATGTCATTAATGTAATTGCTTTAACAATCAAAGTCTCAAGTTCAGATAGGGGTGTAATTTGCTTACTGAATCGAGTTGTTTTGGAATACCTTGGAGTTTCTTTTTCCAATGGAGAGTTTGCAAAAAAATTGGGGATTCATCAATAATTCAGAGGAAAATTAACTATGCTGGTAGTAGTTTTACTTGACACGTACATGGACATAAAATATTTTTTCTTTTATTTCATTCATTTTTTGGCAGCTAGGAAATTTGCCATAAGCATGTGGATGTTTTGCCAGGCCCAGTATCTGGTTATGTGGATGTTTTGCTGATACCAATTGTATAATTGTATTATCACTTTTGCTAGCATTTCTTGAATCCTAATTTGATTCGAGCATCACTTTTATTACCTTCTTGATTTGTCATGGCTTCATTCAACTTACTTACTAGTTGTTACACTTCCACTTCTAGCAGAATGATTGCTCCGGGCCCATGATCCATTAGTTGTTTTAAGTCATCCATGGCTACTGAGATCTTTACATGGATTTCAGTAAAACTATGTTGAAGCAACATAACATTACCCAAGGACCAGCAATGACTATGACCAGCTGCTTGGGTACAGCAACAGCTGTATCAAGACCACAAAAAATGACTATGACCGGTTTTCCTCCAGGTCCAACTCTCTGATGGTAGAAGTCTCCGATCAAACCATGGGCAGAGTCAAGAAAGTTTTCTGTGCTATTTTCTTACGTAAAGAAGAAGAGGAATATGTTATCCCTACTAAGAATCTCTGAAGTTAAAGTGGTGTCCTCATTTCGAATAGCAATTTACCTAATAACTTTCTAATGATAGTTCTGAATGCAATCTTCTTCTTCTTTCTGAAACCATCTGAAATACCTATAGTTTTACATTTTTGCAAGGGTGATATGTAGAGGCTCTTGGGGAGTGGCCACTTGGGTATCACATTTATTTGAGGCCATCATCATGTTATGGTGAATTCTTTGACATCGTTGTAATCTAAATATTAGTATTTCAAATACATAACTCTGATACATAACCTTGATATATCTTCAGAAGACTATGATGCTGATTTTGTCACATGTAACTAAAATAGGGCACTTAATTTTCTTAATGTTGACATGTGAAAATTACTTGGAGAGATTTTTAGTAGCTTATTTCTTGGTATGGAATCTGAACATGGAAAAGTATACTATTAATTCAGGTTTTTGAGACCATTGTTGAGCCAAACCTTATACAACCAACATTCGTTCTGGACTATCCAGTTGAGATATCCCCGTTGGCCAAACCACACCGAAGGTAATTTAACAGTTTAGTTATGCTTTATTGCAGTATCATAGATTACCTTTAATGTCACTGAAATAGATTCTTTTGGTCCTTGTTATTCTATTTAAGAATTATGTGAACATTCATTTCAGTTATCTAACTGCTTTTTCTTCAAGATATAGCCAATGCTTTCCTTCATGGCTGGAGTATTAATGTATAATGATTTATTGAAAATAACAATATAACACTTATTTCCCATACATCATCTAGAAGTCTTTTCTATACTTTGGAGTCAACTTTATGATCCTGTATTGTTACTCATGTTTTTTATTACATTATATTTATCTTTTTTATTATTATTAGGAAAAATGGAAAAAACCATTAATTTTTTTTAAGAATTTCAGTTAATTTTCAGTTATTAACCCAACAAAAGATTAATTTTTACCTATAAAGAGAATGAGTCTAGACAAGTTCACTTGTGAACTTGAGAGTCAAGCTGGGCAATCATGGCCGTCCATGTTTTGCATGATGGGTGTGATGCATCGGGCCCCTTGCTGTACATGGGACAGCAGCCTGTGCAATACATGGGCCTTGTTGCATCACAGCTGTCGTGCAAAACACAGACAGGGTGTGATTGCCCAAGATGACTTCAAGTTCATGAGTGAACTTGTGAGGATCTGAACTCAAAGAAAATAGCCCAGTAACTGGCAGTTTTGCCACTGTTTTTAGAAAAATGGTGGTGCTCTAGTGTGAGGCAAAGCGAAGCAGGGCTTTTTGGTATCGCCAAATACTCCTTAACTTCTGTTGTTGTTGTTGTTATTGTTTTGCTATTAGAATGTCTTTATGTTTCATAAAAGTCCAGTCATACTATCAACTTGCTAGTTAATCGTAGAAAAAAAAAAGTGGAACATTAATCCCACTAATGTTGCATGGGGCTGTTTGGAGCCCTGTGGTTGAAGTTGCACTGCAACTTAAGTCATCTTGTAACTTTAAGTTGCAGTAGTTGACTTTCAAGGAAGCTCCCTTCTTGTGTTTGGAAGAGATTTTGAGGAAAAGAGGAGCGTATTTGATAGCATTCCGTTGAATTCCCTGCAAGCGGATGCGAAGTTAGAGCACTCCATGTACATGGAGATAAGGGTGTTATGGGTGAAGAGGTCGGTGTTGAAGCTGCTGGTGGAGAGGGATTGGGTGTGGACCTGGGTGCCCATGTGGAGGGTGTGGGGGACGGTGCAGACCTTGAGGAGGGCGGTGAAGGTGAAGGAGAAGGGAGGGACAGGGCAGGGGCTAGAGGTCGTGCATGGTGGCTTAGAGGTGAAGGGGGTGGGCGGAAATGGAGGAGGCAGAGTGAAGGAGAGGGGAATGGAAGGAGGGTTGGCATAGACCATTTATTTTAAATTACAACTCCTACACAAATGACCACAACTTGTCCTGTAGCGATTTTGACTGCAAGTCAATCTACCATAAGATAGTTTTAAATTGCAGGCCAACATGCAACTTAACTTATTGCATAACTTGAGTTGCAGGCATCCCAACAAGCTGGCTGTCTTGCACATGCAACTTGAGCTGCATACATCTTTTTTTAGGACTCCAAATAGCTCTTTTATCTCTCTGCTGCTACATATCAGTTCACATTTTGTGAATTTCTAAGACCATCAAATTTTTGATTCATTTGTCTTGTCCTTGAATGAGAAAAGAATCACAATGTTCATTTTAACTTGCTTATTGATTGGATTCTCTCTTTGGTGGTTACATGTGACGGAAGAGCTACTTATAAAACCTATGCTTTGAAGTAGACAATAACATTTAATAGGCATCATTTGTTAAACACAGAACCTCTTTGAAATTCTTTTTAGTGATGCTCCATATGTTGCTGGTGTCATCTTCATACTTGATTATTAATCTTATGATTTGCAACTTTATTATTGTGCATGCCATTATATTTTTTCTTAACACTGCATGATGGCTTTTGTTCTGCCCATGTTGCAGATATGCAGGTTTGACTGAGAGGTTTGAACTCTTCATTTGTGGCCGTGAGATTGCTAATGCATTCTCTGAGCTTACCGATCCGATGGATCAGGTATTCTACATATTGTTTATTTATTGCGGTCTGGGATATTTTATATGAATTTCTTTCTAAGTACTGCATGCATGGTGGCAATGTCAGTTTGGTATTTTTTTCACCTGCTATGATATTTTGGACCAGATATCAGGAGACTCTACGATGCTTATAGTTTTATACTTATATGAATATCCATCAAAATCGGTTATTGAGGGTGAGACTTGGCGCAACGGTAAGGTTGCTCCATTTAAACATATAGGTCATGAGTTTGAAACACGGAAACAGCTGTGCGACATATGGGGGTAAGGCTGTGTACATACGACTCTCTCTAGGCCCTACAATGGCGGGAACCTCGTGCATTGGGCCACCCTTTGTTAATGACCATCGGCACAGCATAACTAAATCAGGTCATGCAAGTTAAACATCTTGCACGAGTTAATTGGGCAACAAATCTGGGACTTTGGTCTGATTTCCTTGTTTGCCAATCATACATGGTTTGACATTAAGTGAACGGGTATCAAGTAATTAAGTATTGACAGTCTACTTTTGAAATTAGTTTTTCTGGATTTGTTTTCGCATTTGCCAGAAAATGAGGTTGATGCTATGCATTTCCTGGTGCGCTGAAGTTGAGCATGAAGGCCCTCAACTGGTACTTATCTGACATTTGGAATTAGCTGAGCAACAGGTTCATATTAATTCATGTTGAAAAAATCCAGCCAGTGCAAAAATCGGTTCTGGTATAGCCGTCTTGTATGCCCAAAACCTAAACTGAACATCCTCATAATGGGTAGCCATCTTATAACTGTATTCTGATTTTTTCTCAGTAAAAGTAAAGATGCCTTCATTTTTTATGATAACCAATGAAATTAAAGTATGCTAGCTAAAGTTGTATCAACCAACTTCTGTTTGTATATCTTACTTTTTTCTGCATGAAGTAGAATGTAATGCAATTTAATCTCCACTGGTCATTTTGGGCTTTTTTGCATATTTATTATATCTGAACATTTATAACTAAAATTACCTGCTATCTAAAACTAACCTGTATGTTTTCATTTGCTCATGTCATTTACTTGATATTGGGATTTATCTAATGCGTGTGCAACTATGATTAGTTGAGTATGACATGCTGATTGAGTTGACTGCATTTTTACAGTCAAGAAAAAGTTATCAATACCGTAGAGTTTGGAATTTTCTCAGGCATTCTTCTTTTAGCATAAGATGTCCAATCACACCTGTTTTTCCATATTTGCCAACTTGCAAATGCCAAAACAGATTTTTTTAAATCTTTATCTAGACCTTGACCTATTCCTTCTCCCTTTAATAGCCTTGTTGGAGTGGCCTGTGTCATTTCTTGTTTTGGAATTTCAAGATATCTCCCCATTTAGGTTGTTTTGTTGCCAGTCTTAAATGTTGTTATTTATATGTTTTTGCTTTTCTGTGACAGAGGAATCGCTTTGAAGAGCAAATTAAACAGCATAATAAAAAGCGAGCAGCACTTGTTACAGGCTCAAAATCTGCTGAAGGGAAAAGAGAGATTGATGATTGCTCCTATGAAGTGTCTTTGGATGAGGACTTCTTGACTTCTCTAGAATATGGCATGCCCCCTGCTTCAGGAATGGTATGATCAAACAACTGATTTATTTTGCATCAGCATCAACGTCATGTTCTGTGTATCTCTTTACAAAATAAAACCTAAACAGAAACATATAATTGTCTTTCTTATGCATGTGCATTACGCAATTGAATTTGTGGATCTCATGTCAACCTATTATCAAGTCACGTTAACCTACTATTAACTAGTTTTAAAAGGACTCATAATATTCGCATTGGTGCATACCATTCATAAAATAGTTTTAAATTGTCGAATTTTGTTGAAGTTCAATTCCCATGTTTTGTGCCTGAAAAGTTGTTTATGACATTATCCTCCTGCATCTGGGCTGGATACTTTTTTCTCAAAGTTTGGATTTCACTGGGGCATGCGAACTGAAACCTACTAAAGAAATCTGTTTCAGAACTTATTTGAAGAATATTGACATGTGCATAGGTCTCGGTTTGATATGTCATGAGCTGGCAAATTAGTACCAAATCTTGAGTACTTCTAAGTGGGTTACTGTGATGGTATTTCAGTATGCTAAATGCTCTCCTATTGAGGGCATCAATCATCATTAAAATCGATATACTCACATTTTATCAGATAGCGGTTGAGAATTTCTGCGACACATTATAGATAATTATTTGTCTTGGTATGCCATATATGAGTTAGTGATTGATTATTTTCACTGTCACTTGTCAGGGGCTTGGAATTGATAGGTTAGTGATGCTTCTGACGAACTCTGCCAGTATACGGGATGTTATCGCATTCCCTATCCTTAAGATTCAACCGCAGGTGTCGGCTTAAAAAAAAATATATATAACACAATAATTTTTTGAAGATGTAACATGCGTGTTGATGAGGGCTCTTTTTTTCAAGCCGCTAGGTTTGAAGTTCAGCTCATTACTGTTAAGTTACATTGTCGAGCTTATTGTTATATAATTCTTCTTCGCGATTCTTGTTTTATTGGGAAATTTTATTCCAGGCGAGTACAGAACTCGAGGGATGCTTTCCCCCTTTGTAATATCTTCTCGTCCATACACGCAAGGAGCAAAAGAAGCAAATAAAGATGTGTAATATATATTTTCACCGTCAGCATCTTTTCACGTGAGATCCATGTTTTAGAAACCAGAGACTATAGCTTCTGGTTAAACCCATCAACCGGTCAGGCTTCCAGTCTAGATGTAACTTTAAACCAGGTTTGCCGGAAATGCCGCTCAATTTTTGGATAACCTTTCCGGAGTCGGGCGAATTAATCGGATTAAGAGGGGTAAATAGGGTTTTACTTTTACCGGAATCAGGCTGGTTGGCTTATCTAGCTTGCAGTGTATTCCAGCCTTCATACAAATGTCAGTATTTGGGCTGCAAAGAGGGGAAAAAAAAGGTTTGTGGAGGTTTTTTATCTTCCTATGGACTTGTAGAGGGATTAGGTTTGCAAATCATGTCACTCCATGCTCAAATCTCTCCCCTATCTTTCTCACATTTTCCACTCCCACACGATGGCAGGGTATGGTCGGTGGCGTATTGGCAGCGGGTCTCGAGGTATGGCCAATCCCTCTCTCTCTCTCCCCCTCCCTCCCTATTTGTGCAAGAATACCCCTCCTTGATCTCTCTTTCCTCCCATCCACTTCTCTCCATGATCCATCGTGGCCGCCATGTAGCTTTGGCAGGAGGGTTTGGCCCAATTTGGTGGAAGTTTTTTGTTTGAAAAAAAAACTAATAGTATTAGAAGATTTTGGTGAAAAATATGATAATTAGAAATTTTTTAGGTCTCCAAATTTTTTAGGTCTCCAGAGGGAGTGTGTGACATTCAGCGGGGTGGCATTTATCCTGTGGTGGAGATGGATCGTGAGGCCCAGGAGGTGGACGTGCCTGTGGCCGACCTCTCGGACTTTTCTTCATGAAGATTCTAGCATGGAATTGCAGAGGGACGACAAAGCTATCATTCATATCGTTTTTCAGGAGGTTGGTGCAAATCCACAGACCAGAGATCCGCTTCCTCTATAAGACACGTCTGTTTGGTAGAGGGCTACGCCGAGTATAGCGACGCTTAGAGGCTGACTGGGAGATTTACGCAGTAGAATCCCACGGGGTCCGGGGAAGGTGCCCTTATTTCTCTTTCATCCTCCATGTTGTTTACGGCTACCTAGCAGTCAAGAATTTATGA
>JAOXJJ010000725.1:14898601-14932931 GCA_025769935.1 Phoenix roebelenii | reverse complement strand
AACATTAGGTATATTTTTCATTGAACTAGTTGAAATTTGCACACTTCAATTATTAGATGCATGTTATCTAAAAATATTTATTCTCAAGGTATTTTCCTGAACATTCATCTTGGATTCTTTATGAGATAAAATAATGTCTCAATTGATTTTGGTATCCCTTAGTCAAGAGATAGCCTTGATATTGGATGTTAAAAACCCCTCCCTTGTATGTCTAAATTTTTTTATTCTATTACTTAAAAGTGGCGCTATTTAGAATTCTTTTTAAAGGTTTAAACCATGCTAAACCTTTAACAAAAAATTATCCTAGTATTGCTAGATTCTAAGAACTACAATGAAGAAATTTTCCTAAAATTAGAGTTTCTATGATTCTATGCATAATAATAGTCTCACTTTCTATGAAACTTATATTTATAGCAATTGATTGATAGGATTTTATCGAAAAATTTAAACTTACATGAAATAATTCTCAAGTAATCTTATAAGATAGACGTATCAGTGCCTAATTCGTATTTTCGCAAAAATATTTTACATCTATCTATGTACAAAAGAAATATTTTATATCTTTCACATGAGAAGCAGGGGGAGTCTGCTTGAGTCTTTAGCCTTACCATATTGACTCAAGAGTAAGGTAACCATGGAGCATGGAGCATAGGATAATTTCGATCCATCCGACTGCACTTTATCTAAGTGTAGTAATTGGTACATTGATTTTTTCGGAAAAAGAAGTGTATGCGAGTTGTGTATTTCAAAAATAATTTGGATCCATCAGACTGCACTTTATCTATGGTATTTTGTTTATTTTATAGGATTGAACTTGACCTAGTTATTATAGGATTAGTGATTTTTCTATTCAAATTATAGAGAAGTGCTGCAAACATCTTGAAAGATTAAATTGTAAGTGTCACAAGTCACACAAAGGTTGCAGTTTAAGATGTTTCTAAGCACCGGTTATTATTTATTCTTAAGAGAGCAAAGATAATAAATCCTACCAGAAGAATTAATAAATCTGAGAGAATAATTGGCTGCCAACCATTCTATTGTGGAAGACTAACTTGGTGGTTTTGCCATCAACCACCATACTTTGTGAGGCCCACCTGAGAACTAAAATTCTATCTCGGTCACATTGGAACAAAAATCATATGGCTGGGCACGAGGGACAAAAAAATACTTTTCTTAATGAAGCTCAAAAGTCAGAAATTCTTCTAACGGTGGAGTCGTCACTCTTGTGATTAAAATAAAAATTCAAAGAAGAAAAGGAAATTACGTGCAACATCCTGTATCAAGCTTCTCCATCCATCATTTTTCTCGTCAAGCCGCCTCTCTTATCCATGAGGATTTGTTTTTTTTTTTTTTGAGTTCTTTTTATCTCCTCTAAATCTTTCTTTCTTTTTTAGATCTTTGCATCTAAGAGCCCATAAAATCTAAGAAATGGTATGTACATGATTTTTTATATCAGACAAAGCTAAAAAAATATATACTATATACTGATGTTGATGACCACCATATTTTATAAACTATGAATCGATTTATCTAGAAATGTATTTTAGCTTGCTAAATGACTAATTTGCTTGGTACATATCATCTAACCATGTAGTGTGTATTGGTAAATAAATATATTTGAAAACTATATATCGATTTAGCTGAAAGAATATATTGGATAACTATCGGACGTGTGTTAAAGAAGTTTGCAATATATATACAGAAGTCAATAAGTGTATATTACTTGGCTATATAGGACGTACTGCTGGATATGATATTCTGAAAAGTGCATATTAATTTGTTTGAAGGTATGTATGGGGTTGATAGATTGACTAATTTACTAAATATGTATCATTCGACCAAAAACTGTGTACGACTGAACATCATATCTTTGAAAACTATGTATTTAGGGATATGTATTAGCTTGCTATATAACTAATTTGATTGGTATATATTATCTGGTCATGTAGTGTATACCATATTTTGAAAATAATAATAATAAAAAAGAATGACGTGTGTGATATTCTTTTGTTCTTTAATTTTTTAAGTATGAAATTAACAATTTTTTTTAGTAGAAAGATCTCTGATTTTTAAATTTCTACATTAAAAAATATGGTAAAATAAAATAAAAAAACCCGCTCGGTATTTCCCCACCTATCGTCCAACCCATATGATGTTTGTTCGTCACAATGGCCGTACTCTGCCGCCCACAGTAGTGCCATGGGACGACCCAATAAGATATTTTTTAAATGGATAGAAACAAATGGAACTGTTGAAATAAGAAAAGGATAAAACATAGCCTTATCCGGCCTTTCCCAGGATACACGTGTCACTACCTCTATAGTCCCAGATATTAATTCTAATTCCAATTTGTTATCCGGCGACTTCTTCGGTTGCACCCGCGGTCTTTGCTAAAAACGGCCGGCCATTGCCGCCGGTTCCCAGGGCAAAAAAATCTCTCCTCCTGACCGAAATACCCTCCCTACCCTCGCAAGATATAAGTAAAAGCGTTTTTTTTCTCAAAAAAATCAACTCCGAACGACACATCCATGCCTTAGCTTTTAAAGATAAATTAATTATTTTATAAATTAGTTGTGTTAACATAGTTTACGTTAGCAGTTGCAATCTCTTAAAATTCCTCCACTCTTATTGTATTTTAAAACAAACTCCTTGTACATGAAGCTTTTTGTCGAGCCATGTTAAAAAAAAATGGTGGTTTAAATTGTAAAAGTTATTGTCAAACACTGGCTGTAGTTCTTAGGACTTTGTTCAGATCTTATGTTGGTGTTTTTTTTTACTATTTTATATATTTGAATTCGTTGTGTGTGGGCCACCGTTGTAAAAAAAAAAAAAAAACACAACCATAATTGATTATTAAGATGGTATAATTTGTGAAATCAATATTTTCATCATCAGATATAAACGTTAATTAAAATGCCCTCCTCGTTCAGACCCAATCCTTCCCTCGCGCCGTATCACCGCACGAGACTACATACGTGTGTAACGTGTGAAAGACTCGCGGGCTCAGGGGTAGTTTCGTCAGTTGGCATTCGGGGGTATAAAAGTAATTTTATGGGGACCACCTCAATCCTCATCCACCTCACCGCTTCGTTATCGTCCTATAAGACTCTCTCCCTGTTCAAACACCACCTCTCTCCCTTGGGCTCCAAGCTTTTCTCTCTCTCCCTTCCTCCCTCTCCACCCCCCTCCTTTGGTCGCTGTTACTTCTTTCTTTATGTTTATTGGAGCAGATCATTGAGGCCGTGGTAAGATTTGTTCGTGGGAAGCGAGGAGCGTAGGGTTTCTTTTTTTGTTTTTGTTGAATGATAATTTTGGAGGATTGATATTGGTGGTGTTGATCGTTGTTCAGGGTATTCCCTTATCTGATTGTTCGAGTGGAAGAAGCTTGTACAGGGCTGCAGGTAAAGCGGATTCCTTGTATTTTTAGTGCATTCGATTATTGTTGTGTATAAATAATGGGTTTTGAGTTGATCTAATGTATTGTACTGAAGGGAGGGGGGGGGATTCAGATCTCTGTGAAATTCGAGAATCTATTTGGTATCTGCTGTTGCTTGTTGGATTGCGATGTCTCCGAGTGGAGTTACGATCAAGATGCTAATTTTTGTGATATAATATTTACAAATTTTACAAATATAGATGGTGTACGTCTGATATTATGCAATTTTTGTTATTTTAGGAAATCTGAGAGAGGTAAAGAGTGCAACTTTGGATCTGAAGCAATTATAATATTTTGATTTGTTCCCAAACTTATATACCATATGATGTTCCGATCAGAACAACTAAGAGCGCCTGCTTTTTGTTTTTCTTTTTTCGGGCATAATTTTAAATTATTGCAATATTAAGGGAAGACAGTAGCTTCAAAGAGCTATTTCCTTAGAATGCTCCCAAGATGATAAGATGAATGAAATTGTTTGAAAATCAATTTAAGATGAATTTCATGATCATAAATAATCTAAAATCAATTTAAGTCCAGATTATAGTTTAAATTTTTTATCCTTTTGTGGAGCCATTAAATGCCAAACCTTCAGCTCTCAGTGCATTGATTGCCTTCAAGTAGTAGAAAATTTTTTAGTCTCTATTTCTTATTTGTAAGAACCTTCTACCAGAGGTAATGAATCCACTTCTAAAATTCTGTGGAATCTCAGAGCTGCACCTGCTTCAAAAGTGGTTCCTTCAGGAGATCTTAAAGTGTTCACTTTCCCTTGCCCACACCTACACCTGCTCCCATGTCCACTCTGATTGGCAACTAAAATCTAGTGCTAGACAAACGTTTAACTTCCTATTTCCAGCTATAATATCTGACTCACTTTTAATGTTTCTTCATCCAGCACATGTTAGGTTGCTTTGTGTTGGAAATGACACACGGTTTCCCTTGTGCTGATGCGTTTGATTTTGTACAAGATAAACAGGGGGCTCCTATGCAAAGAGCCATGTATCACCATGGCCCACATGAGACATGGCATTCAGTTCAGCCTATGAGAAACTGTGACCTGTTCCATCACGAGGCAATTTAGCATGTTGCCTTCCTTGTCATAAGGTTCTGTCTCGAATAGGTAAATATAAAACCAAATAATTATCTATTCTAGCTATACATGGTTTTCAGAAAAAAAAAGGAATAGTAATTTCCATGTTACACAAGTTGAATCATGAAGATGTTATCGTATATTGCATACATACATTGGACTAGAAGTTGTATAGTCATATATAGTGTTGCTGAATGTAATTTAACAATTGTTTCTTGGAGATCTCACTTCAGTTCTGCAACTATATTATCAATACCAGCTATATATTTGTATCCTCAGGAATATATTTTGGCATATATATTAAATAATGTGTGGCAGGATGATGGGAACAGATAACTATTTCATTGTATCACAATGCTACAAACACTACATGTTTCAGTCTCAACTGTTCTGTGGACTTTCTGTTTATCCATAGTGATATTTATTTTTATGCTAGAGCTAAACTTAAGGAAAAATTATCAGATGTTATTATTCTCATGTAGTTTTTCTTTCTTCTATTAAAATTAAAATAATTGAGTATTATTCTTATTTATCTCTAATCATTATTCTACAATCATCAGATTTCCTTCCTTTTTTGATCTTGTGGTTTCTTGAAACACACTTACGTTTCTCCATTGTTCTGTACAAGAGGAAGTAAGATGGCAATTATAGAGGGACCAGTTATTTGTCGTCCTGCTGTCCAACATGTTAAGCAAGCAAGAGTTTCTGCTCCTATAATTAACAGTTCATTAATAAAGACTAGGCATCTTAGAAGTGGATTTTGGGGGTCTCAAGCTAGATGCAGAAGTATAACTAGAGTTGGTACTCTTTTTATTCAACCTTGTGAAAGGAAAGGCTGGCCTGTTCGTTGTAGTTTCAGTTCGTCTTCTGATGGCAATGGCAGCATGGCTGGGAACTTCAGTGAAAATGATGAAGAATATGTGAATTCCAGTGTGACTGAAGCAGGTATTCTATTTGAAATTTTGAATTATCTCTTTTCTTTCTTTTCTTTTCTTTTCTTTTCTTTTCTTTTTTGAGTGGAAGGGGGTACCATCTTATTCTATTTGAGTGCTTTATTTTCAGGTCCTTTGATTTTCCCTTCTCTTTTCTTTATGTCTAAGATTATTGCATGCAGACTGGAACTTTCAATTCTAAATTTTGTCTATTATGTAGAAGTTTCTACTCTAGTCACTTAGAAATCCGGCGGTAGGAGGGCTAGAGTCTTCTCTGATATGAACTTCAGGACATGTTTCTGGTGTTGCTTTGGATGCTCCTGCTTTTCAGAGCAGAAATTGGCTTGCGGTGTAAAGCATTACTAGGTTGTCATCAGTGAGATTGAGCAAGCAAAAGTTGTTGCAGAACCAACACATTGAGTTGAAGTTCACTTTTTTGATTGATCAACATGCTTCATGATGGGACTGTCATAGTGGCAGTGTTTTTTATTCCCAGCTTGATACGTGCAATAAAACCATGTTGTAGATCATCTTTTCTCAGCAGACAATCGGTTGGTAATATAGCGGTTTTGAGTTAATACGTGCAATAAAACCATGTTGTAGACTATCCCTTTGGTTGTTTTCTTTCTATCAATGTCGGTGGAATCGATACCGAACACCGTACCGATTGCTTGGCGAGACAAGTCGGTATGGACTTGCGTCGTGCTGTGCCGTGCCATACCGAGCCCGTACCGACACAGTAGAGGAGGCGGAGGAGAGAAAGAAGGGAGATAGAGGGAACGAGGGCCGCCGGAGGCCCGCGGAGGGCCGTCGAAGGCCGGCGACTCGAGCAGGAGGCAAAGGAAACCTCCATGGCCGGAAAAAGGGGCGGATCTCCTGCTTTGTTCGAAACAGGAGATCCATCCTATTTTCCAGCCGTGGAGCCACGGAGCCGGAGGAGCGTGTCCTCTGCACAGCTCGCCGGCCTCCACAGGCCCTCTATCGGGCAGCCTCCACCTTCTTTTTTCTTCCTTCCTCTCCCTCTCCCTCCCTCCCTCCCTCCCTTGCTCGTTCTTTCTTTTTCTCTCTTTCCTTCTCTTTGTTTCCCTCCGGCAATGGATTTCGTTTCCGTGTCGGTCAACCGCCGACATGGCTCGGTACGACCGAAACTGCCCTGGGACGGTTCCGCCGACATTGCTTCCCATATTTTGTGGAAATTAGATTGGAATTTAAAATTACAACATCATTGTTTCTACTATTTGCCATTTTTCAACTGTCTTAGTTACAGGCCAAGACTGTCTCCTAGTAGGTTTGGTACCAACAGGTTTACATAATTGGTCACAATCAAAGTGTCTAATACATATAAAAGTCTGGTCATGTGCAGTTTAATCCTTAGAGTGCAAAACTTTTTTTGCTTCTAGCAATATGTACAAGTTGTTTCATTTTTTTTTAAAAATGGAGAATTGAGCTGCTTCTGTTGCTTATGGATTTCAAGTCCTAGTTGCAGTAATTTGTTCTTTCATGCAGTTGAGGTCAGAAGTGGATCAGATGGTTTCATGATAAAGATGCGTGATGGTACACATTTGAGATGCGTTCACAATAACCCTCAAGGAGGAAGCCTTCCGGACTATGCTCCTCATCCAGCCATCGTACTAAAGATGGAAGATGGAAGTGGTCTTCTTCTTCCTATTATTGTCTGTATGTATACTTTTGCCTAGGGTTAGGATATTTTATTGAGGGCAAGTTTTTTATTCCAACAAATGATCTTCAACCCGCCTTTTCCTTTACAGTGGAGATGCCAAGTGTGTTGTTAATGGCTGCGGTTCGGAATGTTCATATTGTAAGGCTCCTTTATTCTCAAATGTGAAGTATCAAGCTATTTTTTTTTAATTGGATAATTACTAATATTTTATTTTATTCTAAAAGAAGAGTAACCAATATGCATTTCTCAGGCTAGGCCAACTATATATCAAGTAGTGAAAGAGATGATTGAAAAGATGGGATATGTGGTAAGTTTAATAGATTAGTCCTGCATGCAAAACACTCTTTTTTGTCCTTTTGCATGCTCCTATTAGGTTGAATAACTCTATTTCTATGTGTTGGATTTGTGTAAGTTCATCAGTCAATTGTCCTAATGCTCACTGGGTTTGTTAGTAACATTTGGTATATATGCATCTTACTTTGACTATAACATATGTGAGTGGCCTACTAAGTCGTTAAGGTGATGTTGATGGACTGTTAAGTCTTTTCTATTGAAATTTGATCAAGGCTGTTTTTTTTTTTTTGTTTTAGAACCATTTCCAGTTATCAAACAATAATCTCATTTTTCAGGTACAACTTGTTCGAGTCACCAAAAGAGTGAATGAGGCCTACTTTGCTCAGTTGTACCTTGCAAAGGCAAATCCCGATCTTTTCAAATTGCTTTTTGTTAATGTTAGCTGTATCCTTGTGAATGTAAATCCTGAACTATGTCATGTGTTCATGCAGGTGGGGAATGAAAAAGAGAGCATCAGCTTTGATCTTCGACCTTCAGATGCCATTAATATGGCTGTGCGGTGCAAGGTATGCTCTATTATTCAAATTAACACTAGCCGCTGGCAAATGTAGTTCCAGTGTATTGCACTAACATGATTATGTAGAAACCATTTTGATTAGTAATTATATATTTTCGGCCATGCTAAGTGTAACTTGGTAGTTGGTTTTAAATGTCTTTTTTGCAATCTCCTTAATGGGACAGACATTAATTTTAACAGAAGCAACACTTCATTATTGGAATCACTATACAGGTGTCTCCTACAAATTAGATCGCTTCATGTTACAGTCTTGGTTTTGTTTAATTTTACTTAATTTTCTTTCTCAGGAACGAAGCTTTACATAATGATTATTTCTTCCAACCATGGTTTGCAAAACTTGTGGGAACTTGGGGGTAGTTATATCTCAGAACCACAGTTCATGTTCTTCAGAACAAGTTTAGGGAAACAAAAAGCTAGATAGCATTTAATGCTTGCATAAACAACTATGTTATTACAGTTACAAGCTCAACTAAATTATAATTGTAATTAATTTTGACATTATTATAGCACATCTGTCTACTTTACTATGAGGGCCTCACAATTTTTTCTTTTTTCTTATTGTAGTTTTGCTTCTTTAATATTGGACGTCATTTTTTATTCATTTAAGCATGGGCCTCCCAGTAGCCCATTTCATTTTATAGACAATTTATTTCTGAAGTTATGAGCCTAAAGTTGCAGTTTTCTCACTGTAGTTAAGCTTTTATAACATTATAGGTCATTGTAGAATCACCTTTTGCATTATCCCTGCTCTTGCTATTTTTTTAGTAATTCTTCAGAAGGTTCAGTAAGTTTTCATTTTCCAATATTCATGCGCGGAATATCACTGAAGTTATCCTTGTGAAATAATACCATCTTTATCAAACCACATCACCTTGCTGTGTAACTATGATATCATCTTCTAATATCAGTGTGAGAGAAGTTGGGGAATGAAGCTATAGAAGGTTATATGAAGAGTTTATTTTAGTTGGAAACTCTAGTGTAGATAATGAAAATATAGGATATGGCTCCAGGACATGTAATAAATGATAAGGGGAGAAGATATTTTTTCATGTGTTGGAGCTCCCTTTGATAATTTGTTCTTTTATTGTCATAGATAGTCTATGATCATACTTTGGGAGAAAGCACATGGAATTGAAAAGAAAATTGAAAATGTTTACTTAGTTCTTTTGGGCCTATTGTATTCATGTTTACTAATAATGTTATACTGCCTTCTGTCCACAAATATCTTGATCAAAGAGGAGTGAGAACTTTATTTTTTTCAGAATTTATTTCGTCTGTTTCATTCCTTGTCATATTAATGACTCTTTTGATTGATTCCAACTTGGGATCTCATCATCTTACTTCTCAGACCTTAAAAATCGCAACTTGTTTTATGATTCTAATAGTCGCTAGATGTTCAGCAAGCTATCACAAAAGTTGGCTATGCTAAGGACTACCTAGAGGTTGTTTATTGGCTGGTAATTTTCTTGTCTTGTGGTTTTAAATGAACATGTCATTACTTCCTTCATCTTATAAAAGGATGATCCACATAAAAGTAAAAGAATGAGGTGTAAGTGTAAATAGCAGTGCAGTCTAGTGCAAGAACTGCTTATGAGGGTTGCTGTAGTGATAGTTATTTAGGAAGTTTTGGGTTTAACACTGCCAGGTTTTTATAGGAAATGTTTATTTTGATTTGAGGGAGGGGAGGTTTGATTTCTTTGTTAGTTATCTGCAGGAGCTATTATTCTCGATAATAGTGAACCAAGCCTCATACTTTAAGTTGTCAGTTGAACTGGTTTTAGAAGTTTTTGTCCATCGGATTTATGGAAGGGATGAAAGAGGCATTTGAAAATCTTAAAAATGAGAATCCTGGGATATGGATGGCTGTTTTGAGGAAAAGAGGATGGCTTGGAATGTTATCAAAAGTATGTGTGGCGAGGGACCACTCCAGCAGTTTGACATCCATAAACACATTTGTTAGTCCTTTTTTATTGTTACTTGTTAGGGTTTATAGGGAGGTTGCTTCTGCTTTAATTCAAGAAACTTCAAACGTCATAGGTTCTTTCTTCTCCTTTATCTGTTTCAATCCCTTTTCTGATTTCCTCTTTGGATGAGATTCAAGAACCATATAGGTTGGAAAATGCTCTTAGAAAAAGTCATAGAGTTAATACTTCAAATTCCAGATCTCTTCCTAAATCAGATTGTATTATATCTTTGAGAGCAGCAGATCTTTGCAAGAGATGATCAAGTTTCACTATGCATATTGAAGATTTTAGTACGTCTCTTTTGTTCTAATTCAAGTAAAAGTTGGCATCTGTTTGTAGCCCTAATTGTTACTACTTATTTTTGCCTTTGTTTTATGTTTTTGATCCACAAAGGTGCCTATACAAGTCAATAGACATCTTGCACATAGTGATGGGATGCGAGTGATTGAACCCACTAAGTTGGCAGTGCAGGCTTCTCACACAGATGGAATGTTATTCACAGAACTTGACAGGTAACCTTATGAATGTTTTCAACACATTTGTTTACTATTTTTATGTTGAAACAGGTGCTTCAAAGTTCAAATGAAGAAACATTTAAGAGATTTTCAACTTTTTCATCTCATGTGAGTTTATTAGATGAGTCGTCCCAATTTATTTTCTGTTCAGGGAAAGAATTGTTTGGATGAAGTGCAGGTGATGATCAACATCAGGTTTAATAAAGATTGCACAACGTTTAACATTTATCAACTGATAACCGACAATGGAGTTTTACAAACCACACCCCCCTTCTATCTCTATCTCTATCTCTATCTCTATCTACTTATCAGTTTTGGGAGATTTTTTGGAGAAGCGGTCGTTGTCATCTGTTTGAGGTTTACTCAGTATCTTCTCCTGTCATAACAGTTGTGGTTTCTTGTGCGTTACATGGACTTTATTATTTATAAAAGACTAAAGTACTTTATATTTAGTTGGTCAGAAGTATGGTGCAAATTTGTAGTGCTTTAATGTTACTCTGACTGAAGTAATGTTAACAGGCCTGATGGTCAGCCTTGCTTGGAAAGCAAGGAGTTTGATTTGATCCGTAACATGCTGATTGCTGCCGTTGAGGAAAGATACAAAGATGCTGGTAAGATATCACGCTCTTACCTGCTGCCTGCAATAGTTTTGCTATGAAGACTGAATCGCTCTCTCTCTCTCTCTCTCTCTCCATCTGTCTTTTAAAGCATAAACAAGATAGTTTCTGTAGGTTTTTGGATCATGCTAATGGGGGGTGCATTCTCTTTTCCGTTCTAATGAGATCGTTCCCCCAAAGCTAAACAAAACAACAAATCAATGGACTTCTTTGGAAATATGGATCCGATTGATTTGCACTCTCGCAATGTTTTGTGGCAATTTGATACTATTACAATTCTTGTTATTTTGTGTCAGCTCAATGGAGGGACAAGCTTTTTCAGCTGCGGTCCAAGAGAAAGAACTGGACTTGACAGGTTTCTGATCCATTCCCTGCCCTCCATCTGTTTTATAGTGCTGTCTGAAACTAGAAATCTCAGAGGCTTCTCACAACAGACTGCTTTCTTTGCTGCAGTGTCTACGGCCGTACATGAAGCCAGCGTTTGGAAGCAAGTGCAAGCCTGACATCCATGGTATATCATGTATCTAGTACTTAGCCACCACGATTGTGTATACATGTATAGTTGCTTATGCCATGGTGGCATATAAAATGGCATGTGGCGTTAAGTATTGGAGTATAGAACTAATCCTCAGATTATATACTTTTTTATCTCCCCGTTCTTTTAATTTGCTTTTGCTGGTTTTCAAGTGCTGCTAGCTGGTGTGGTTTGAGGCTTCAAATGGTCAGAATACACAATCTCGAGCCTGTATGTTTCGGAGACCTATGCATCAAGTCAGTCCATATTTGGTACGCTTTTGGATAAATATCTGGGAGGACTTGATGTATAGGTAAGCAATGTTCAAAATCCTTTTTTTTTTTTGGCAACTCGAACCATTCAATTTTGTACTGGGGCGTAAGGTTCTCTTTGCACCCTATATATTATTGTTCAATCCAAGTTAAGTGTTGGGTGTTTTAAATCTATGACGTGAGATGGTTCACCTGTTTCAGGAGATCTCTGGGGTATGGACTCTGGTTCGGGTTTGGGTTTTATAATTTTTAACCTGACTTGGCCTGCAGGTTGTCTAATTTGGGTACGAAACAATTCTAACCAGGATTTGGGTCATGCAGTCAGGCTGAAACAATTCTAAGCTGGGTTCCTGTCTAGTCTTGGATGCCTGGCAAGTGTTATAAGAAGTTTAGTGGGTCCGACCATATTTTACTTATTAATTTGTTGCTTAAATTGGTTAGATTTGGGTTGGATTTTTTTTTTTGGCATCCTACTTTGTGCATACAAATTTTGATTTTGGAAGGGGGGAATTAAATCCAAAATTAGTTTTTAGAGTTTTTTTTTTTTTTTACATATGTACTTTCCTAAATATTAGAATTTGCATGAATAACGTTCGAAAATTGATATTTGCATGTATATATTTATCAAATATTTGTTTTGTATGTATACCCATGCCATCTAACGTTGTTAGGAAGTCAGGCGTTTAAAATTAAAATAACTAAAATGTCATTAATGGGTAAACATATAAAAAGAGATCATTATAAAGGTATATATGAAAATAGCAATTTTGAAAGGTATTCATGCACTTTCACATATTTAGGATGGTATACATGCAAAAAAAAAAAAAAATAGATTTTTGCATAAATATCCTTCTAAATATTAAAATTTGCACGAATGTTCTCCAAATTGATATTTATTTGCGTGCACTCGCAAAATACTATTTTTATATGAATACTTTTGACATAAAGATTCAGCTAATATAATTAGCGAAAATTATATTTATTTAAATTAAAAATTAATTAAAATTATGAAAGTATTTTTTTTTATTTCTAAAGTGGGTAACAAGTTCACAAATCTCACTGGAAACTAAAATAGGTTGAAATAGAAAAAATAAAATTAGATTTTTTTTTTTGCGTGTAAACCCTTATAAATATGTGAAATTGCACGAATACCCTCACAAATATTATTTGCATATATATCATTATCAAATATTTTTTTTTGCACATTTACCTATTAAGGGTATTTCGGTTATTTTTAATTTTAAATTGCTAATTTTTTTAACGTCATTAGATGGGATGGGCATATATGCAAGAAAAAAAATGAAAGATATGTATGCAAAATAAGTATTTTATAAGGATATATATGCAAATATCAATTTTGAAAGGATATTCATGTAAATTTTAATATTTAGAAGAATACGTGGGAAAGCAGTTATTTCTTCCTCCATCGGTTTGGGTACACCGTATATATTTCCAACTTATAGACTCGCCCTGGAGGTTTGTAACGTTGATTTTAGGCCAGGCAGCAGCAATTCTAACCTGAATTTGGTTTTAGTCTGGATGTATACAGGAACTAAACCTAAGTGGAATGGCAAATTATGCTTAGAAACTTCTCCATGGGCGTGCCGGACTTGTTAATGGATTGTCTTTAGGTTCAAGAAATAAACAGACCAAGTCTGGTTCAAGCTCGTGTCGATCTCCACCTCATTCATTAGCCTATCTATGTACATGTCTGTGTACGTGAATGTTAGGTTAGGTTAAAAATTTGATAAAAAATTCATGCTGGGCACAATTATTCAATTGAAATGACCCATCAATCATGACAATAACAATGTTTACTCCAACTTGCCGATCATCTGTCTCTTTCTACGAATTTCTTCATTTTTTTAAAGACTCCCCCTACTCGTGATACTTGTCAGCTTGCCATGTTTTTGTCATTCCAACCTATTTAAGAGGAGGACAAATGTGCTGAACAACATTTTGCACCTCTCTCCTGCAGATTGCGTGAAAGATGGCAAGTTAAAACATTACTTAGCATGTGATTATTCGGGCTGATATATAAAGTTCTTAACCACAACAAGACCCAAATGTGGCATTCATGACAATCAAATTGCACCGTTCTTTCATCATATTTTGCACAATCTATTTCGGCAAAATGTCATGATAAGGTATTATAAACAATTCGACAATCAATTTCAATGGAAATGAGTATTTTCTTTCTTGTGACAGAAAAAAAAAAAAGTAGGGTACCACTGAGGTGGTAGCTTAGTGGAACGGAGCCTTACTTTCAACCAAGTGGTTCTGAATTCGAAACGTACGGACGTCGATTAAATTGTGGAGATCGGATGCTTTCTGCTCGGACACAGAATTTGAAAGGGCTACTGGTCCGCTGGTAGCCTCGATGGTGCCAGGTGTGACGTACTCATACGCAGGGTTCATGCCGGAGCCCGGAGGAGTATCTAAGCCAGACCCATAGATAGGGAGGTCGGAGTGCCCAACACACGGTCATTTCTACCCGTATCGAACATTCTCTTGGCAGGGTGGGGGCTGCTACGCGGGAGTAGGCTCATCCCTTCCTCCCCCATTCTCCTTCCATTTAGCAAAAAAAAAAAAAAGAAAAAGAAAAAGAAGAAGAAAGAAGTAGGGCTCCTTTTTAGTCACTAAGCCATGACCATAGAAAGTGTTTCGGGACTGGCATGGATACATGTAGTATGTGCAGTTTTAAAAAGATGCTTGCATTATCTGCTGGAATATATCATTATCGATAATCAATAAATTGGTATTAATACCAACTTTTAGATTTGAATCTAAAAGCTCTCTTTCCAAAGCACACGCCAAAGAGAGGTGCCAAACAAGGATATAATTCTGCTTGGCATTATTATTTGTATATTTATTTTCTATCATAATTGCTAAGAGTAGCCAGCCTAATGCCCCTTTTTATGTAAAGAAATCGAGTTGAACGATATCAAAAATAAAAGCAATCAAGTCAAAGGCTGCAAGTGGGCAAATCTATTTCACTAATGAGAAATAAAACTAATAATTGTCTAGCCCAATATAGCATGATAGCAATGTTACTGAAACCCTGGCTTGACTAGTTAGGAACTTATCTTCAATAGGACTCTTAGAAAGTAACTTTAACTGTGCCTTGGGGTGAATGTGAGCTTGTGGATGTTTGGGCAACACGGGCTAGACTGATAAGGATTTAATTGTTCGTTCTTAGCTTCATTTATTCGTTCATCGAAATGATTAGATCTCTATACTAATTAAATAGTTTAATGTTGGCTGATGGAACCATGGGGATGTTAATTACTGTAATCTGATCCTCCTAAGACCAAATCACATTAGAGTATTCGACAAGTTGGACATAAATAAATGGTTTTCAAGCAGGTAAATAATTTAGATGGTGAGAGCTTAACCACTATATACGAAAGCAGCATCTTTATGCTTATCATATTTTGCACAACTCCAAGAGACCAAGAAGTTAATTAGGTCAACAATTATGACACCATCTTTTACGTTTACCACCTAGCCACAAAAATATTGAATGTCTGGGTTCAATTTCGCCAGTTTCTTGATAAACCATCCTTTCTACTCATTGGTGTTAGTGTATGTATTACCATTGTGTTGGAGAAAAGCAACTTTTTTTCTTTACGAAAATAGGAGAGGGAGAGGAAGGAAAGAGGCAAAAACATCCTTCTCGACCCATAGGCTCTTCCTACTGGGATCAACACTTATATATGAGTACATTATCCTAGTGCCACCTCGATACCGGTAGATCAGATAGTGACTTCACCGAATAAGCCAGATGGAAGGCATTTGATCTTTAATCAACATCCATCCATTTCGAACCTAGACTATTAAGGTGGAATCAAAGCTCCAGTTTTACCGTGCCACCATCTTAGCGCCCGAAAGTGACCTTCAAACGCGTGAGAATGGCGGCTAGGAAGGAGGTGCGCATTCCACGTGGCAGGATGCCATTGGTGGGTTCCACATTGCTGCGTTTCGTTCTCTCTCCCCCGCAGCACGTTGCCCAACCGTCTCCCTCAGCTTTCTTTCCTCGCTCGCGCCTTCTCCGCCAGCTGAGCCTCCCCTCCTATCCACCGTCCGAAGCCACCTGGACCTTCCGCACGGACCGTCCGATCACACGAGAATCCCTTCCCGCCCCATCGCCTCCCTCCCCTCCTTTACAGCGGTCATTCACGTCTCTGGTAGGGCTTTGAGATGCCTCTTCCCCTTCCTAAGGTTTTTTTTGGGTTTTCTTGATTTACTCCAGGCGTTTCCAATGGGAATTCAGCTTCTTTTTCCTTCCTCCAGGGGTTTTTGACCTTCGTATATATGATTTTATTATAGATTGAACGCTCAAGTCCGTGATTATAGCTATCAAATAGCTCTCGGATATGTCTGGACCGCTTGACCGATTTGCAAGGCCCTGTGAGTTGTTCTTCAATTTCTTATTTTCTACAAACTCTGGAGAATCTGTAATTGCTTGAGTTGACGAGAATTTTTTTTTTTAAAATCCCCGCGTAATTGTGGGCCAGATATTAGCATAAAATTTTGATTATGTAATTAGTATAAGAATCCATCTGGGGGATTATATTTCTGTGTAGGGTTTCGGAATCCTTTGCTAATTCAAACTGGCCGAGTATTTTCGTGCAAATTCAAGTGTTTGGCTTTTCTTTCTTTTCCTTAATTGTGTGTCAGATATTAGTCTGAAATTTTAATTATGTAATTAGTATAAAAATTCATCTCGGGGATTTTATTTCAGTCTTGGGTTTCAGAATCCTTTGCTAGTTGAATTGGCCTAGTATTTTGTGCAATTTTAAGTGTCTGACTTTTCTTTCTTTTCCGTTTTCTTTTTCCGCGGTACATGTGATAAATTTTGCTAGTTTATATTTGTTAACTATATCAAAGTTGATAATTTGGCTTTCGTGCTGGATGATGAAATAAAAGGGAAAAAAGATCTGGTCTGCGTAGATAAACATGATGCAGCAAATATATGGTTTAGTTGTAGGGCTTCATCTCTTTGGCGTTCAATATGATTCAAATCCTACAAGTACCGAATTATCTTGAAGTGGCATGTGCCTTAAACTCGTAAAGATTCAGTTGGAGGCTACCATCATGGATTGATGTCTAATACCTAGAATCCATCAAGGTTTATATATATTTCTTGGAAAACCAAGAAGTGCATCTATGGTTTGTGGAGAGATTTTATACCCTTAATCAAAATTACCCACTTTCTTAAATTTCTCTCAGAGAAATCATGAAAAGTATGCATCATTCAAACTGATTTGATGGTTTTATAGTAACTGCACTAGCAAAACATTAGTAGCCGATCCATGTTGCCTGAGTTGTGTGTTTGAAGTATAGCTTTCTCTTACCCTATACATGCCATATTGACTCAATTGAAGCTCATTGGATGATTAGCCTTTATGGATTGTGATATCTGCTTCCTGAATACTATTTTTGTCAATATATATCCGATTAGATTGAATTGGAAACTATTTATGACATTAGTATGATTCCCCCCAAAAAAATTCAGTACTCCTTTTACATTTTTTCCAGGCCAGCACTTTGTTATTCTCCCTTTATTTATCTCTTTCTAATCAAGAAATGATTTTTGTCGTAAGATAACCAAGAGACTGGGTAATAAGCTATCAGACCAACCTGCCTCATACCCCCAACTATATGAGATTCTTTCTAGTACAAGAAAAACTTAGAACACAGTACTGTGATATTGGGCGTCCTGAACTAACTATACCTTACATGAGGTTTCACTGCATTCATGTATGAGATATCTGCTTTGTGCATTTCTGTAAATGATTATCCACCTTGAGATGCAGTTTACATGTACGCAAATATGTGGAATATATATTCAGAATTTAGCAAGTATAAATAGTGATTTTATTTGCTTTTTTTTGCCGAACCGAACCCTGATCGTAAAAATTGCACTTATGACTCCAAATTTATCTCTATATTGATCCTTTGATTGATGGCATACAATTATTATTCATATTCTTGTTTAGCATCGTAGTTATTTGGCATCTGCTTGGAAAATTGTGCTCAGTTTGATTTGGTGTAGCCAATAATTGCTGTAACTGGGTAATAGTGGGTCGACCTATCTTCGTCTTAAGGTTAGGTGCAATTTGTCAAGCTCTGTATTGCCTACATCTGATTTCTATCCTTGGAAAAATTATCACTTTTGAATTATTTGCTACTCTTGTGCTAAAACCCATACTATATATTTGTCTGTACTTTGGGAAAATAATCTAACATTTCTACTTAAAGAATTTTGCATGTATAAATTATGTTATTCTTCATTTTTTTAAAATATTGTGCCAAATTTTGTTTCTCTCAGGAAGTTCTTTGTCCAAGTGTTATTTTGAATTTTCCCCTTAGTTAGTGAACCATGACTGACTGTGCAAAGTGTTGCAGGTTTTGAGGGGATGTCTAGTCATGATGAAAGAAAAGAGCGGAAATCAGATTTTGAGAATTCAGAAGATGAAAGGAGGACGAGGATTGGATCTTTGAAGAAAAAGGCTATAAATGCATCAACTAAATTCAGGCGTTCTTTGAGGAAAAAGAGTAGAAGGAAGAGTGAGAATCGAGTTCTTTCGATTAAGGATGTCAGGGATATTGGAGAGCTACAAGCCGTTGATGAATTTCGTCAGTCGTTAATCATGGATGAGTTGCTACCTTCAAAACTTGATGATTACCATATGATGCTGAGGTAACTTATTATCTTTCTTTTGTTAACTTGAGATTCCTTTTTCAAGGCTTGTGGGCTATCCTAGGCAGTTCTTGAACAACAGTCTCAATTTCCTTTTTTTCCCTTCAACTGGTCAAGGGACAATGCTAATCCGTGTTAAAACCCTCGTATCACATTCCTTGCATGTTGAAACATGTGGTGGTCTCTCCCGCCATTTTGCTAAACATTCTTTGCATGTTGGAGAGAAATGGGAGAGTTCTTACTTATCAAATTAGTATATTTCATGAATTTAGGGATATTTAGTCGCTTAAACATAGTGAGATTATAATTTCAAATATCTTGGGTTGACTTAGGAAATGAGTTGCCACCTATTGAAAACAAGCATTTCCCTTGCAATCTATAGATTAATTGATGTAGGTTTGTAATCTGCCACCTAAATGTTCTTATCAACATATAAAGTGCCACTATGCACTATTACGATAAGATAGGTAGAGTGACGACTGTGTATAGCATGTTACAGTGATATATGCCTCCATTCCATGCATATTGGTCTGTGGTTTTTGCCAATTCAATGCCAACTAACATGGTCTGAAAGCACCATAAAAGTTCCCCCTTTTTCAGATATTTTAGTTATTTGTGCTAGTTTTGTCCTCTTTTACGGTGCAAACATTCCCCTCCTGCGGATTGAAGGCAGAATCATTGGATAAGGCATGCTAGTGCTACAAATTCCTCATTTTATGACACATCGAAGTGTGGAAGTTAACTTTTCTATCCTTAGAAAGAAAAATGAGTTCATGTTGTTTCAAATTTGTTCATTGAGTCATACTTCTTCATTCAGTCCCTTAGCAAGAAAAGAGCAAACATAATTTTTTGTTTGTATGTGTATCTTGAAGTACTATCCAAGTCTTCTAGTTCATGTATATCAATATTTTAACATAAATTTTACTTTTGTTTGTGTGTGTGTAGCTAAATGATCATATATGTTCCTCAGTTAATTTGTTATTAACACAATAGGCTACATGCATTTGCAAGATGCATATTAATAATTCATATAATGATTGTATTTACTAAGATTCTGAATTAATGATACACATGAAATTAGTAATAGCTTGATTATCCACATTAATGATTGAAAGGTAATCACTTCTATGTAATTGTCCTAGTCATTTAATATGAAGGTACTTATTAGCACACTTTTTGATTTCTCAATGGTTTTCTAAGGCCCAATAAATGGTTTTGTATAAAATTCTATTTGTTGTACAATGTCTGCAGTTCACTATAGGGTATGCTGGATTACTTTTGTTCCTTTAAACTACATTATAGTTTGCTATGTATTTGTCATAAAACTTTCTTCAGTAAAATTTCTATTTTTAACTCAATCTGCTTTTTCTTGTTGTGTTAAGTAGATCTCTTACTGTTTAGTTATTGTACTGTTTTTTTTATAGGAATACTGTTGGCCTTTTTGTAATTAGCATACTAATATCTTGTTTACCTTAGATTTCTGAAAGCACGGAAATTTGATGTTGAGAAAGCAAAGCAAATGTGGTCAGAAATGCTTCAATGGAGGAAGGAGTTTGGTGTTGACTCTATTATAGAGGTAATGAACAAGCTTAAGTCCTGGAGGACCCATTGGATGCTTATAATGAATTTGGCTATTAACATGAGCAGTTAAGCAAGCAGAAGATGGAAAACCCTCTATTTTTAATTTTTTACTTAAAAAAAAATAGAATGTGGAGATCTACAAAACCACAAGCTTTATGCTCTAACATTAAATAAAACTCAGTTTCAGGCTTTCAGCTAGATGTCACACATCTGCCAAGCTGTCAATACTGCTGCGACATAGAAAGTCAGTCCTGAATAATTTTTATGGTGACTATTACTTTTTTTTTGGTTTACCATCAGATGAAAAAACAATATAACCTTAATTTATCTTGTGTTTACAGTATAATTATTTAGCATATAGCTTTTCCCTTTCTTCCATGGTGCTTAACCTTTAAGAGGAAAATGCATGCTTGTGTTCTTTGTACCTCCCCATCATGTAGTATGGGATGGATGAGACAGTAGATTACCCTATGGAAGACAGGACACAATGGAGAATGGTCTAGGAAAGAAAGTAAATAAAAGAAAAGTGAAAGTGAATTTAAAAAGATTGCACACAAGCTACAGAACATTTCTAAAACTAACAAGGGTTAAGCATTTACCTTCTAATTTCTACATCGTTGCGGCACATTTTGTTGGAAATAATCAAAATAACTAATCAGATGAAAATGAAAACACCAATTATGTGTTTTTGCAGAGTATGGCCACAGATTCAATAGAGAAACATGAGAAAAGGTGTCTCACTTAAATAATTCAGTTAATATATTTTGGAACTTTGAATGGCTGGGTTCTAGTGTCTCTAAGGTAACCAGTCTCAAAAACATTGCGAAGTGAGAACAGTTTGGATCGAGATAATGCAACATGATTCAACTTTAAAGTGCAAAAGGATTGATACTGCATTGTGTTGCGTATAAGTGTTCAATGGTGACTGCACTTAAAAAACTACTGAAAACTGAGTTGTCTAGGTGAAGTTGCTGGTTGGGATCTAGAAGTTTCCAAAACTCATGTTTCATCTAGAATCCTCATTATAATCTCCTCTAGTATTTAAATGACACAGACATACAAGTGCTTTTGACTGTCTTACTCCAGTTGCTGTGCATGCAAATCTGAGTTTCGTTGGATCAAATTCTAATTTCAATGCAGATTTCTGGCTCAAAAGAACAGAAAATTGAAGATTAATTTCATTTTGCGAAATTTCAGTTTTGATCACCTGAATACTTAAGGAAGAGACTTTTCTTCTGCCCTACAATTCATTACACTGAAGTATTGGAATTTGGTTAAGAGAATACTGAGGAAGGAAAAGAAAAGAAATACATATCATTGTTACATAAAAAGCTGCTCTTCATACATTAGATATACGTTAGGTATATAAAATCCATATAAATGATGCACCATCTCCACATCCAAGCTTCCTATTAGGAGAGGTCTTCTTATCCAAAATTTTTATAAAAAGAGACAGACAAAAAAAGCTTGTGGATCAGTGGTTGGAATGGAAGAGAGAAATTGAAGACTCGACCATTTTCTGTGGTCCACCAGCTCCCTGCTGTGTGAAAGCAACAAAAACCAATCTTTTTCTAGTTGCACTTGTTCACACAATTTAATAAACCTTTATATCTCTTTTCTTCTTTCTCTAGTGAGTGAGATTCTTATGTGGCTAGCCGCTCATATGACTCGTGTGAATCCTCTAATGTGCAGGCGGTCTTCATTACTTAAAACATAATATATTAATATTTTTGATAGGGATCTGAACAAGGTCACTCTGTACCGGTGCCACATTAGCATTTTGTCGGTATAGTACAGTACGGAATCGTTTTGGCATAATATGCCCCGTACCAGGTCACCCCGTACTAGGTACTAGTATCGAAACAATATGGTACAGTATGCCCCTTACCGCCTAGTTCAGACCGGTATGGTGAACCATGGATCAAAATAACTTAAAAAGCTTGACTATGATAATAGCTTTAAATTTCGAACTCTTGTTTAAAAGACACCAAATTTAACACAAGTTCCTCACCATTACATAATTGATCCCAATTGAGCATTAATGGTTCTAGCAACTATTCTTAAATCATGATCCTCCTGCAACCGTATCCTCTTCCTCTAGCAAAATTAGTGTGATCTTCTAGTTAAATTTGTCCACTCATCTTGCCTAGGAAGAATTTGACTTCAATAAATTGGTGAGAAGTCCTATTGAATGCTAACTTTCTCTTCATTGTATCAAAGATGCTCTCCATAAGATAAGGAGTTGAACTCCAAACTGATATACGATCTGGTTCCCCAAATCTCTTTTTTCTGAATAGGCACTGCTAGACTAGAATAGGTTCCCCATGGATCGAGACAGTCTGTATCATAGCCAATATCTGTTCCGTCTTGGCATTCAGATCAACGATTTGGCGATCTTTTCTTCCAGCTGGGCCTACATATGTGCTAGCGTACTGTTTGCATCCCCCTATCATACTCTTCCATGATTATAAGGAGATCTTTTAGCCTTGTCAGTGGAATGTTTAGGTGATTTCCTATGTTAAGTAAATCCCTCCCAAATAGACTCGTACTTGAAAGGAACTTGGAAGACATCTAAGCTTGTGGCCACTTTGTCTTTTTCTTTTTTTTCCCTGGCCAAGTGATGTTGTGTCGTTTACCCGCCTTAGTTTCTTAGAACCCATCTTCTGAAAAACAAAAATGGAGGCAAGGTTCATATAAATCTTTTCATTGCAAAATTGAATGATGGTTCTAACTTCTAATAAATTGCATCGAGTGGAGACCAAAACTACGTTACAGTCCTTATTATCTGTGCTGTATTATGGGATGGGACTGAACAGAAAAAGTGTCTTCCTAATCACATCTCTATCCAGGTGAGTGTGTTTATTCACCTTCTCTTCTGCATGTTTCTCTTTCTCTTCATATTTCTCCCTACTCCCAAAATTGCAGTCAAACATTGAGCAGGACAACAATTGGGTATATTTCCTCATTCACCGCATCCAAGACACCTTATTTGTGGGGCTGTCTTTTCTCTCATTTGGTGGTTTCTTAGGCACTTACCTGTTTGGAAGTCCTCGAGGTGTTCATGTGGTGAATCAGAAAGCTTCAAGAGGTTCTTTGCAAATACTCTCGTCGCTTAAGCTTTTACTTAAGTTGTAGTGCCACTTAGCAGATATCCTTCGTTGTCCACAATTTGTCATCTTATATTTTGCATCCATCCAAGATGAAGGACAAGATCTCCAATGTATACTGTACCATATTTACCATACTTACTCTAAGGATACTGTACATTCATGCATTCCGTGCTGGCTCACATTGCTGTGCATCGGCCTGTATTGATGCATAAGCATATGCCTCGGTGCAATCTGATATATAGTTGAATAGGCTTTCCAGTTTTAAATGTGTAATTGACCTTCCAAAACAACCTTATTTCAATTTGAGATAGTTTGTAACTCTTGCTCATTACTTCTTTTTCCTTCTTTAAAACTGAAGGTATGAATTATAGATTGGATGTGATAGTTACAAGCAGTAATCAATTTACACTGTAACAAGAGATAGAAATTAAGGTCCGGACAATAGATTGAATGCATATCCTTCATAGAGATATGAATCACTATACTCTTAGCTTGTGGCTCAGAAATGAAACATTGATTTTGTGATTCATTTACATTGAAGCTGTTGTCAATGAACTAACATTGATGTTATCATCAGGATTTTGAGTATACAGAGTTAAATGAAGTTCTACAGTACTACCCACATGGTTATCATGGCGTGGATAAGGAGGGAAGACCTGTTTACATTGAAAGGCTTGGAAAAATAGATCCCAACAAGCTAATGCAAGTGACAACTATAGATCGATATCTTAAATACCATGTGAAGGAGTTTGAGAGGTGCTTTGCAATTAAGTTTCCAGCTTGCTCGATAGCTGCAAAGAAGCATATTGACTCAAGCACAACAATTCTAGATGTTCAAGGTGTGGTATGTATTACTTTGCAAACTTGCTAATTATTTAATTGTCAAATGCTTGTAGAAAATATGCCTTGTTTGATGACTCCTCTCCTTTTGGAAGGGTTTAAAAAACTTCACCAAGTCTGCACGAGAACTTATTGTGCAGTTGCAGAAAATTGACAATGACAACTACCCAGAGGTATATAATTTGTATTCACTGTTTGGTTACCATCTTGAAGCTTCTTTGCTGATATATTATAATCATAACAGAACTATTTTTAATTATTGTTGGCTCCACATTGGAATCTGCAATTCACCTGATAAGGATCTCTTATAATTTCTAAATATTTGTGCAGACATTATGCCAAATGTTTATTATTAATGCTGGCCCAGGTTTTCGGCTGCTATGGAACACTGTGAAATCTTTTCTTGACCCTAGAACTACTTCCAAGATTCATGTAAGCAATGATTCTGGTCCTTAGTAATCCTCATTGATGAATGGTGACTCTTTCACCTAGATATTAGGTAACTGCACTATGAATTTGATCAAATTTTATCAGGTTCTAGGAACCAAGTACCAAAATAAGCTGCTTGAAGTAATTGATGCCAGGTTAGTTTTTTTTTTTTTCTTTCCACTTCAGTTTGCATGTACTTGTTATGGAAGCATTCTCATCCTCTAAGTCTCCCACTTATCTCCAACTTTGTGCCTTGCATTCTTTAGCGAGCTGCCAGAATTTCTTGGTGGTACTTGCACCTGTGCTGAGCATGGAGGATGTCTTAAATCTGATCGAGGCCCATGGAAGGACCCTAACATATCGACGGTCTCTCTCTTCCCCCTTCCCCTTCTCCGCCTCTCTCTCTCTCTCTCTGTCTGTCTCTCTCTCTCTCTCTCTCTCTCTCGTACACACACACACCTAGTTGATACCTTTTTGATGGGTTTTACTGGTGCTCAGATGGTCCTTAGTGGTGAAGCACAATGTGCTAGGCAAATTGTTACTGTTTCGAACAGTGAAGGGAAGGTCATTTCTTATGCTAAGCCACAATACCCGACTGTAAGATCTTATACTTTTTATATTTCATTTTTAACAAGATGTGTTCTGTTTTATATTTAAAACCCTTTTCTGCCCTCTTACTGGACCAGATAAAAGGAGGGGACACATCTACTGCAGAGTCTGGGTCAGAAGCCGAAGACATTGCTTCTCCAAAAGCACCAGGGAACTATAGCTCTAATCCCCAGTTGACCCCTGTTTTTGAAGAGGTACATTTAAATTTCCTTGAAGGATCTTATAGAGTGTTGAAGAGTATCCTTTACTTCTAAAGAATCTAATAAGGTTTTGATGTCTTGTAGTCTCTGTGATGATGATTCTGTATGCACGAAAAAAGTGCTGTTTTGAATTTAAGTTAGCCATAGTTAGAAACCTAAAGTAGGTTCCATATGGCTATTATTTTAATTTTCTTTTCCTTTTTTTTCTTCAATTCTTGTTGTGCTATTAGATGTCAGGACAGGGAACATGTTGGAAGTTCAGCACGATTAAAGCAACTACAGTTACAATAGACCATGGTGCTTGCATATAGCTTGCACGTGCATAACTTAATCTTAAGCAACTAGTCTTATCCCAGTCAGATGAGGTTTTCTTTGTCAATTAAAATATGATCCATGTTTAAATCCTTGCAGACGTTGATCCATGTCTTATCCTAGTCTTGATGCAACTCTCCAGTCAAGATTACTATGAGTCAGATAGTGATTTGCCATGAAGTATCTTGTATAATCCCAAATCGCCACTTCACATGATATTGAGGAGTAACAAGTAGAAATGAGGAGTCAAAGGAACTGACTGACTTGGTATTTTGTTCTGTCAAATTCACTGTAGAAAAAACTGCTTTTGGTATTAGGACTTTGGCTTGCGCAAACCTCAGTGCTGTATTAACTACATGCTAAAACAGGGGAGCCTCCTATGATGAAGCCTCAACCAATTGTCTCGAAATAAATCAAACAACATAAATGAATTTTATAATTTGCTCATCCACATAGCTTAACAACCTAATAGACATCATGAACAAGAGCTTCAAAAACAAAAAAAAAAAAAAGGAAGCAAGGAATTGGTGGAAAAAAAGAAGAAAAAGGCAAAAGGCAGAAACGGAGAGCATATAATTAGATACAAGTAAAGTCATAAATGGTTGGTAGCAAGAATTGATGATAGGTAATAGAAGAAAATGGTTGGTGTATTGATGATCTTTAGATTAGAATGCATGAATTTAGGTCTTGACACCTTTAGTAGTTACAATTATGTGTGAGCGCGCTAAATAGATAGTTAGTCCTTGAGTCTAACATGTTTAAAACATTTAAACAATCCATTTTTTAAGGAGTATGAAGGAAAACACAGAAGCGAATTTTCTTTGATGCTCATCTTTGCCCTGGATTATAGCTCTCCAAAACTTATAAGGGTGATAGTATGAGCATAGAGATAGAGGATATGTTCTAAGACTAAATTGTTACAGAGATCTATGGTAAAAATCTTAAGATGGGACTGTGATCAAGGTTTCAGGTTTTTGTGCTCGGATATTTAAAGCTGCAGAATTTTAATAATTTTAGTAAGCATTTAGGGTTTAGATGGAAACAACATTGTTTCTCATATACATAAGAACTTCTATGGTTCCTGTTGATTCAATGCTGGTGTGCTTTTTTCTTTTTCTCATTAGTTCCAATTTCTTTTCCAATCCGCATACAGTGCGGTAGTTCCAGCAATTAATGTGAAACGTAGTTGAAGGTAACAAAATAAGCAGTGGGAGTTGCAACTTTTGATTCTGCCTGCTGACCCTGTAAAATTATATGGTTTAGTTGATGATTTATATAATTATAAATGGGTCCAAACCCAAACACTCTGAGTCGCCATGGGTTGGACAGCCTCTTAAAACCTAGCTGTTGGTTCCCAGGAAAGTAGTAACGGTGCAGTGGATCATGTCTATACAAGGGTTTAATTCTGGTTCTTAGGGAGGCCATGTTATTCATGGTTAAGAAAAGAACAAAATATGCTAAAGAGAAGGCATAGGTGTGATTAGGATTTGTTACATTCTCTGCTCCACTTTAATCTTCTCTTGTCTCTCTTGTACTATAGTGGACCCTATTTCATTTTCACCTGTTGGGATATTTTAATGAAAAGCAATATTATTTTAGGTTGGATGGTTTGGTATGGGTCCAAAAATACGTGGTTCAATTATGGGTTTATTTTTTTAATTTAATTAGAAATGGGTTGATTTTGGGTTGAGAGTGTTTTGACCTGACCTAAATCTAACCTGACTCTAACCTGATTAACCTAGTTTAGGAGATTCATATAGAGAGAGAGGAGAAGAAAGAGGAAAGAAATAGCGGATGAATGGGGAAAACATCCATATCAAGCTTTAACACAGCCCCTAATTTAATGACCCAGCCGTTCTAACCTTTTCAAATTGGATCCAATTCAAGAATTTTAAATCTTAGGCAAAACCATGATGTGGAAACCTCAGCAAATATGGTAAACTGGAGATTAATCCCCATTTATACATTATTTTAAACATTTAATATCTTAAAAAAATATTTTGATTTTGTGTGAGCTTCTTTAGGAAGGCTTGGGCAATATCTCAATAACTTATTGGATGAGAACTTAGGAAGTATTGGGTTACCTTGGCCAAGATAAATAGTAGGGATGTGCACAAGTCGGGTTGGGTCGGTTTGGAGCTAAACATGAAACTGAATTGATTTAGATTGGTTTTCTAAAACCAAAACCAAAATCGAAACTGAACCGACCATCTACAAAAACTGCTTGAAACCAATCCAAAAAATCTGATTTGGTTCAGTTCATTGGGTAGGCTAAATGGGCTAAGCTAAGTCTAAACATAAAAAAAATTATTTTATATAGGGTTAATATCTAATGGACTAAACTAAATGGGTTGGGCTAAGTCTCAACATAAAAATTTAATTATATATATTAAAAAAATATAAGAAATAAATTAAAAAATTAAAATTTATATATATAGACATATATGGGATAAGGGAAGTTGGGTTTGGTTGGGTTGATTTGAATATATATATTTATATATATACACATGGGTCAGGTTGGGTCTGGTCGGGTTGATTTGAATTGGTTTTCTAGTAACTGAAACAACAATCGAACCAAATTTTTTCAATTCAAGACTTTCCCCAATCTAAACCAAACCGAATTAAAAAAAAAAACCCGATATAAACTGAACCGAAGAGATCGGTTTGGGTTGGGTTCGTGGTTTGGCTGGTTTTTTGCACACCCCTAATAAATAGGGCCAGATATATGTTGTATTATATGGTGGGTGACCAATACCAATAAATCGATACCTTGGCTGAGATATTGGGCAAGATGAAAATCTTAGTCCAATCAGGACTCTAATATTAAAGAATGGAAAAGAGCCTTGTTATAACAGTTTGTTGCAGCATCAACTTAACATCTAAACTCTTTCAGGCGCAACAGTTAAATTCAAGCGAAGTATAATTGATGAATTCATCGTATCTTAACTTAAAAACTAACATGCATATTTACTTCATACTTGATTTAAATTTTCCTTTTGGCAGATCATAAAATTAATTTTTACATTATATTTGTGAACATTGGTGGTATTATTGGATACCTCTAATGGTTATAGGTGTTCTACACATCACTTTAATAAACCATGCAGGGAAAAATGGTTGGGAATGCTAGCCTTTCTGTTGGATCCCCTGAGTTCCAGGAATGCGTTCCCATGGTCGACAAGGCTATAGATTCAAGTTGGAATAGAGAAGCTTCTAGTCAATTTCACTTTGCCCCAAAAGGTATGCTGATTTAGGTTGTCTGTGTTACAAATGTATCTATTTGATTTTTCATGCATAAATCATTTTTTGTTATCATCACCCTACCAAAAAACATATTCTTGTGCTAGATGATATGTATTCTTTGGACGGAATAATTTTCTGCTTTCAGCATTTAAAACTAGTTTTGAAGAGTCACTGTAGTAATAAAAGGAAATGATATTTGTTTTTCCTTTTTTCTTTTTTTAACTTTTGATACACCAGCCTCTAGGCCAGTAGGTGACAAAATTAGGCTGTGTGTCTTTCTAAACCACTCATAACAGGGGCTCTAACAGGATCGACTATTTCAAGTTGCCTCTGCCAGAACCACATCCAAAACCTGAAGCCAGGCTTGAGCCACTTCAAACCATCTTTATCTGCATTAAATTGTCTAAAATGGAGCCAAACTACTCCACTAGAGTTCCCACTGAAAATCCTATTGACAACAGAGTATTGGACAAGGAACCGGTGAAGTGGGCTTCTGCAGGGGCACTGGCCCTTTAAGTAATCAAAGGGAAATGTTCTGAATATATTCTATACATCTTTCTGTCTTTGATTGTTCCAATTGTATCAATATACTTATGTTAATAAGAGGCTACAACTTGTTGCTCTAACTACACAATGATAAAGTGGTGTATTAGCCCGATTAATGTGGGTAACCCATTAAGCCTTTAACAATCTGGCTTTTATGGTCAGATTTATCAAATTTAACTTCTCTGACCCTAATATCAGAATTTTTAATATATACATCTTTTCTCTTTTTTTTTTCTTCCTTTTTGCATGGTTAGGTAACAGATGCAATGAAATCTTTGATTGCCACTCTTCAACAACTTGATCTACACTAAAGTTAAATCAGGCTCTTTCCTTACCATAAACTGCATATTACTGAAGTGAGGTTGTGTTCAATCTCAAAAAAACATGGATAAGGTTTTCTTGGATAAATAATTTTTGGTGTTTTCAGAAGCATGCAAGTTCTTTTTTTTTTTATATGGTACTTAAATTTGCATGTTGGAAAATACATGGACAGTTGTCATATCCAACTTCCCCACTACTTTGCAGGCCCCAGATGTTTCTCTTTATGTGATCACATTAGGGGCGGCTGTGGCACATGTAGTTCTTTTCACCTGCTTCCTAGTGTGGGTTGCAATGATGTAGGTGTTTTTTTATTTTTTTTTTATGTTCAAAAAGAGGGCATCAAATGCATGAGGCTCCCACCATTGTATAGGTTCTAGAGATGGTCAGATCTACGCAGCCTTACCCCTGCATGCGGAGAGGCTATTTCTATGTTTTGAACCTGTGACATCTAGGTTATAATGGAGCAACCTAATTGTTGCGCCAAGGCCTGCCCTTTTTCTGTTTTTTCTTTTGTGCAATTATTGTGTCATATTTCTTGCGTGCTTTCTATTCTCTTCTTTCAAAATTGACGAAAGTGGCTAAAACACTAGAGTCCTATTTCCAAGTTCATTTTCTTTGATTGATATGTGTTCTATTTCCAGGTTTATTTTCTTTGATTGATGTGTGTAAGCATCATCAAGAAGTTCGAGCTCAAATTGTCCAATGGCTGACAGCTATCATCATGATCCTTTTCACACTGCTTCGTTCAATCACCAGCCATGTGACCAAGAAACTCCCAGAAAGAAAGACTTTTGATCTTGACAACAGCTACCCTGAATATGCATCAGACTCTAGTCCTAAAGAGGAATTTCGACCTCCATCGCCTTCTCCTGGTTACACAGAGGTAGATCTCCTTTCATCTGTTCTAAAAAGGCTGGGAGAGCTGGAGGGAAAAGTTGACATGCTTCAAGCAAAACCATCTGAATTGCCTTATGAGAAGGAAGAGTTGCTTAATGCTGCTGTTCACCGTGTGGATGCATTAGAAGCTGAGCTTATTGCTACTAAGAAGGTATGCTTCTGGACTCTCTTTAATTCATGGAGTAGTTCTTAATTTTAATATAAATGAAACTAAATGGATGGTTCAGGGCTTTCATATGTCTCATTATTGGTGTTCCTGTATGTTCTGAAATATATGCATGGAAAAATGGATTCATGATGATTTTGCATGCCTCTGTTCCTCTGATTAAAAACATGAGAGTGTTGCATTCTGGATTATGCTTGAAATTGATGTACAATCATTGATTCGAGGACCTTAATATAGCCTATGTGGATGTGTAGCTACAACTTTTTTGTTCCATTTTATACTTTGATCTCCTTGGATCTTATTGTTCTGCTGATTTATGAGTTCTCTGCCTAGTTCCATGCTTGTGCTTCCCTGTGTTCCTTGTGTTCTTTTGTAGTCTATTTCAGTGAAATTCAGAATCAAGGTGATCAAACACCTTCAAATGCTAGATTTATCATTTAGTTGTCCTAAGTAACATTTGACTTTAATTAAATGTATAACTCCATTAGGCATGCAAGATAATAAGCTAAGTATAAATGTTTAAATTTTTTGAGAAGCTGGTTGCATTTTTTATCCACTTTGGGCAAATACATGCACATCACAAGCTTCCTTTTTTCCTTAATAGGTCTATTATTTGATGCTAGTTTTATAATCTCGGTACTGGACCTTGTATAGGTGGCATGTTGGTACAACCGGTATGGGAGTCAGTTTGGCGTATCGATATTCGGTACACTCCGGATATTGAGTATCGGTTTAGTACCGATATGGTATGGTATGCTCGGTACGGGGCAGCATGCACTAGTACTACGAACCTTGATTTGGAAAGGTTACAAATTTTGATTTGTAAAAATCCCTTGATATTCATTAGATATGATATCATCTTTAACTAATCATATACACTTTTTAAAATTTTCAATAATGTATTAACATTTTTAAATGTTCTTTGTAGAGTTCAAGGTACTCAACTCCCTTGCCTCTTATCTCAACTTTGACATTTTCAATGCCATTATGATGGGTGTACACAGTAATTTTGAACATAATAATATTTGATTTTGTTGCTGTTATCTAGATTTAATTGGATGCGAAGTGTGCCAAGGGGATCTGAGTTATGTATTAAATATTTTTTTCTTTCAAGTGCATTTATAGTTCCACTCTGATGTATTAGCTTGCAACAGCATGTACGTTAAATACGCTGTCCATGTAACTGTATCTATTCAAGGCATGAGCAAACATATGATTGTTCTTCATAAATTATAGAGAGTTTTCAACTGATGTAGTATAGGAATGAGTGGGATCAATTCACAAAGGTCATGAAGCAAAATTCATGTGAATACCTTTAAGGAACAGGCGGAGTCATAGTGCATAATTAACACCCCGTGTGCAGACTTTCTAAGATCCCATACCAATATCTCGACAATCTTAATTGCCCACCCTAATCTTCTAAAATCCCATTTTACATGTATGACCTTTTTATCTGGCCAATGAATGTTTAGTTATTTTTGCAGGACCTTACCTCTTAGGCAACCCATTAGTTGTGCCACCATACAAAACTCTTTATGATTATCTGTTTACTGTTTAGATTAGGAAGGAAGGTTTGTGTTTCCAACTAATTTAGGTCTTCTATCTTAGTATTTGGAACTCCTCTCTCTATCGAAATTAGTAATTCTCTGCAATCTAATTCAACTCAATGTATTGCTCTCCACAAAATGTAATGACCCTCCAATCTAATTAGATGTGGGAAACATTCCTTGGGTTCCTTCTCCTTCTTGTGTTCCCATAGGGATCATGTCCTGGGTTGCCTGTCACCATTCTAATCAGATAGGGACTACTTATGAGAAGAGGATTATTTTTCTATTCACTTAGGGCTTGGAATTTCAAGAAGAAGAAAAAGAAAAGAAGGCAGTGGAAGAGAAAGGGAAGAATAAAAAGGAAGATGAGGTTAGAAGTTACACTGAAAAGAAACCTGAAGCACAAAGAGAACATCTGTAAACACATTAAAATTGTTTAACATTTGATTTTGTCATCGTGGAGGTAAGTAACCTCTTATTGTTTATGCAAATCCTACACCTTTTTTTTATATTTTTCTTTAATCCTTCCAAAATGTAGTCTCTTAGTTTTCCTATTTTTCTGTGCATTTTTTGAAGGAATTATTTGCAAAATCCTGTATTTCAGAAAACATTTAACTAATGACACTACTCATTATGCTTGTTAAGTTAAAAAAAAAAAAGAATAGTTATATAATGTGTAAAATAATGGATTAATTTTCCTCAACACCAGATATAAATGATTGATTTTTCCAAGTATTGTCATTTTGTTTGCGATTTGAAAATATGCTTTTCTTCATTGGACATCGTCTAAGCTGAAGGGATGCACAACTGCACATTGACATGGTCTTTCCAAGTTGGTCCCATTTTCCGGTTCATACACCAAACCCTCTTAAATATAAACATCCTTTAGCTATGGGATCATGCCCTTTTTTCGTATTATATTTTTATACAAATCTCCTCGCCTCTTTCTGTGATTATGCAGAGTATGAGAATGCCTTTTTAGAACTCATCATTTTACGGTCTTGCTTTTTAGGCTTTACATGGAGCTCTAATGAGGCAAGACGAACTGCTTGCATACATTGACCAGCAAAAGGAGAACAAGTTCCAGGTAAGTTTCTTCAATAAGGGGTACTGCCTTCGACTTATGTCAAGGTGGGGTAGGAAAGTAGGCACTTCATAATTCATGTCTTAGTATAAAATAGATATAATTTTCTAAAGACACGTTTTTTTGTATCTGGCTGCAGAAGAAAAAATTCTGTTTCTAAAGCTTGGTACCATCATGAATTGGTTTGGCCATTACCACTCTGCTATTCATGCTCTTTATAATGAAAGAGGTTTGCAATGTGTGTATCTATTGACTTTGATAGCTACGATATAATGCATGTATAAAAAGATTGTGCGCCTTTGTGTTGTATTCAGATGTGAATAATCTAGTGGAATCAAATATGATCACAGTATTTTGTGCACTCTTTGTTGGCTTTAGAACCTATACACCCATGCTAGTACATGAATCTAACAGAGAGAGGAGAGGAGGAGAAGGGGTGGGGTTGGGTCAGATACAGTTAGAATTAGGTTTAATAGCCTGAATTTCACTTGTTAATTAAGCAAGTCAAAATTCAGATCCGAACTTGTTTTTTTTATTAAGCAGGTAACTTGACCTGCATAACCGATTTACTAAACAGGTTAAGTAGATTTTTAATAAGTTAAATGAGTTTGAACATGTTAAGCGAGTTAAGTGAGAGTTAAATAGGTTTGAAATGGGCTAAGTAGGTTTAAACAGGTTAAACACATAGGCTCATGACCTGATCTAATAATTAAATGAACTATTAAATATGGTAAAATGAGTTAAACAAGTCAAAGGTCAAATCTAAACTCAAATGAATTAATCCGTTTGTGATTAAAATTTATTTATACCAAGCCAAAATCTATTAAAAATCGGCTTCTTACGGATTGAA
>JAOXJJ010000725.1:14878043-14898501 GCA_025769935.1 Phoenix roebelenii | reverse complement strand
ACCTGATCTAATAATTAAATGAACTATTAAATATGGTAAAATGAGTTAAACAAGTCAAAGGTCAAATCTAAACTCAATCTATTTAATAAATAGATTTAGGTGAATTAATCCGTTTGTGATTAAAATTTATTTATACCAAGCCAAAATCTATTAAAAATCGGCTTCTTACGGATTGAATTGATGGGTTAGGTCATAAATTGTCATCTCTAAATATTTTACTAGTTATGTAGCATCTGATACCATGCAAAAGATGCAAGCTGCCCAAATTCATTGTCATCCGGTAGATTCATTCTCACCTCTATTGGGCAATCATCTATTACAGGCCATGAAACCATGAAACCAGCTGTTAACAATTAGATCCAGGTCCAGTCCGTGGTTTATAAAATATTAGAATCCGGATCTATTTTGGCAATTGCCGGTAGGACAGGAGAATGGCCGCTTCAATTGCCTACTGTAAGGCTGACGTTAGCGAATCCAAAATTGTATATATATAAAAAAAACTCTTTTCATTTTTGACTTAATTTCATAGGTTAAAAATAGTTTGAGAAAATTTACAATTTGTCCGGTAATTTTAACCTGTGCGCGTCGGGTTATCATGAGCATGCACAAATAAAGCACACGCAAGTAAGCTTTCCCAAGGAGAGAAGGGTTTTGGCCATTAGAAAATTGTTCAATTTAGAATTTAACTTATACGAAAATTATAAGAAGGATAAATCTTTAGTAAAACAAAACAAATAAAAAATTATAAATTATCGGTTTTTTAAAATTGAAAGTGCCTTGGATCCACATACTTATGGTTATCCATTTTTTTTTTTTTCTGTCGTGTGCGTATTAACATGTAGTTGTTGATAATGGTAGGAAACCACTTTGCTCTCCCTTCGAATTTAAGTAGAATATTATAAACTTTGGAAAGTAAGCATAAAAAGTTGGAACGGAATTGGCAGTACAAGGTTCGAAAGAACTGTTTTGATTTAACACATATTTATTGAGAACCATACAAATTTAGGAAATTATCTTGAAAGTGAGTATTAAAAAATAGTCACTACAACCTTCCATTAAAATTCTTTAAAAAATGGAAAGCATCAATACATCAGGATTCAATTCTCCCTACCCGGGCTATCAGGAGTGTATGGGAGATTAGGAGAATCGTAGAGGACTATTGTTCTGCTTCTGGTTAGTGTGCCAATCTGGCCAAATCAATTGTCTTCTTCGATCCGAAGATCAAGCCGGCACTCAGAATTGAAATCTGGGAGATCCTAGAGATCGGTAAGCAGATTGGTGGTTGGAGGCACCTTGGGGCTGCGGGTGGTAGATTGCAGTGAGATTGAGCAGGGTATCAGATGAAAGCTAGAGAGATGGAGCAAAAGTTCTTTCTATGGTGGGGAGAGTTACTTTGGTGAGATCGGTTCTTAGTTCTGCCTCGGCCTATCTACTATCCCACACCGTTCTATCGAAGGGTCCACTGATAAAGGTGGAGTAACTATTCAGGAATTTTATCTGGGGATGCAGGATGGCAGACGCGGTCTTCATTTTGTGGCCTGGGAGGCGGTTTGCCAACTGAGGGGTCGAGAGGATCTGGGTATCTGTTCCCTACTAATAAGAAGGGAGACTTTGACAGCCAAGCATGTAGGCTAGTTCCTGCTTGAACTGGATTGCTTATGGAGCACCTTGATAAGGGCTAAGTATGGCAACCAAACCTCGGTATCAAACTTTTAGGTTGGTCGACATAGTTCGTTTATCTGGTGTGAGATGTGCAGTCGGGCTTCGGAGGTGATCTCTCGGATTAGGTGGATAGTTGGGGATGGCTAGTTGATTAATGTTCTAGAGGACGCTTGGGTGTCGGATCTCCCTCTTCGATTGTGGCCCACTATGGTTAGTTTGGAGACCTCCGGCCTTATGGTGTACAATCTTTTCATTCCTAAAAAACGGAGATGGGATACTGCAAAAAATCATGCAGCTTTTTGGGCCTCAGTTGGTGGAGAGAATTTTAACTGTGTCAGTTCCCAGAAAAGAGGACTTGGTAGAAGAACCTGGAGTACGACTTGCAGAGCCAAGGTGTGGGCTGCTAATTAGGTGAGCCCTATAGAGTTAAGGCTTCCCGATCGATGGATAGCGGTCGGTTGTGGAAACTTTATATTCACTTTCGAGTTGCTTTGTTCTTGTGGAAGGTGGCGTGGGGCTGCCTCCCAACCAAGGGGGCTTGAGTAGACTGGAAGTGAGACTCCACCCCTATTGTGATGTGTGTTCGGATAGGATGGTCTCTAGAAGGCATATCTTTTTCTAATGCTCGAAAGCTGTTCAGGTGTGGCAGCAGGCTGGTTTTGATTGGTACTTCCGGCAGTCATCGAGCCCGATGGCAGCATTTCTGGAGTATCTAAAAGGTTCATTGATGAGAACCTCCACTGATAGCAGGGGTGTTAGGTATGTTTATACTGCTTATCATATATGGCTGGACGGAAATACCAAAACTTTTGAGGGGCAGCGTTAGGATAGTAGGGCGGCAGCCGATAGGGCATTCCTCCATAGTCCATATTGATGAGTTCTTAGTTGGGTGGTTTCTTGGAGGACCTCAGACTGCGAGGGATATCTGGGCTTCCCATGTAGCTCTTGGAGCGCTTCGGATGATATTCATCGCCTGAGAGGCTCCACCCCCAAGCTTTCTCAAGGTAATTTTTGATGGCAGTGTGTTTGATGATGGCAGTGGAGGAGGGGTTGGTTTTGTGATCACGGATGTTGACTGCAGATTACTCGTTGCTGGAGGTTGTCGGCTTTATGACACCTCCATTCTTGGAGCTAAGCTTTGAGCTGCTTGGGAAGCATTACCTCTGCATGTCTCACTCTGAGGGCGAACTAGGTTCACTTGGAAGGAGACTCGGCGACGATAATTAGGTAGATTCAGAGCCATGCTAGGTCTGGCAATGAGCACCCATTACTGCAGGATATCCACAATTTGTTGAGAGAATGTGTGGCTACTCAAGTTATCCATATATATTGCGAGGTGAATGGAGTTGTTGATTGGGTTGCATCATTTGTTGTACAATACTTTGGTGCCCGAAGATGTAATGGCTATATAACTTAAACTTCCCTTCCACCACTTTTTTTTTTTTTTTTGGATGTATATGATGTATTAGGTTAAAAAAAATTATTTTCGGTAGAAGAATATAATTTAATAAATGTTGCGACAAAAATAAAGTTTAAAATATTACTCAAAATGAATCTGGACGTTTTCTCTGGAATTGAGGGAAAAATTTAAAATACTAGTGGCCGGTGCTAGGTGCCACCTGTGGAAAGGCATTTGCCACGTGTACATCTCCACGAAAAATCCGCATACGGACAGGATCCAACGGGGGGCGAGTGATGGCAATCTGCGTTATTTTTGTTTCTTTATTCTTATCTTCTGCGCGTCAATTTAAAGCCAATTGGTGGGCAGCGGAAGTCCTAGAGCAGCCGAGACGAACTCCAGCCAGGAGATCAGACATCAGCGATGTCGTCGGGCGACAATCTGACAGCGGCGGCGGAGAACGTCACCGCCTCGCCGGTCCCCTCTCTGAGGATATACGCCGGCGCCGACTCCTTTGGGTGCGCGCTCAAGGACGCCCTTGTGGCCCACCTCCGCTCCTTACCCGGCATCGAGCTCATCGACCTCGGCACCGACAAGTACTACTCCATCGCCGAGCGCATCGGCCGCCAAGTCAGCTCAGCTGCCGCCGCTGGCGGCGACCAGCCGGAGACCCGCGGCCTCCTGGCCTGCGGCACCGGCGTGGGCGTGTCCATCTTCGCCAACAAGTTCCCCCGCGTGTACGCCAGCACCTGCTCCTCCGTCGGCGACGCCGTCAACACCCGCTCCATCAACGCCTGCAACGTCCTCTCCGTCTCCGGCATGTTCACCGCCCCCACCGACGCCGTCAAGATCCTCGACGCCTGGCTTCGCACCCCCTTCAAGTCCCCCTGCCCGGCCTCCGGCGACGCCCCCTGGCCGGAGGACATCCAGTCCTTTTTCGACCAGTCCGTAACCGAGATGGCCGCCATCCCCGCCCCCGATGGGGGCTGCCCGATCTGCGTCCTGAGGAAGGGCATGGAGTTCGAGCCGGTGGGGATCATGCCAGGAGGGGAGATGAGGATCGTGAGGGAGAGCCCCACCTCGGCCTACGTCCGATTCAAGGCCGGGAGCGTGGAGCCGGCCCACCACCACACCTTCGGCCACGACCTGGTCGTCATCAAGGGGAAGAAGAAGGTCTGGAATCTGACCAAGAAAGAGAGCTACGGGCTCGAGGATGGGGATTTTCTGTTCACCCCGGCCGGGGATGTGCACAGGGTCAAGTACTTGGAGGACACCGAGTTCTTCATCAGGTGGGATGGAAAGTGGGACATCTTCCTGGATGAGGACCTGGCTGCTGCTGCTGATGCCATCAACAAGGACATGGGGAGTGGCAATTGATCCAGATGCTTCAGTCTTTGGGCTACTTACTGCTATATGGTGGTTGTTGTCTTGCTGTTGGAAGTTCTGTTCTTGTACTGCTCTTAGTCTGATGTCCTCGGTTGCTTGAGGTCAGTTGTGAACATGTTCTTGTAATCTGTGTGCGCTTTTAGATCTGAAATAAATGATATGTTCTAATAGGCTGCACTTCTGAGATAGACTTGTGAATATAAGTTGTTTCAATGGTAATAATGAACATGCTACCTGTTATAATAGCTGTGGCTTGGTTCATTTGTTGAAAACTTGAAACAGATTCTATGTTTTTTTGGTACAAAAGCAGACACTATGTGTAAGAGATATGACATAAAAAACTCGGTGATTTTGTTCTTGTTGTAGACTTGTCCTTGCAATGGTGGTTGTGGTAGCAGAAGAAGTGGACTTTGGTTTTGTCTGCTGGAAGTAATGGGACGGATGGTAGGAGTCCTTTGCCTTCTGTCTTTGCATTTAGGTGTCATAAAGTACGTGCCAAAAAGAAGAAGAAGTTTCTAGGCGATTTTCTCTGGCGTCGACACTCGTGGATTTCTCTTCGATTTGCAGTGTTATCGTAGTACATGGTTATTTATCACCCTTCAAACTCTATTTTTCTTCTTGCACTGTGACATTTTACGGCCTGTCGCATAGTTTCGCAGCCTCTCCTTTTTTTTTAGACCGCGGAAATGGACTGTCATGAGCTCTATAGGGGGCTGTTGCAACTTTCATTATAAACTTGAAACCTTGAGAGTATGAAATGTTTTAGGTTTATGCTTGTTTTTGCTTTTTGTTTACACTCGAAGAAAGTTTATCCCTCATTTTTTCAACTCCATGGTCATGTTCAACTCCAACCGGAGCAAAAACTTATTTTAGGCTACCATCTTCAACTCTGTACCTGTTTCAACTTGAAGCCAACTGCAATGAAGTTTCTGTATAATTGTAGGTTTGACGCTATTAATCCTGGCATGCCCTGTCAAACTTGAAGTTTGTCATGCTGAGCATTGCTTTCAGTCTTCTGAATGTATCAATTAGGAGAACTTTCTCGAATGTGTCCTTTTAATTGAAAATAGGGAGCTCTAGGGCTTAGGCCCTCCTTTGCACTCCAAAAGAGAAAATAAAGAATCCTAAATAATTCATGCTCTTGCCCATTGCTATCTCCTTTGATCTGCAAGGAACTCTATAGGGAAGAATTTGAAGTAGCTTATCTGCTGATATAGATACAGCTGGTGTCTTGGAGTTTTCTCCCTTTGCTTTGAGAGTTCTAGCTGGATCATGCCAACATATGATATCACATCAGAAGTCACCGGACATGACAATTTTATTACGAACTGTTGCTATGGTGGTTCCCCTGGAAAATTTCCTATAACTGATCTGCTTACAGTTGCTTTTCATTTCAGATGCCAGTCCATTGTCAAAGAGGATGTATTTAGATATTTCTTGAGATTGGGAAAATTACTTCTAGAATTGAACCACATCTATTCTAGATCTTATGTCTTATTCCCAACGAACTTTTGAGTTTGTGTATCAGTTTTAGATTCAATTCTTTCTCCAAACTTCTGCTTCAGTAGGAAAAGATTATTTTTTTCCTTTTTGTACAGGTGAGAGAAATAATAGATCTGAGACCAAGTTTTTCTTAATTTTCAATTAGGAAATTTATCTCATTGGTAGTAGTTTAACAGAGTAATATAGGCTTGGAAGGTCGTATCATCCTAATAAATTCCTGCCTCCATGTATCTTCCAGAGTTCTGCTAACATCATAACAAAATAAAGAAATCATAGAAAACTTAAGGGTCTGGAAGAGTAGTTGTTGAAATCTCCTAGATGGGAATCATCACCGCATGTACATAAAAGTGGGCAATAGGCTTCCAAAGGTTTTAACTTTTAACTGTTCCTTTATCCAAATGACATAGTTTTCTAATCTATATTAAGTCATGTCCTTAAACATCTACAGCATTATACATGGTTTGGCTGAAAGAACATTGTACTGAAAATTTTAGAGTAGCTCGAATTTAATAGGGCTGTATCTAGAAGTTGAGGCAAAATTCAGTTACTTGGTTCCCTTTTCCTCTGTATGTGCAAGCAGTGATAACTTTCAAATTGTTAGAAATTTGAAGGTGCTACCTTGACTTAGTTTTTCAGTAACCTGTTTGATACTAAACTCATGCCTGAGTCACAGAAAGGATTGATTCACTAGAATTGTGAAGGTTTGCATCTATATTAGTCTATATGATATGTCGTTGAACTCTAGGAGGTTGATATACATATTGTTCTGAAAGCTGGCCCAGATTCTTTTCCCTTGAGATTAATTTTGGAACTATTGTTGCTGAAGGGCTCTGTTCCGGAAGACACTTGGACTCATATCTGCCCATATATCATAGATCATAGCACTGAAAGTGATGTGATCTTTGCCAAAATTTTCTGAATATTGCTGTTCAAGTGCTTTTTCATGTATTGAGCTCCATAGAAAACAACCTTGCTTTGTCCTACATTTTTTTTCACTTAAGAATTGGCTGTTGGAGGCTTTGCACTTGTCATAGATAAAGGAACCTAGAACATTATCTTACTATCTCTTAAAATTTTTAGAAATTTCCACTTGAAACAACTGCAAACCGAAGGATGCTTCCTGTTGGACTTGAAGAAGGCTTATGAACATTCAAGTGGACTTTTTCACTACGATCATGAAAGGATAATTCATGAAGTTGGACTACATGGATAATGACTTGCTACCGTCATGTAGTTATGTGGTGCTATCATGAAGCCAAGTTAGTGAACATTAGAAATTGTGGCTTTAAAGGTCATTATGACATATGTTAAAGTTCTTCTTGACCTCATATCACACCAAATAAAAATAGGCATCCCAATTTCACATGACACCTAGATCCACCTGATCCATAGAAGGTCTTTGCTCCAACAAGCTCTCATATAATCCTGTAGGTTTGGTAATTTTGATAAACAAGCTCATTAAGAATTCTAAGGGTATATCTACCATGCCAGTTATTACCATGAGTCACTTTTTAATATTAACAACCTTTGGGTATGGAGACAGCTTTTCCATTCTTTTTGCTTATCTTTCACCATCCTATACTCCTTTATTTTGGTTGTCAAATTTTTGATTGCTATGACTTCACATCCTTGGGAGTTTAAAAATGGATAACAAATGTATAGTTTAACTTAATCTCTCATTCTTATCTTAACTTTGTGCATCATCGTTAGATGGAATAGTTTGGTAACCATAGAAGGGATAATAAGCATGGCCATGTTCAACAACTCATGTACCATAACCACAACCATCCACCCTTGTTTGAACTATTTTTGAGGTTGGCTATGTAGCAACTTGTATATCATGAAATTAATATCAACAGTCTCTGCATGCTTAATCCATTGATCCCATATGTTTTCACATTAAATATATAATTCTTGTGAGAACTTAGTGTTGCAGAGATAGGTTGTACATTCTAGCTTGAGAACTGGTGGTCAGGGTTTGCTGAAGTGGACTAAACTACTCGGTTCACCCTATACCGAACCAAATTGGCGAGGAACCGGCATGGTTCAGTGCCATTTTTCAAAAAATAGCGTGAACCACCCGGTTCGGTTAGAAGCGGAACTGGTGCGAACTGGTTTGGCTCCCCCTCTTTCAATATCTCAAAAACTTGAATTATGGTCTATTGAACCGGGGCGAAACATCCGGCTCCTCCGTATTGAACCGGCATGGGTTCCGGTACCAGTTCGGCTAACTTTAATGATGGTTTATTGTCTACTTTTTTTTTGTAATGCTCTTAGTGTTGGCTTTGATGTATTGATCGAACAACATGATTTACATATTAGTGGTAAGTAAAATTGAATATTAAAGTCTAAAGCTACATATTGAGTTACGGTTTCAAGCAGGGTATGCCGTACGGGCCGGTACGAACCGGTTCGGGCAGGGGCCGGTACCGGATCAGCGTGGGATCCGGTATCAGGAGCTTTTCATTGAAAAATAGGTCGGTACGATTGCCATACCGGTACGGACCGATACGGGACCAGTACATACCGGTCCGGGCTGCCACCGGTAGACCGACCGGTACTGGTACGGCAGACCTTGGTTTCAAGCATAGTTTTCCAATACGGTTACCTCGATATTGAATTATCATATGAAGATCCTAATTCCTAATTGATGTGAAATCAATTTTCTTATGTTTTGCAGATACGTACGGTGGACATGAAATTTTCTTAGACAATATAGTTTTCCTTACAATAGATCAAATGTACTTAAAATGTTATCATGTTGTTGTACATATGGTGGTGTGCACTTTTGATGAATTCTCACAAGCAGGTTATCTAGTATACAAAATACTTATATGGCAATGTTTGATTACTTTCTTTTTTGGGGTATAGTCAACCAGACTTTCTTAGAACCACTACTAAGTGAACACCTTTTATTTCTTCTTTCTCCATTTATTCACCGAGCAATCTACCATAAGTTTCAAATAAGGTATCGATAATCTCTCCTCCGAAATGGTAGCAAATCATTGATTCTTGAATAGCTCTAATGGCCACTGATGTGATCCGTCCATCCTTTGTGGCATCTCCGCTGGTTGTGTTAAATTCATAAGTTTGTATATGATCAATTATAAAAGATCCTTCCTTGTGTACTTCATCTTCAATTTCCTTCACGGATAGAGCGTACAATGGAACATTATATGTATCCACCTTCTCTTCTTTCACTATTTTCTATGCATAAACAATAAGAGAGCGTTGTTGAGAGGTGAAATAGGGGGACTCATGAAAGAAATACGATTTATAGAAAGTGAAATATAATTTTGCCTGTGATTTAATATTTCCATTACAATTGAAGATAGATTCTTTAGTATATTAGTAAGAAGACGTTGTTACCATCCTTAAGTTCACTTAAATGTTAAACTTAAGGTCTGGTCATTCTGTTGTTTGCTTTTCTGATATCAGAGCAAAAAGAAAGGTAACTGGTGGCCTGAAAACATATAGTTAACCATTATTATTTTCTTTTATTAAAAATATTTTCTAATTTTTAAAGACAAGGCTAGCAAACTAGCCTGCTTCAAAGTTTCTATTTTCCATTTTTTGTTAACCATTGTTGCCACCATCATTGCCGCTGCTATCACGATTACCAATGTTGTTGCCTCCACCACTACCTCCACACCTTCTGCCATGATTACAGAATATTTTTTTTGTTTCTTATTTCTGAAAATATGAAACAGTTGTAGATACATAACATTTTTCTTGCTCTCTGAAGTCAGAAAGCAAAACAAAGATAATTGGCTTGTTTCTGACTTTCTTATCCTGGAATATTGGTGACATTGTTAGATGGGCCCTTAGTTTTTTGACATTTTAGTACATTTTGTTCCGAACCTCTGAATTACATTTAGGGCTTCTTTGGCATTGAAAGGAGATATCTCTGTAGCAGCTTTTGCTCAAGGTGGGGAAGATGAAAGGAAAAAGGGAAAAAAGAGTAAGAAGATGAAAATGATGGGGGATGGATGAAGGTCTGGAATCTCTTCCTTATACTTAGGGGATGTGCAATCACCTTTCTGCTTGAATGTGCTATCCTGATTTTTCATGTTTTCTAGTGTTTATGGCCACCCACAATCGCTAAATTCCTCTTCTACATGCTTTCTTTTAATCCTCTGTTCCCTAACTTCTTTACCCAGGGATGTTATGCACAGGTATCAGATCCAGTGTATAAACAGGCCCTTAAATATCAATATTTGCATTGAGAGATTATTAACAGTAAGGATATGTATAGCTGTATGACATCACAAGTATAATCATTATTAGTTGACCAATATTACCATATAGAATAATTATAATTCGAACCATTTGTGATCAAATTAGATCTGTTGAATATTTATATTTATTATTATCATTCTGAGATACAAATATCTCATTCATTATAAGTATATTAATTGGGGTATTGTAGGCATGCACATATTACCTTTTCCAAATGCATCTCTATGCTTTTTTTTTAAAAAAAAAGAGATAAAACTGTTCACTTGCCTAATTTTACTCAGTATTACTCCAAATTTTTAAATTGTCATGTCTGGTATTGGACAGACTTGGGTTTGTCTCTTCCATATAAAAACTAATACAAAATAATGTGATTGTTGTAAAGACGAGGAAAGGAATTTAATTTCTGTGTGTATATGCTGCTAAAAAAAAAGTCAAGTAGTTGTTACACTGACCTGTGACACCATAAGAGCAAAAGATTGGGCTAAAACTTCCCACAGGAAAATTGTGCTTGTATCATTGTGATCCCGAGATTTCCTTCCTAGCATGGCTAGAACCATTTGTCCTCCACAAACTAACTCGGCTAATCTTGACTTAAGGAAGAGGGTAAAATCTTTCTGAAATTGATTGAAGTAGGCTATTGCAACTGCAGGTGGACTTGTATGAGATATGTACATTTTCCCTTTATTAATTGGCTTTCACTCATTGTTGAAAAGTCCTGGGGGAACCTATAAAATATTTTAGAGACATGGTCATACTGAAAATGTTAGGATATAATCCTCAAAAATTATCACACTAAACAATACAAAAGGTTATATATTAAAACTCTTTTTAAAGCCCTCCTTATATAAGAACAGATATTGTTTATGTTGCTTTACACATTAGTTGTGTTACGAGGTAAATATGTTTATCATACTAACAGGATATCCTAATTAATCATTTACTAGAGAAATGTATTGCTGAAAAATAATAATAACATGATAATTATTCTTTGTTAAGAGCTGTTAAAAGTTCAAACAGTAGGCAGGCCTCGTGATATCAAGATTTTACACAATTTAAAAAGTTTACAAGTAAATCCATTATTAAAATTGTGGATTTTAATAGATATATAAGAACTTGGATGGATACATATTTAGAAGCCAACATATGCAGACACATTCATACAACTATTAACATATACTTTAGCACATCCAAATAAAAATATATGAATGCTGACATTCTAGTGGTTATAGTACTGAAATTCCCTATTGGTTATCTTTTAAATGGGGTCAGTTACTTAACACATGCACACACATATATAGCAAAAACTGTTTTTGAAACTTTTGCACTAGTTTTGGAGCAACAAGATTATTGCATGTAATTCAAATATCTTTGCTTTACTAAGATTTTTGATAAAACTAATTCTGGATCAAAAGGAAACAAAATGATAACGTTGAGATATTTCTTTTTAATTCATTTTAGTGATAAAATTTGAAGTATGAAATGGTTCTTACTCTGGGTTTGCATTGATAATAGATTGAAATTACACGAGGAAGACAGAAAATCAGTGGTATGTTCTGAATAAGAAATCCATGCCTTAATTCTTGAATATATAGTTTTTTTTCCCAAAAAAGGACCTTGGTGATGTTAGTTTCTTCGTAAGATTTTGTTATATATGTTGATATGTGAATGTAACAAGTGTTCTTCTGTGGGTTGTTTGCTGTTTAGGTTCTCATAACTAATGATTTTGTAATTTGTTGTATTTGTGGGCAAGTTTAATTGCTTGTTCTATGCTAAGGTCCACTTTTGGATAATAACGAAGAAATTAAATTTCAAATAATGTTCATTGGATGTACACTTTTTCAATATTTTAACATAACATAAGCGCTTGACTTTGGGGGTCAACAAGAACATAATAGATGTATAGGGATTTCTAGTAGTCGTACTTTTTGGCTTGCATGGGTTCTAGTAGAGCCCTAGAAAATATCATCTTTTAACAAAACAACTATCAAGCAAAAGATTTGGTAATTAAATTCATGCAAGCCGGTCAATCATAAAAATACCAAATTCGAGTACCTGCATAGTTGAGAAGGTATTATAGTCAAAAGAAATAGCAATTAAAACCAAGGTCCATCATATTGGCCCATACTGATTGTATCGTACTAGTAAGGCATTAGTATAGTACCAAGTTTCGATTCGGTATATGAGCCAAATTGGTTCATACTAATCCAGACTAGATAGAATAATCCCCATAATCGCTAAATACCAACCCATGCTGTCTGGTTTGGGTGGTACCATGCTGGGATAGAAAAACATGTTGAGGGCCTATCTTGATATGTGGTGCATATCATACCATATTGAACCGGTAACATATTGGTGCAGTTACCGGTACTTGTTCTGCAAACATTGATTGAAATCATGGTATGCCATACTATACCGAACCAAATGATACGGAGTGTACTGTATAATACTGGTTCGGTACTGATACACGGTACGAGAAGCATACTAATATTTGATATGTCGAATTGGCCCGTACCGAGTGTATCAACATAGTGAAAGGGCGGCCGGTATGGGGCGCATATCTTGATTGAAAAAGTTGAGAGAATCTTAAGCATCAATGGATCAAACTGCCTGTCTATTTCGTGCAACTTGGTGATCTACAGAGTAATAGGGCAAGTTTTATTTTTACACAGGTGAAAAGCAATTCATTACTTGTGGATTGATGTAGGTATCAATATAAGTTATGAAAATTAAATCATGACAACCAAGGTTTTAAATACTAGTATAGAAGCCCGTACATTTTTTCCATCAGAAATATGGTACCGCTATCTGTATGTAATGGTGGCACTTTCACGTTGGAATGGTACAGTATTGGTCATATTGTCCCTTAGAACATATTTAATATTTCTTAACTTTTCATTAGATGACAATATATTTCAACGTAGATTGTCTTCTGAGAATGGGAAAAGATGCAAAGATAGAATATTGTGACCATATTGTTGCGATTAAAGATTAACTAGTAGATGCAAAGATAGAATATTGTGACCATATTGTTGCGATTAAAGATTAACTAGTAGATGGGCTAGTTAAAGGGTGCTAGATTTGCACGCAGAGGCTACAACAAATGCCAGTTTGTTTGGTGGGATATACAAAATTTGAGGTTCTAAATCTATCCACGGAGAGTGAAGATGATTTCGTATCCATGCATATGTAGAACCAGCAAGCCTTCAAAGGATAAAAGGTATTATATCTGCAAGTTTGACAGTATTATATCTGTGTACCAAAGAAAAGATTACTTTGGAGTCCTTTAAGAATTTCTACATATATCATCATGCAGAATTCTCACAGTTACTGACTCTTCTCTCCACACATATGCCTTAAAGGGTTAGCAGAATCTTCTCTGTTCATGTATTTCTCCACCTTGGCACTAACCTGATAGAGTTCATGATAGTGTGGGGATGTGACAACAACTTAACTAGTGGACTCTTGATCATGAGTTTCAATTTTCAAATAGAACTTTCTATGAATTCGTGTGGCAAGTTCCAAGCCCACAGGCCAAGATTAAGAAACCAGGCTATTAGTTTCTAAGTTAAACTGAAGCATTCTCCTGACTCTATCCCACAATATTTAACTTATCCTGTTCTAGAGCTATTATCCAAAACTTTATCAGCTTCCTATCCTCCTCTATTTTTTTTTTTTTAGTTTTAGCGGGCACCTCACAGTACACGAGCACGGACGCACCCAAGAAAATCAGAAAACAAAATATTGCGAAGAGCTCTAGGCAGCTCTCCCTCCTGCATCTATAGAGTACCGCCTAAGCGATTAGCCACGTGAAAGGCCATCCAATTGGCGGCCCCATTAGCCTCCCTATAGACATGCTTAGCCAGGAAGACCTCGTTACTACCCATCGCCCAAATATCATGGAGTAGGGGATGGTCCCACCCCACCACCTGCGGACCCTCCTGAATCGACCCTATAATGGTAGCCGAGTCACCCTCCATAGTAATGGAGCCAGCCTGCAACACATGTCACGCATATCTGAGGCCCTCCCATGCAGCCCTCAGCTCAGCACTAGGAACCAAGGTCTCCGATAAGTGACAAGCACCAGCCGCCACTGATAGAGAGAAAAATGGATCATTCAGCCCATAACTAAAAGGCCGTCCAGTTTTGGCCCAGTAAACATCAACGACAATTAGATGAATTTTCACCTCGGCCCAGGGCTAGCTCGTCCTCGGAACTCTGCCGAAAGTTTCCCCAACTCCAGACATTCACTGATTCCCCCGACCAAGTTCGGGATACCTCCGGACAATCGCCGACCCGCCTCAGCTAAGCTCGGGGCGCCAACCCCAGCGATACGCAACATACGCTCCGACCCTTGAGCTTGGAGCGCTCCTCCGAGCACATCTCGGAACCCAGAAAATCGAGCTACTCCCAGTATCCGCCAAGCCGACCTCGTCAAACGTATGACGCGACTACTTAACGAACTCGTCTTCGTCAACGACCACACCCATGTGCGGGCCTATGCCCACCTACGTGGCCTTACTCCACCACATTGCCATGTCATGTCTCCATAACGGGCCAACAACAGTCAGACGACACCTTGACTACTTCGTCCATACCCTGCTGTGACTGTCAACGCCCTACCATTTGTTAAGAATGGGCTGTACCGCACGTCACCAGCCAATCTGAGCTGCGTGCCATCCGGCTCAAAGCCATGCCCCCTCATGATGGGGATTGACGGTACCTCCGTCACCTGGGCTACTCCACCAAGGCTATAAATAGCTCGGTCAGGTAATTTCTAAAGGACCTTTTTGGCTAGACCAAATTTATCCACTCTAACTTGATCGTCGGAGGGCCCTCACCAAGAACACTGGTGAGGCTTTGTGCAGGTCTGCGGCCGTCGTGCAGGAGGTGGCTCCCGTCTTCCCCTTTCCAGCACCGGCGGCTCCCTCGGCTCCATCGGCGTGGTCACCCTCGGGCCAGATTTGAACCACAACAGCCACCACTCGGGAACTCGGGTTCCAAATAATGAATCTGGCACCCCCTCTACTCCCTCTATCCAGTACCGACCCGTCGAAGTTAACTTTGAGGAAACTCGGAGGTAGGGGCTCCCAGGTGAAAAACACCATGCGAGGTGCTACCTAAGAGGAATGGGAGTCCCAGATATCCCGAGCTATCAAAGGCCCACCTAACGAGGTACCAAGATTAAACTTCTCTGTCTGTACCCGCGCATGCTTACGACAAACCTTGCGACGTGCGGCGTCCAGCAAAGATCCTGGTGTTCCTAGCTAGCCATATCTGATAAGCAATACACGTAACTATAAAGATCGTAGGGTGCATTAGGGGGCTCTCAGCCCCCTGTCGGATGATCCGAACAAACTGATCCATGCAACCCTATACATCCTGTGGGATCCCTGCAAGAGCCCAGGCTCTTCTCGTCCACACACACTGTAATAGCACGTGCTCAACAGTCTCATCAACCCCACACGTCAGACACTGGGGGGGATCCTCACCCCTCGGCCACTTAGCACCGATCTCGTCGGAAGATGGTCTCAGACCACCTTTCAAAGGAACAATGCCAGCCGTGGGTGAAGGCTGAGCTGCTAGGGCCAGGCACAATTCAGGCATGCCTCGAGATCCTCCTGTAAAACTCAAGCAACATTCCCCACCCTGACTCTGGTTCTACATGAAGACCGCCAAACCCAGACATTCAGCTTCCTATCCTTCGCCGCATCATAATGGTTCAGTTTCTTGTTCCATGAAACCCAGCCTTCTAGACCGACCGTCCCACTTCATTTATCCTAAGCCCCCGGAAAAGCAAAAACCCAACCCTTTTTCCGCCTGTGAGATACAGTGGGAATGCCAAAAATCCTTGCCCCAAATAAATTCCCAAACCCTTGTGTTTTAGTTTTTCTAAGTCACACTTCCAGGTGTTCGTGTTTTGTTTTGTTAAGTCAGTAAATTAAAATAGTTTTGGCAACGATAAGAGTATAGAAATTACATAAGGGTGTTTTAGGAGTAATTCTGTCATGCAGAAAAAAAAATAGTATCTAAATATGTGTGCCCATGTGTATCTTTCCATCCACCAGAGTTATTATTTCTGTTTTGTATTTTATTGGATCACCATAACCTGACTCTTCAATGAATGCACAAATTTACACAATCCATCCACGTAATGGATGCAAACGGTTCAGGTTGATGCATATGTAATGGCCTGTTTGGATGGTGCAAGATCTAATAAGATTTTCGTTGGGGCATTGGTGTGGTCGAAAGAGATCATGTAGCTGTAGGAACAACCAATCCTTAATTTTGATGGGATAAAATCTTGGAAAAGGAACTAATGATTCTTGAAAACTAGGTATTAGTTGTCCCCTCTGGCTACCCCGATCTCTTTCGACCAATGCGATTTCCATGAATTTTCTAAAGATATGCTCAAGATCTTCCATCATCAAACATGACCTAAGAGTAATTGGAGAAGCAGCATCAACTCGCTAGTGCAGCGGTATAATAATCTGTTTCTGCGAAAAAAGAATAAATCTGACCTGAGAGAGCCAGTGCAAGCTAAAGCAGGAGTATATGAAATGTAGGCTATTTGTTCGGGAAAAGCCTCCTGTAGAAAGACCCAGGAACTCCAGCCAAGAACACGAATGGGTGGCTACCTCTTTCCCTGTTGTCATGTGTCTTAAGCTTACTAAAGAATTCTGGAAAGTTGGCAAGTATTGCATTGAAGTCATTCATCGGAAGATCATTAAGGAACACCGAGATTTCTGGTGTCTGCTGTGACAATTTGCTGCACTTCTCTGGCCTCAATGATATCTCTAGCCATACACAAAGCATTAGGCCCAGAGGAGCAACCAAGGTCAACCATGCTGAACTTTTGGGGGTCTTGGAAACATATACATTTACAGCTGAGTGCACTATATTATGCTTCCAGGCATCCATGCTCTTTTTCTGAAGAAGAATACAGGATCTGAAACAAATTAGAGATGGTTGAACTCTTGACATGGGTAAATGAGGTTGTGGTGCTGGTGTGACGTACTCATACGGGGATAGGGCTGCCACGCTGGTGGGGTTCTGCCACGGATGAGGAGAGTATGAGTAAAAAATGTTCTGCCTGCATTGAACACTCTCCAGCAAGGAAGGGGCCCAGTAGGAGTTGCTACGCGGGTGAGGTTCTTCTCACCCTCCTCTTCCCTTTTGCCTAAGCAAAAAACAAAAAAAAAAATAACGGATATCCCAGTATAGGTTTTTTTTTTTTTTTTTATGCTTGCTAAAGTGGACGCATCATATACGGCATCCAAAAATGTCAAAAGATGACAGTTCCCGGAGCACTCCGAATAAGTTCTCATCATCCAGCTAGAGGGTCTCCTCAGAATGGTTAGCCATCGCCCACACCACCGGCACTTCGGTGCAGGTTCTTTGGATGTTGGAAAGGAACCTATGCAAGTTTTGGACTTTTTGATGATGCATTTGGATGGCAGTTCCACCCACAATCCCACGTCTCCACCACTGTAGCCAGTCAACACCGTAGCCATGCCATCTTCACAATTCATCAACACTATTTATCTGACATTGACATGGTCTTCTGCAACACTGCTGGCATCCAACCCTGTCGTTAAGCATGCATGCAAAGCAACAAGAGACTAGAAACAAACAAGATGATGCTGGCATCCAACCCTGTTGTTGAGCATGCATGCAAAGCAACAAGAGACAAGAAGCGAACAAGATGATGGTGAAAGAGTGGTGAAGTTGGTGAAGCAAACTTGATGCTGATAATGGAGAGACGATAATAGAAGGTGCTAAAGTGCTAGCATGGCCCTAATGATTAGTTTCAGTTTGAATCGTGCTGTTTATTGTATATGGTAAAATTGATTTATTAGGAAAAAAAGGCAAAAGTTTGATTCCTATGAGCACATCTGAACCTTAATTACCAACTAGGTCTTTTTGTTCGACTGAAAAGATTGAGAATGAGGTCTTTCTGAAAGTATTATGAAAGCAAGAGAGAAGCGATTCTACTGTCGGTTTTCCTCAGAAAAACACAGTTGTTCTATACTTCTCTTGACAAATTTTGATCACTTTATTTGAGCAAATTGGAGCAAGAGGTTCCTTATGTCTGATTACTCGAAAATAACAAACTAATTATTCTAGAATTTAGAGGGATGATCCACTCCCATGATCCATCATGGTGTCTGTTATAGCTAGAACAGGCGACCAACAAGATATGGTAAAATTCAATGATGAAGTTACTCGAGAACAAGCGTTAATTAGGCTTAAACTACCAAGTTGGAAAGCATTTATCTTTATTGGAGACATAAGATTGTGTCTTGGAGAATTACAATGTGTTATCAACAAGGAAAATCATTATTGAAAACTGATTCCAATCTACAGTTACAGCAAGATTTCTCTATTTTAGTTCTATATAAGCCTTAGTTTACAGTCCTTTAGTCTTCATTCAAAGATGAAAGGAGATTACACAGGTTTTGCACGGTGCTCCATACACGTGTCCTTCAATAGAAACAGAAATATCTTTCATCAAAGATGGAAATACAAACATATCAATCTAGATCTTGTTCAAGGGAGAGAAATGAGAAGTGCACCAACTACACTTCATCTATTAGATGGGAATCATGGATACCGGCATTTCTTTCATCTGACGTGATCAGAATCATGCATGTTTCTCTCATGCTTGCAATGAATAATGATTTTTGAGAAGTTTGATACATGGGTGGCACCAACCAGCCCATGTACCTAGTAGCCTAAAACTATTTGTTTGACAGGAGCAGGTTGTATCTTTCGCACAAAAGAAGGATATCCTTCCTCCGTGCAAATCGACCATTAGGTCATCTACTAGTCACTTTGAGATCTATGCAGTGGATGAAGGAGGTAGTTCAGGGTGCCTTAGATGTGTGCGGTGGGTGATCCAATTGTGGATTCGCTCAAAGAGGAATCCTTCATGCAGGGTGAAAGATATGACCCTCACATTGTTTGATATATACATATTTCATTCAAAATATTGACTCATTAAGTTGCACAGTGCTATGGTGGATGATGCCTCTGGAACCAAAATATTCTCTGAGCATCCTTTTGAATAAACTCCATTGCTGTAACTAAATCATTAGTGGTCCCACCAAACCTCAATTTCTTGGTTGTTAGCGGTGCCCTTTTCATTCCAAACCTAAAGATGACAAAATGCAACATAGTAGGGGGAAAAAAATAGTGTGCAACTTGAAGGGCAATTAATGTATATTAAAATTACCACTTATCATAAAAGCTTAAGCTAATAGGATGAGGTAGATTTATTTATATATTTTATATTTTCTTACACTCCCCCTCACATGTAGGCCGAACTTTTTTTTAATAGATAAGCCCAACATGTGAAATTTTTAACAGGATTCAAACTCAAGACCTCTGCTCTGATATCATGTTAAAATAAGCATTTATCCTAAAAGTTTAAGCTAATAGAATGAGGTAGATTTATTTATATATTTTATTTTTCTTACAATGCACACTTAAAAAGTCAATGAATCTATAAATAAATCATTGTCATCTGCCTGCCTGCAGAAATTTTGGTACTTTGTTGATGAACTAAATGTCCTATCGGCCAAGGAGCTATAACTTAATAACACATTGCAGGAGAGGCCTTTTTGCTAATTGGAAGTGATTCACAGCCTAAACTCCGAGGTATATGAAATTAGACTCAAATGCTCAAACATAATCTCACGATACGTTGTAATGAAACAGGATTGGTGTCCAACAAACTCATCAAGCTTCATGCTATAAAGATGGAGAAGCATGTTTCAAAGTAAAGCATTTTCCTGAGACAAGATTTTCTGCAGTATATTATTAGCTGGTGCCATCCCGCCCCTTGCAACACCTTTTTAGGCAAGAAGTTTAGAGAGATTTGCACAGGGGGTTAGAACAGTGCTCAGCTTCAGAGATCGTGCAAAGCCATCATCACCAGAAAGATCCCGGTAATAAGATGAATACAATATAAAAACTTTCTAATTTAAGCCAATAAGAGCTCTCATTAATAAGATGAATACAATATAAAGATCTTACATGAACTCAATCCAGCCTCTTTTATATCCTTAAAGCCTATTTTGCCAATGTCAATAGCAACAACAGAGAAAGAAGGCTATGAGAACTTACCTGTTGTTGAGAGGAGTTTGTTGTGGAGCTGCCCAAGGGGATGACAAAGATTGGAGATCTTTGGGATGCGAGGAGGAAGCAAGGAAGAGTCCAGAGAGGGGAAAAAGATTCGCTTAGGCCGGGCGGAAAAGCATGAGGAACTTT
>JAOXJJ010000725.1:14850466-14875937 GCA_025769935.1 Phoenix roebelenii | reverse complement strand
TATTTAGCAATTTGGAGAAGGTAGATCATAGATGTGGGACTCCCATCGTCGAATCTAGATCTGATCAGATCTGAATAGAGATCCACTAGAATGTAGCCCTATCTGGCTCTTTGTTTATATCCGTATTCTGGGTCTATCTCCCATTGAAATTGAACTCTCACCTCCTTGATCAAATGGCAAAAGATGAAGTAAATTGCAATGTTGTAGCAGCGATTATATGCTCTCTCTCTCTCTCTCTCTCTCTCTCTCTCTCTTCTTTGATAGGCCTTTTTTATCTATTTGGTCGTGGTTTGAACTTAAAAACCTACAATTTGCATCGCATAGGTAGCTAGTTAGTCAAAATCAAAGAAAGTAAAAGGCAGCCGACGGTGGGCTTCTGCACTTCGCATGAGAACCTCTTTTCTACAGCCAATCACCATGAGCCAGCTCAGCGAATTTGCATGACTTTTAAAATGAGCCGCCGGCTTTGTGCTCACTTCTTCTTTATTCAGTTTTACTAAATTTAGTATAACTCGCATGCATATCCAAATCCATTTCAGGCCGACCATATCCGATCCACACCCAGTCTGCATCCATACACCTATAGGATTTGGGCATGGTTTCGAACATAGAGCCATATAATTTTTAAGAAGAGAACCTGGTTCCTCTAAAATTTTAACCGGCCCAAATTTAAAGCCCTACTATATATATATATATATATAAGATGGATGGTTCAAACATATGGATACATTTTATAAGATCAAAAAATCAAATATCATGAAAAGCAATTGTAGCAGCCACCAAACACTTCTCCAAAATGCTCTGCCAAAAAAAAGCAACTCAGTTGGCAATACTATTTGTCCTATGATAGAATGCGTAACCACTCAATAGGCACACTTCTTCGAGCTTCTCCGGATATCAATTAATTGTAGATGAGTCTCTCTCTCCGAGTTAGACTGTCTCTGAATCCAACCAATCATCGTTGCTAGATCCCCTCAATCTCAATGATAATATGGTTGGTCCTTAAAATCTGCCTCATATATAAGATTTGCCTAGATTGCTTTCAGCTTCGCTCCCAGAATTGAGATGCCAAAAATCGGTGACCCATCCACTGCTATCAATGCATGTCATCATGCCTAAAGCTCACAGGTGGAGGCCTTTCTACTCAAAACACTTGTTAGGCGTACATACTTTGATGCTCATATGTGACACCTACATTCCTGAGAGTCTCATACCCATTATTATCCGAGACGAGGATCCAATGGTCAAAGTTTATATAACTAATATGCCAATAATCACACCCGTCTGCGGGCCAGCTCCATCAAACTCATCTTTTCAGGCTTTCAAAGAAAAAAAAAAAAAAAAAAGGTGTTCACAAATCCTATCTCGTGTTGTATGCTAACCTCGAAGTCCTTGTCTGAGTTTGGATAAACTTCCAACATTTTGCCGCTCCGGTCACATCGAAACCTCATCCTTGTTTTAAAGGAAGGCCAAATGCAAAATTTCACCACAATCCACATGCATGGCTCCATCAATCCAAGGTTCGGCCAGCTAACACTGGTCCTGGCGAAAAAAAATCTCTATCGTGGACAACTGTCGAACACGTATAAGCTCGACCAGCTGATGAATCTTCCTCCAAGTTCCACTGCGAAAATTTCAGAAAGGGACTTCCTGATTTCCACAAAAAAAAGAAAATCTAGTTCGAGCATGTGCTCGTTTTACTCTAATAAAAAGTATTAAATATTTCTGATTTTTTTTCATGAATATCCTTCTAAAAATTTAAATTTACGTAAATATCTTCTTTAAATTTATATTTAATTTTGTATCCTTATAAAACACTGTTTTTGGACAAATACTTCTAATATAACGATGGTTCTTCTAACATCATTAATAAAAACCATATTTATTTTACTTAAAAATAAAATATAATTTTAAATTATTTTTTTATCTCTCATCTTTGATCGTCTTATGAATGTTTCTTTTTGCACACCTATCCATTAAGAATATTTTAGTTATTTTAATTTGAAACCGTTAATTTTTTAACAGCGTTAGATGGCGTGGGTACATACGGAAAAATAGGAATAAAAAAGAATAGAATAGCAAAACAAATGTTTTACGAGAGTATATACACCAATATTAATTTTGAAAATATATTCATGCAAAATTCGATATTTAGAAAGATATTCATGCAAAAAAATATATATATATTTTTTGATTTTTTGAGGGCTCTCAGGAGGCAGTTTGTCATGCAACAAAAAAAAAAAAAAAAAAAAAAAAAAAAAAAAAAAACAATAGGGAGCTGCCATCTAGCAAGAATTAAAGGTCCACGAGCAACTTGGATAGCCATAGCTCTACAAGGCAAATTAATGTGTCAAGGTCTCCTTAAAGCGCCAACCCATAGTCTGATTGGCTTCTCTCTTTACATAAGTGGCAACCAAAGATAAGCTTTGGAGCCCAATTTTGCTATCAGGAAAAGGCGGACCGCCAAGACCTGCCCGTGAATTGCACCGAGATCCTTGGCACGTCACGCCCCTAACCCACCATCTGGATAGTTCTGGTTGATGCTTTAATCTCGGTGTGGGTTTGGAACGCGACGCGCATTAGTTATAAAAAAAAAAGCTTTTTCTTGGTGCCGTATTTGGGCAGTATTGCCTTTACTCGAGCAAGGAACATCCTTCAAAAGTTAAAGGGATAAGAAGAGATGTAACGAAGGTGAGTTGCCTCGTAGATGTCACTTTTCCCCCGGCTTACGCTGCATTATTGGTTACACCAAGCACTGTAAGAAACCCCGCCCGACTATATTCTCCTGTTTGGCCTTTCTTCTCCTGTCCTTTATTGGAGAATCCTTACGAGCATCCTTAGCCGCTCTCTTTTCATTGTTCTTTTTTTTTTATTTTATTCGCATCCTTTGGGTTCCTCAAACAGCCGCATTAAAGCACAAAATTCCCACATAATCGTGCTATAAACACGAGGGGTCCGTGCTATTTGCATAGGCTTAGAGAACCCACACGCCGGTAGCTTTTATCAGGCCACGACAAATGGATGTGGAGAGTGTTCTGCGTATGAAAGGAGGATTGGGAGAGACAAGCTATGCCCGGAATTCTTCAATTCAGGTCGGCAAAGATACCTCTGAAAACAAAAACAAAAAAAAAAAACCGAAGCCTTGTTTAATGCTTTTCTGTTGTGATCTAACTCAATCTTTCTCGAAGTTTAGAAGAAGTTTACGGATGCTGTGAAGCCTGTCATCATCGACGCAGCCATCGACGCGTATCTTTCGGAGACTCCCCGATGTTTTAGAATGGCGGATTTGGGGTGCTCTTCAGGAACCAATGCGTTATCCCTGATTGGTGATGTTGTGAATGGAATTGATGAGAGATGCCATGAGAAAACAAGGCAGGTGCCACAGTTCATGGTGTTTCTTAATGATCTCCCCGGGAATGATTTCAACTCAATTTTCGTTAGCTTCTCAGACTTTGGTAGGAGGCTCAAGAATGTTCGAAGGAGAGACGACTCCCACTCGGTTTTCATGGCTGGAGTTCCCGGGTCCTTCTATGGGAGACTCTTTCCGAGCAATAGCTTGCATTTTATTCACTCCAGTCACAGTTTGCATTGGCTCTCCCAGGTCTGTCTTCTATACCACCATGGATAAATTTGACCTTCTAATTGTTTTCTAATTGCCAGCATCATGTTTGTTCAATTATTAGTAGGTTAATGACTGCTAATTTTGTTACTTGTACCGTTGAGCTTTGGTGGTTTTCGATCCATGTTATTAGTGCATTTAGTTCCTTTTGAGTCCTTGTTATTCATTAGGTAAAGCTGTGCGGTTTATATGTTTATTTTAATGATTGAAAGCCTCCAAGAGGTTTTGGATAATGACAAAGTCCACTTTTGACGATAGAATGATCTTCATAGAATACTTCCCACTAGCAACGGAAAAAAAAAAAATGCTAGCCAAAGTTCCACAAATAGGTAAATAAGTGCATCATGGACCCATTCACAGTATCGAGCATCGGCTACATCATCCACTAAAATAATATACAAAGTGAAAAAGTTGAAACTTCCTTGCGGGCGTTTGTATCTTTTTGCTTTTCGGTAGATCGGAAGCAAAGATCATAAGCGAACAAGTGGAAGTTCATATGGTGCACTTGGTTGGATAACAAATTTCATACATCTGCAGTAGATAGGTCAGGCGCCTTCGAGTCGGACGCCGGACCGGGCGCCTTCGGGTCGGACGCCGGACCGGGTGCCTCCAAGTCGGACGCCGGGCCGAGCGCCTTTAGGCACGTGCTGGTTACATGGTCATATGTTCCGGAGCGACTCATTTTCCCCCCAACAATTTTTATAGATGGTCAGTTCGGTTTCGGTCAGTTTTAAGGAAACCCGTTAAAATTGGTTTAGTTTCAAGTTTATTTCTAAACCAACCTGACCTGGCCTGTGGTTGTTTGGAGTATTTATATTAGTATAATTTATCCCATCATCCAAAGAGACCTAAACTTTGCTAATATCATCAACAATTTAACTTATAATCTAAACAATGTCTCTTTCTCTTTAAATTATATACAAGTTGACTTTAAACTGTATTGCAGGTTCCTCCTGGCATTTTTAATGAAGAAGGTAAATCGATGAATACCAGGAAAATATACATATCTAAAACTAGCCCTCCTGCTATAGCGAAAGCCTACCACCAGCAATTTCAGAAAGATTTTGGTTCGTTTCTCAAGTCCAGATCAGAAGAACTGGTTTCTGAAGGACGAATGGCATTAATTATGTCAGGAAGGGACACCAAAGAGCCTTGCAATAAGGGGACAACTCTCTTATGGGAACTATTGGCCAGATCTCTTTCTATCATGGTTGCACAGGTAAGCTTGACATTCCCTAAGAGATTCTTCTACCAAACTAAAAAGCTTGCAATCCTTTTTTTTAAAAAAAAAAAAAAAACATGTAAGCCAAGTCCTGCATATTTATGAATCAGAGCTTGTTCCAATGGTTATTTCCTTTTGCTTAGCAATTAGAGTTTCTAGCTTTTAGTCTTGTATGATGTATCATGAAATATCGAGATCTGAGTAGCTATAGTGTGGATGATTTACGACGTCTAGGATCGATCAATATCCCTGCAGGAAAGAATATCCAAACAGAACCTTAATGAACACCAAAACAAAATAAAAGTTTTCCATAGTATTCATGCAACAATGATGGTGGCTTATTATGATTATATTTCTTAAGGAAAAAAAAGAAAAAAGAAAATAAGCAATCATATAGTTTTCATTCTATGGTAGGTCAACATTATGTCTACTATTTGCAATAAAGTAACACATTAGTTTCTTTTAGTTTTTCTCTGTGAAAGTAGTTGAGTCTATAACAAATCTACCTGGTAATGAATAAGGCGATACTGTCTATAGGAAATATATTCAATTTAATGAGATAATACTTCCTACTGACTATAACTTTGTTCTTATAATATTGTTTGAAGCAAACATAATAGTGGCATTTGAAGCCAACAAATCAAAATTTTGTTCTCTTCTAATATGCAGGGAGAAATCAGAGGAGAAGATCTAGAACTATATAGTGCTCCATTCTATGCTCCATCCCTGAAGGAAATAGAAGATGAAGTGCTGAGGGAAGGCTCCTTTATGGTTGAATACTTGGAGATATTTAAAGACAAAATCGGCAGTGGAGATGCCAAAAAGGATGGAGTGGCTTTGGCAAAGGCAATAAGAGCCATACAGGAGTCAATGCTATGCCACCATATTGGTATAGAAGCTATTGATCGTCTATTTCACATATACAGTGAACTACTCCGTGAAGTAATGGAGAAAGAGGAAATAGTGGCAGTTTATGCAATTGTGGTTCTAAGAAGATCACCTTGAATTCTGAAAACATTAAAGAGGAGTCATCCTTAAATATGCCGCGAGCAAATTATAAAACCATAGCCAATAATACCTCTTTGAGGTGGTTGAACATGTCGACCTATATTACTTACATTGTATAATCCAATGTAAAAAAACAATAGTTTGTTATCTGTTAGAGCAGGAAAGTGATTGCGTCCCGACCAGAGATATTGTCCACTTTGGAAAAGTGTGTATCGGGGTCGGCCTCAGCTTCTAAGTAGGTCTTCCTTGGTCTCGAGGACAATCGAGCTTTACTTAACCGAGACCATACTTACCAAGATCACATTCGTCGAGACCGCGCTCACCGAGACCACTTTCGCCAAGACCACGCTTGTCGAGACCAGGCTTGCTGTCGGATTCGGGTGCTTTAACTATATATGTTGGGTGATCTATTTTTCCCCTCATCATTATCTAATATCTAATTCTTTGAGGTTAAACAATTACAGTGAAAAAAAAATAATTTCAAATATCATTTTCTTTCTTCTTTATTTGATATGAGCACAACTTAACCCTATTGCGTCACTAAAAATATTAGTATAATCTTAGAGATAATAAAATAGAAAAACCTATCATCTTAAAGGTAATGAGGCGCAAGCGTATCGCTTTATGAGCTTAGGATATTGGGTGAAAGCCATCCCTAGTTTTGTAACCCATTATTTGTAAATATTTTTGACAAAAAAAATAGAGAAGAAAAACATGGCACCCTTTCCTTGAATTATAAATATGTTCGTGATTAAAGCTAAGCACTTTTGTAGAATAATATATAAAGCATGTCATTATCACCACGGCGTCCAATACTGACCATCTTAAAAGAGATGGGAAAAGGAAGCATCATTGGATTACATAAATATTTTTTTTATCTTTAAATAGCGACATCTATTTTATTTTTTATATATTTTAGAATATCTTGTACTTGTTTTAATGAACAAATTTATTTATTTCATGAAGATCTCTCTTTCAGGAGGTATTTTCAGGAGACATATCTGAGGATTTGGATCCTGAAAACTAAGTGTGCAACTTGGATTGGGCTCCACTCATCTACCCAACATTTTCATTGCATTGGTTAGAGGTTCTATAAACTTGAATTAGGTTTAGGCTTAAAATTTCAATCCAAGTATGGTTAGATTAGAGTCGGCCTCAATCCAATTTCAACCTGATCCGGTATATAAATAATGAATAATTCATATATATGTTTCGTACATGTTAAGTTAATATGACTGTCTGTTTAATTTTATTAAATTATATGCTAAGGTATCATTGGAATATATAAATGTTTGAAGCCTCAATGCAACAAATATTAATTAAATAAAATGCCCTTAATGTTTTTATCTTAAAGTTTAAGTTAACCTAATTTAATCCAATCAATATGATACAAACTCACTCAACCCAACTAAATCAACCCAACCCATCCCGAGTCTAGTATATAAAGAGGTTGGTCCAAGTTGGGTTAAGGTTTGTCCTTAACTTGGCTCAACCCACCCTATGGGCAAGCTCACAACAAGCCCTCAAAAAAAGGTGCGAGTAAAATTCTTGTTTGGTAGTACAATTTTTGAATTTTAATTAGCAAAATTAAAACATGAAAACCAGGATAAAAATTATATTTTGTAGACCAAATTTTATTTCTTCCAAGAACTCCCATTTTGAATTTTTGAAAAATTAAAAAATAGGCCATCAAGGTGGTAGCCTAGTGGTACTGGGTGGGGATTCTAACCTTATGGTCCCAAGTTCGAGTTGCTGCGGCGACGATTAAAATGTGGCTTCAGCCACTGCTTGGACATGAGGTATAGGACCGCTCTTGGACCGCTAGTAGTCGAGGTGGTGCCAGGTGTGACGTACTCACACTTGGGACTCGAGCCAGAGCCCAGAGGGGTAGCTGAGCCGAGCCCATGGATGGGGAAGGCATGAGTAAAACCGGTCGGGGTGCCCAACACACGGCTATTTCTGCCCTCATCGAACATTCACCTGATGGGGCGGAGGCCCAGTGGAGGCTGCTACGCGGGGGTGGGCTTGTCCCTTCCTCCTCCTACCCCTTTTTCATTAGCAAAAAAAAATTTAAAAAAATGCTAAAAATTATCTTTTAAATTATTTTTTTTAAAAAAAAATAGAAACACCTTTGGTTTTATGCTAACGAACTTCGACACCTTGATCGCTACCATCGCTATTACATTGCAACCATCACTGATGCTACTGCACTATTGCCATGTCATCATGGTTGTTGCAGCTACAACACTTATAAATTTTATATTTATATTTTTAAAAATAGAAAAAATATAATTATTTCCAAATCTGCTGGATTGAATAGGTCTAAAAACCAAAAAGCAAATCTATTGGACTTATTATAACCTATAGAAAAAAAAGCTCTGAATTTAATTCAATAGAAACATATCTCGAAGCTTCTAGTCTGCAATTATGCAAATCTTCCTTTTTTGTGAATAATTACGCATATCCTTTGTAATTAAAGCGTCATATGTGAGACCGAAGCATGGTACCAGGTAAAATCTCCCGGCATGACCCGCTTGGGGCAATTTAGTGAGTTCTCGGCCACCAATTTCCCTCCTACACATGGCTATAAATTTTATTTTTTATTTAAAAAATATTAAAATAAATTTTTTTATTAGCATGATTCTATATTAATTTATATTAATTTTTTAGTATAATTTTGTTAAAATAATTTTAGAGATTACACGAGAACTTGTATCATCTATATTATTTTTTATGTATAGAGTCGGTATATGAATATATATAATTTTTGAGTTGTACCAAATGTAGTTAAAAAAATAATAAATTATTTTATTTTATTTTATTTTTTTCTTCCTCCTCAAATATTCCAACAAAGAGTTTTATTACCCCGGATCCATTTTTTTTTCTAAGTACAAGGAAATGGCGGTCAAGGGAAGTTACCTGTTTCCCAGCCGCCATCACATATCTTTGGAAGGAAAAGAATGAAACGCGGTTTCCTGGCAAAAACATGTGCGGTGCAGAGCGAGCACGGGGGATGGAGCGCGGCCAAGGAACGTTCCCAATGTTTAGGGCGTAGCAGCCGAAGCCAACCTCCGGCAACCTACTCTCCGCGGCCGTCCTTCTATTTCCTCCTCTCTTTCCCCTCCGTGTGGCGAAGCGAAGAACGAAGATGGTGGAGATAGTCGAACCCAACACCTGCGTCCGTGGCTGCTGCACCAGCTCTACCATCCCTCTTCACCTCCCCCCTTCCTCCTACGCCCTCCTCGCTCCCATCGCCCGAGGTACGAATCCGTGTCCTCTCTCTTTTTCTATATCTCTCTCTATTCCTTCATTATTCCTTGTGATGTGGCGTGTGATACTCTTCCCAAGGGTCCGAGAGCACCGTCTACGACGCGAGGCTCGGCGGCGCGAGAGTCGCCGTCAAGAAGCCCGTACTGTCCACCGCCGATGATCTCGACAAATTCCACCGTGAACTGCAGCTGCTGTGGTCAGTTTCGACTTTCCATCTCTCTCTCTCTCTCTCTGGTTCGACTCTTGATTCGTTCATGAATCGCTTGCATTTGGATGTCTTCTGTGGATGCGAAGCAAGCTGGATCACCCGGGACTGGCCAAGCTGGTGGCGGCCCATGCGAGGCCTCCCAATTACATGCTCTTCTTCCAGTTCTACGAGTCGCGGAACCTGGCCGAGAAATTGCATGTCCAAGAGTGGAACCCTTCTATTGACCAAGTGCTCACCATTGCCTGCGATCTTGGTGCGCTCTTGCCCCTTTTAGATTTCTACTGCTTATTGCCTGCCTTCTTTGTGGTGAAATTGATGCTTATGCGCGGCTGCTTCCTGCTTACTTGACCATCGGTTCTAGTGAAATTAGGTGAGCCTAAAAGAGTATTCATGCTCGTGCCATATTCTAGGCTAAACTCGTATCTTATACCTTCCCATCAGGTCATTACTTTTATTGCCGCCACCTGTTTGTTTTATTTTTTATTTTTTATCTATTTCATATTGCCGTCATGCCCTGCTTTCCTAGAATATGATTTGTCCTTTTCTCATTTCCTAGAATATTTATTGATCCAATTTCTTAAGAAAATTCTCATGTATCGAATAGTTTAAACTCTTTAGTTTCCAAGGAAGAATAATCGGATGATTTTCTTTGAATGCATATATATGTATAAATATTTAATATACAAGGAAAGCTAGTAATTTGTGAACACATTTTTGGTTAAGGTGACAAAAATGCACTGCATTTCAGTGGTCATAACAAACAGAGCGACCTTTATAACCTGTGTCCTCTAACAGAGGCCTATGTGCTCTTCTTTTCTGGTCCTCTTTTACATTAGTTCATTTAGTCCAGTGTGGATATTCGATCTTTTTGCATTATTGGTTTAGCTAAGGTATAAGGTATACATGAAAGAACTTTATCAAGAAAAACTATTTGTGGCCATTTACTTACTCGTTTCTTGATGTGGGAGGCTGGGTGGAAGGTGAAGCTTTAGCATGCAGCTGTATGGTTTGTATGAAATATGAATTCTGACATACTGGCCTAGATTGATGATGCCTTTCGACAAAGATTACTGATAAACTTATTGAACTTGTGAAACAACAAGTCTCCCCATAAAATATTCCATCATGCTAAGAATTCCTCTAGAACAAACTCTAGTCCAAGGTTTAAAATACCAGCACTGGATCTCAGACTGTTTTTTTACCAAAATGGTACGGTATTGGGCATCGACACAATTTTTCAGTGAAGGAAACATACTGAAACTGTATAGTACATTGGTACAGTCCTGTTCTGGTGGTATTTAAAACCTTACTCTAGTCTGTGTTACAATATGAAAATTTGTTTCCACAGCTTTGTTTAATATATATTACTATGACTTATCCATCACAAAAAGATATTTTTCCTCTAATTCATACCATGGTTAAGGCCAGGTAGCCTGCTATATTAATCTGCTAAGATCTTCTCAGTAACCAAGACTCATGCCCAGCTTTGCGATCTTGAGGTAATGGGATCATCTAGCTAATGTATCTAAAAGTTTGGGCTTGGACCCACTGGATTCCCAAAAATTTAGTGGGTTCACAAACGATGGGCAAGGGAAATAGTTTCATGAACCTGCTTCTTCTGTTATACATCTCCAAATTCCATGTCCCGGCATCTATGGTTGTTTTGATCTTATTTGCTCTATATGCTGTTAATCATCTCTTCTGTAACTGATAATTTGGTACTTTTGTTTTTGAAAACTTTTTGTCTTGTGTGTAACTTGAGTTATTATAGGTAATTTTTTTTCAGAAATAAGTTTTGCGGTGTTTTCTCCCTTTGCTGTGCTAATAAAAGTCCTTGGATGTCAATTGTCTGTTACTAGCATCCTTATGTTTTGCTGTTCCTTTTCATGACACATTTAGTGTTTCCTTTCCTTTTCTTATGTAAGGACTGAATCATTATTTACCAGTTCTAACCACAAAGGCTTCTCCACCATTAACTTAATTAGAAATTGATCTACTTTAATTGTTGGAACTTGAAACTATATAAAATTGCATCATGAATGCATGTCAATGATACTTTTGTTATTATTATCGAGAACTTATTCAGTAACTAATGGATACTTTCTGAGTGATGCTTGTCTTTGATTTTTCACATTTTTTTAACATGAAGGTACCATTTTTTCATTGAATAGTCATTCTAAACAGGTTCTTGTTTTCTTGATTATGTTTTTTGTATTTGCTTCCATTGTTTCCTACAAAATTACCTTTGCAACCTTTTCGTTCCACATTGTTAGTCATGCATTCTTATTAACCTCTCTTTTCAGGGAAAGCTCTCCAGTACCTACACAACCTTGGAATTGTACATAGGGATGTAAAACCTGCAAATATTCTTGTAAGTATCTTCCATCTGCTTTTATTTTCTACGAAAATGACATTTGTAACCTTAGATTAATATTATCCTTTTGATTTCTGGACTTGCTCTTAAAATATTCAAATCTGCGATCCAGCTTGACAAAGACCTTCGTCCTCATCTAGCAGATTTTGGTCTGGCTATGTACAAGAAGGATCTTAAACATGTTTCAGTTGAAAATTGGAAATCGTCTGGCAAGCCAACTGGTGGTTTTCACAAAAGAAACATGGTTGGGACGCTCATCTATATGGCACCAGAAATTCTGAGAAAGGATATACAAACAGAAAAATCAGATGTCTATAGTTTTGGAATATCTATCAAGTAAGGAATTAAACATTTCATGCCTTTCTGTCCTATTGAATAACTCTAGCTTTTCTATCCCAAACAATTATTAAATTGTATACCCATTTTCTATGTCTGTGAAATTTTAATGTACTAACAAATGAACCTTGCATGCTTTCCTTTTTCCCCGCCAATACTTGTGGTTTTGGTTATAATCATGATATGATCAGGATTTTATGGTACTACATGGCCAAGGTAGAAGTTAAAAATCATACAGATCCTATATTTCTTCAACAATATTCACTTTTCTCTTGTATTAATGCTTTCTTCTTTCAAGACTAATATAACTCCTTACCTACTTTGTCTTCTCTTCACTCTTATTGGATGGTGATCCATTTCTTTAAAGAAAATGCTAGTGGTGGTTGTATATTTAGTTGTTAAATGGATTATGTAGAGGGGTTCTTGCATAATAGTCAGGATAAGACATATTGCCGATGGATATTGTACTATCTGTGAATCATTTATTCATAGGATATGCATTTAAGGATACTTGCACTGAATATGGCATGATTAAGATTTAACATGTTGAATGATTTTGATTATGGAGCTTCTTTCCTATTCGAATATATAAGCAAACTTGTGAAATTGGAGATATCAAATATTCTCTTTAGAGCTCGGAGCGTCCTTTTGCAGTAACTGGTTTACATGTAATGAGTAAGAAATCAAACTAAAAGGACATGTGCAATCAGATTACACCATATAAACTCCATACAAATACATATAAAAAGATGAAATATATGTAACTGCCAAAAATTGAACATGTTATACAATAATATTTGACACTTGTCATGGGTTTTGTAAATTAGATTTTTTGTGCATAAGACTCTTAGACAAAAACTGAGGAAACATTCACAAATCAAAGAGGTAGGTTTGCAAACAAATTGGGTCTCCCTAAGACTGACCGGACCCGGAACCAATAAGACCTGATCCAACAGAAACCCATATGAAACCATCGGTCAGGTTTGATCTTTATCTAGGCTCGTCCACATGTGACACATAATTGTGGTCAAAATTAGATCCTTCAGTTTTCTGTTGAGCCAGACCCTGGCCTTACCCGGAATAATTTATGGACCAAAACAGATTTGGTAACTCCTCTATCTGATTTGACCTGTCAATATCTAGCCCAATATATTTGGCATTTATTGCAATCACTTTCAGTCCTTGTTTTTGGGCATTATTGCAATTGCTTCAACGCTGACCATTGTCTGCCATACCGGCCGGTACGTATCGATCCGGCCTGAGACCGGTACCGGATCAGTGTGGAATCCGATACCGGTAGCTTATCGTTGGAGAACCAGTATGGGACCAATACGAGACCGGTACAGACCGGTATGAGACCGGTATGGATTAGCATTGGATTAGCGTGGAATCTGAAATCGGTACGGAACCGGTACGGGACCAGTACAGGACCGATACTGTACCGGTCCGAGCTGCCATTGGTACGCCGACCGGTATCGGTACAGCGGACCTTGATGCTGACTTTTAACTTTCACCATCATAGCATTTGCAAGCATGTTTGGCTATCTGATGTTCTGTGTGCATGAATAGACTGAAGACATTGGTGTCAGTACAAACCCAATAGACATTATACATATAATGTCAAATAGGAATCTAGAGTTCTAACTTAATTAGAGAGAAACAAACAAGCAATAAAGGAAATATGTAAAAGGCCAAGATTCAGCAAAATTTAGGAAAAAGTTCATGATAAATCTATTACCATCACTTGGTTAATTTTGGAAAAAATGTGCCATTTGAAGAACTTACCAATTTTTACATGCACACATGATATTAGAAGGGTAGAAAATGTAACACTTAAGAGATGTTTTCGGTAAATTCTTTTTAGCTGCTACATCAGATCCTAGATTATGCCATTAAAAGATGGCGTTAATGTGAATAAGACCACCCATATTAACACATACGTTCAGGATCTCCTGGTATGTATGTCGAGCATGACAGTGCATCTCCAGGATTTGTGATTTCATAGCTTTTGTAATTTGGTAGATTTGGAATACTTGCTAACTGGACAAAAACAGTTTGTATCTGTGGACATGTGATAAATTTATAGATTGTCTCAAAACATTCTTACATAAGGTTCATGTATGAATGCCTTTTTAAGCGTGAGATATTGTCATTCTGATTCATTGGTCTTCTTCTGCAGTGAGCTTCTTACAGGTGTTGTTCCTTACACAGATCTAAGAGCAGAAGCCCAGGTATGTTTTTCCTCTTTTTGTAACATGTACAATATTGTAATATGCACTCACATTGGACATGCAGAAACATATTTCAATCAAATGATGAAGATGCTCCCCTTTGATTTTTTTTTTTTCATTCATGTTATGAGCACTAATTTAGTGAGGCTGAGACCACATGAAACTTCTCCAACTTTCAGTGTTATCCTTCATGTGCATTTTGTCTTACTGCATATGTACATTCTTACGTATTTGTCTATCTGTGGATTGTCTTCAAATATTTTTCTATTATACAGTGACAAACAGGAAGCTGTTTCTCTTCTTGTAGGCACACACTGTGCTTGAAATGAGCTATACTGAACAACAACTTACTGCAGCAGTTGTTTCTGAGGGTCTGCGTCCTATTCTTGCTCATCGTGAAGCTGGAGCACCATCAGATCTGTTGTCACTTATTAAAAGGTGTTGGGACCCAAATCCCTTACATAGGCCTTCCTTTGATGACATAGTTGAGGAATTAACTCTAATCATGGAGCATGTGGAAAAAGGCTCTTGTCCACCATCGGTTTCCCCCAGCAATCAATGCCAACATGGCATGATGGATCTCCAGTATTGTAAAGAATTGAACTGGTTTGATCAAGGAGAACAATTAGCCAGGATAACAAATGCAGAAAAGTCAAATATGAGGCTGTGGGTTAGTTTTTTTAATGAATCACATTACCATCCTACTTTATCTTGGGGATCTTTTGCAACATGTGGAAGAAGGGAAACAATGGAAGATACTCATTTCATGCTTCCGCAAATGTGCAATGAGAAGGATGCTCATGCTTTTGGAATTTTTGATGGCCATAGAGGTTTGCCAATGATGGTATTATTACTTTTCCTTACATAACTAGAGTTTAATATTTCCGAATGTTCTCTACAGGTGCAGCAGCTGCTGAGTTTTCTGCCCGAGCACTACCAGTGTTCTTACAGAATACTGGTTATACATGCAGGTTTCTTCCAGCCATCTGTTTATATCTGATGGTTTATTCACTTCACTTGCTAATTGCTAGCTTGCTGCAGTCCAACAGATGCGCTTATTGAAGCATTTACAAGGACAGATGAGGCATTCAGAGATGGGTTAGTCTTGCACCGTAACTCAAAAAGAATTATTCAGAAGGACTGGCATCCTGGTTGTACTGCAGTTACAGCATTAATAGTCAGGAACAGGCTTTTCGTTGCAAATGCTGGTGATTGCCGTGCAATTTTAAGCCGTTCTGGCCACCCATTTCCTATGAGTAAGGTGCATTTTAAACTAAACCTATAAATTTAGTGTCAAAAAGAATGTCAATTTTTTTTGAATTTGCATTGTAGTTGTACAGGTATAAGATTTCAATATTTTAATTCTTATTGCCTACGCAGAAGTGTAAATTATGAATTTTAAATATTAAATAGGATCATGTTGCAAGCTGTGCTGATGAAAGAATGCGTGTTATCAAAGAAGGCATTGAAGTGAAGTGGCTAGTAGACACATGGAGGGTCGGTCCAGCTGCTCTCCAGGTATTTTATTTATAATTTTCTTGTCTCCTATATTATTTGAGAAACTTCCAAAATAAAACTGGACAACATGTGGCTCCTTACACAAAAGTAACATTGGAAAAATGGAAGGATGTTACTAGAGGTGTAGATAAACCAAGCCCTAGCAAGCCAGCCTAATCTTAGCTTGTTTTGTAATTGGTTGTGGTTAAGCAAGCTTATTTAGTTTTATGCTGAAGTCAGACTATTAATGTACAATTTGTTTAGGAGATCTAGTGAGAGCCTGAGGTCTCCCAAGGCTTTCAGATATGTACTGTAAGCTTATTTTCTACACTTTTATCTCAATCATATAATTGGAATACATTCTTTTTTTAATGTTAATTATATAAATGCAGAAATATATTTTTTATAAAATATAACTAAAAAAATACATAATATTCATTTTTGAGCTTAATCAAATCAAGTTTGAGCAGGCGTGGGCTGGCTCTAGCTTGGCATGTAAGAAGGCCAATTTGAGCCAAACTTTGGGCCATTCAGGCTTATCACGAAGAGTTCATTCATTTAACAGTGTTAGATGTGATATACTCAAATTGTAGTTAACCCTTTCTTTCCATTTATCATTAATTTATTATAACTCAAGAGATATATACCATCATCATTCTAAAGAAAGTTGGGTTATTTTGGAGGTCAAAATGAAAACTTGCATTCACTTGTTATCATGGCATAACACCTTTTCTGACCCCTATTACTGAGAGGAGATAGAGGGGAGGAAATAAGGATAGAGGTGATAACAGTGGAAAGAAAGAAAGTAAAGAAAATTGGGAGAAAGAACTAGGGCTGCAGCCTACCCAACCAATCCACCCACGCCTATTGAATCCCGCTACCAGGGGTAGCTATTTTTCTTGTAGTTACTCTTTTCTTCTTTGAAGACTAGTTTCAAGTAGTTACATTCTTTATATTTTAAAATTTGAATGATTGAGTCCAAGTAGTCCATTGTAGGGTGCTAGTAGCACTCTCCATATACTTGTCTATCTTTATATTCTTATGTATAATGTTGTTGCATATGCAACATTGTAGCCCCCGATCAGCTCGACTAAAATACATGATATTCTAATCCATGAATGGTCCACTCAGGCTTTGTATGTCATGAACACAGAACAGTTTGTCCAACTTGTCTGGTATGGCTTTAAGATGTAAACTTGTGTCTCCATTAAGATTCTTTCCTATTGTGTATAAGGTTTTAAATTTGCTCATACTTTGATATGGTATCAAAATGATGATGGAATTATTCTTCATGTCAACTCAAGTCGAGTGCACATGGCAATAGTTGTCTCAACTATTCTTAGACTCCTAGTCGATTTTATAGATTCATTCATAATCATACCTGTTAAAATCCAGGACTGGTGTCACTGCAAGCTTTTTAACATCATTGTTGCAGCTTCCATTCATGTTATTGTAGGGCTTCTTCTTCTTCTTCTTCTTTTATAAAATCGTTGAATTAACATCATGGTGACTCTCCTTATCATAACCTTATCAAGCCTTCACAAGATAGGTTCGCTAGATAGACAAATACCAACTGAATTAGTTTTAAACACATTATTGCTGATTTGTGTAGTTATTCATGTAATGTAACACATCTATATTAATATTCTCGTTTATGTCATTTATTGTGAATTCCGTAGACCTTATATCTGCTATCTTTCTAAGTGATGCAACCATGGTATGCCGTACTGACCCCAACCGGGCGGTACATGGCATACTGTACCGTACCAGTTTGGTTCTGGTATCCGGTACGAGTGGCATACCGATACTCGGTATGCCAAAAATATTTCATATTGTACCGTATCGATATTGTGCTAGTGTGGCACGGTACGGGGTCCGGTATTGAGACAGCAAACCTTGGATGCAACATCAAGGCCTTATCGGTGTAAAATTTTCTTTACAATCATTAGGAAATGCAATGGTTGCGTAACATATCACAAGCACCTCTTCAGTTGATTCACATGACTCTAGTGCTATTAGATATGCTTGAAATTAAACTTTTAGAGGATTTGTAGGATATAATACTTCTTTATATAATTTGTAAATACAATGGAGGAAGATGGCAGTTTCTATATCTTCATTGAAGGATGAAGTAAAAGAATGGAATATCTCAAATAAAAATGGATGGAAGTCATGATAAAGGAAAAAAGGATCTTAACTAAACGTGAAAAAAGACCCTAAATATGGAAGCTTGGTGAATGAGGATTCACAAAGCCCATGCCAAATAGTTGGAATAAGTGGTGTGAGTAGTAGAGGCATATCTTTGGCACTATTCCATAAAAAGATGGAGTCCTTGATGTACTAGGGCTGGAAATGGGCCGGGTTGGGCAGGGCCAAACTCCTACCCAAGCCTGGCTCGAAATTTTTTTCGGGCTTCGGGCTGTGTTTAAGCCCGAAAATCTTTGGAAAACCCAAGCCCGAGCTCAGCCTGAGCCCAAGCTCGAGCCTAGGCATGGGTCAGACCCGAACCTGATTAGGCTAGCCCAAATTTGTGGAGCAGATTGTGGTTCATTGAATCACAAACGACTTTCTCATTAATAATTTAGAATTCTAATCATTTTAACATGTCTTGAATCACATCCAACTATTATGCCTTCTAAAGTTTTATAGAAGCTTTAAAACACCAATATTCAATAGTTGCGAGCCCAAAGATTTAAGGAAAGATGATGAAGGGTTTAAGACTTGTTCAAGCCTGAATTTGAGCTCTGTTTCGGGCCTCGGTCGGGCTAATGATATACCCAAGCCTGACCTATAAAACAAATAGGCTCTATATTTAAGCCAAACCAGGCCTGAAATCTTTCGGGCCTAGCCTGTACCCGACCCGACCCGATGGGCCTCATGCCAGCCCGAGCCCATTTCCAGCCCTATGATGTACAAGGTAGTTTCACTTTCCTATTCCCAAGATACCACCACATTAAAAAAAGGCCGACTTCGTGTTTTTCAAAATAAGATTGGTGATCCATGAACTAAAAGTCTTAGTTTTTTCAAAAAGTACAAAAATAGGTGTAGAATAAAGAGAGATGATTTTGTTTTTGCAGTTTTTTCAAGTAGGTATCCATAACAATGGAGGGACAAAGTTGTGTCATATGGAAGGACCTAATTCATAGGAAGACTTGGGTTGTCTTCCATTTAATCCTAGCTGATCAAATCGCCCTTTGAAGCCAGGCAGAGATAACATAAGAACATTCTCTTTGTGGGCACAAGATTTTTAGATATATGAACAATGGTTTGAAAAGGCCTAGACAGATGCACTCTTAAGCGACTCTACAGGTCTTGTTTCTGATGGTTAAGGAATATTTTTTGAATAAAAGAATAAAAGCAAAATAAGAACTTTTAAAGTGAAAAGTCTGATATATATTCCTTTGCACAATATATTCAAGAAAACGAAAATGATCACTCATTATATCTTATGTGTAGCAAATTTGACCCTGACCTAATTTTTATGCATATGCTTTATTTATCTTTTACCGTGTTGCCCAGTTATGCAGCCCAAGAGGGGAGGTGAATTGGGTTTTTCAAACTGCTTTAAATAATGCAGCAAAATTGAATCCTTTGCAGATGAATGATGATTTAGCAAGTAAGCAATAAGTAAGTATGCAAGAAACGAAAGCAAGAAAAACAAGCAAGGCAGACATACGAAGTTTATAGTGGTTCGATGCCAACCCCGCACCTATACCTACTCTCCACAATCTCTTAAAAATTTTACTATAATCTATATCCCAGATTATAGCTCAATTATTTTGTGGGTTCACAGCCAAACCCAATTGATTTTTTCAGGTCAATCAATCAAAACTTTTACCGATTTTTCGGGTTCACAATCAACCTAGTTGATTTTCTAGGCCAATCAACCAAAACCTACCTCGAGTCAATCCTACGCTCAACACAATTCAATTACAAGTTTGGATGGATCTTTCTCCTATGTTATAATAAAAAATAGAAAGAATTAAAGCACAATGAGTATTACTCTGAAATAAATGTAAAAACAGTAAGTGGAGCAAGACTCTGTTGGTTGACTTGAATGCACTTGAAGACGCTTCACCAATTCTCTGAAGTTGAGAATGTGATCTTTCAGCTCACAATGAAAGCTTTTAAATGATGTCTTCTTTTAAACTCTCTTTTTTCTCTTTCTTCGGGTTTTAGAGGATTTTTCTTTGTGGTGCTTGAGCTCGACTCTTTTCTTTGGTGTTTTCATGCATTTATACTCTTTGGATAAGGTTGGAATACTTTTCTAGCCGTTGGATAGTTAATAGAGCTGTTGAGAGGAGAAAACAAACATTTAGACTCGCGAAAAAATTAGTCGTTACAGTTGTCAGGTGCAAAGGGGTCGACTTGCAGTTTTTTAGAATCGACTCAAGATTTTCAAGAGTCGACTCGTGATCTTCAGGAGTCGCCTCGAGCTTGCTTCTGTTTCTGCTGAGGTCTGTCTTTCGTATGTGGCGCTTCTAGAGTCGAGATTTTTAGTAGTCGACTCTTCAACGGACTTTCGCTGTTCTGTCCTTCCGCTGTAGCTATTTTGAGGTCGACTCGACTGTTTCTGGGTCAACTCGTGAGTTTCTTCAGTCAACTCGCCAATGTAGTGATTTTTTTGGCTCTCTATCTTTTCCCTATGGTCGTTCTGTGGTCAAATCATCTTTGTCTGAGGTCGACTCGTGCTAAGCTAGAGTCGGCTCGAGTTCTTCATGGGTCGGCTCGTTGATGTGATGAAATTCTTGGCTTTCTGTCTATCCTCTAAGACTGTCCTGGGGCCAACTCGCAGTCTGTTGGAGTCGGCTCGTGAAGGTGCATCAGTCAATGACAGTGTGCCGGAGTCGACTCGCTGCAAGCTTGGGGTCGATTCTTGAGGTAGCTTAGGATGAAATCTTTTGTGCTTGTTTATGAGCTTCCAAGAAATATATTCATGGCCTTTTGGTGTTCTGTGTTTTTGATGTGGAGCTTCAGATGGATTATCTTCACGTGACAGTAGCTGAAGGCTTTCTTCTTTGGTTTTTGAAATATATCACTTAAACTCAAAGTAAATATATTAGTCAATCTTTAACTCAACTGTTTTGCATCATCAAAATCAACCTTTTAGGTTCAACATACTGGTTATAAGATCACTATCTCTGAAGGTTATCCTCTGTATTTCTGTTTTAGAATTCCATCATATCCCTTTTTCACCGACACTATCATTTGCAAGTAACCTACATCATGATCTGAGTGCAAGTATTTGTCGGAGCTTTATTCTATTGTTTAACAGCATAGGTGAGAAGTGCTAGATGTATGCATATGTTTATTTAAAAAACAAATGTCCAATAACCTCTATCTCGTTTGTATGCATTCTGATTATGATCCATCAGGTTTTGAGATCATATTAATTTTATTTCAGCTTGATGTTACTGCAAATTTCCGTTGATCTCTTGGCCAAGTTAAATTGCGGACAATTACAATTTGACTTATTCAATTAAGTCCATCCAACTGGGAAGCATATCCCTTGAATGTGGAAGGGGTACAGGAGTGGGAAATTATTTCTAATGAGCTACATGTTATGATCTTCTTTTCTGAGGCACAATAATATGCCAAATAGCTAAATTGAACCACAATCCAGATGTTACTCAATTTTTTGTTGGCTCATTATGGACAAATATTGATTACATTACACTTGTATTTAGTTTCATCTTTTAATCTTTGGTTGATTATGTGTCTCTGCATTTGGTTGAAATTATTTTCAGTATTAAGCTCTTTCTTCTTATCAGGTCACACGTTCAATTGGTGATGATGATTTGAAGCCTGCAGTAACAGCACGGCCTGAGATAACTGAGACTTCCTTAGCAGCAGATGATGAATTCCTGGTAGGTTTCTTATGCATTTTGAATTGCATTGTTATGAAATTCATTTCATGTTTTATATTACTTTTCTATGAAACACATCACTAATTATCTCAGATGATCATCCATATGTAGTTCTGCTGCCATGATAATTCCTGGCTTATGTAATGGAGGAACATACGGGAATAGCTTTCATCCTGACAGCTGAAAATGTTTTCATTTATTCTGTATTGTGCATGATTAGAAATATAAACAAAAGAAGGAATGAAAGATGGGGAACAAATATCCAATGGTCTGTCTTGATTATTTGCGTAGGATAGTTCACAATTCATTTGCTCCACATGGGAGTGCTCAAAGTTACGCCCAATGCTTCTAGGCACCAACCGACAGGGTTCGCATGGACAATGGACATGCAAGTAGGCAGGGGGGATCCATTGGTTCATGCCAATCCACAAAGTTTGGCATGGTCGAGTCTGGTCTTTTGGTCCATTTTGTCGGGTCAAGCTGGACTATGTTGCCTGGAAGCTTTCTCAACCTGGGTCCAAGTCATCCTAGACTGTCTTATATTGACTCTGGCCTTATATGTCCGTGTGCATGGTTGTGCGGTAGGTTATAGTACATAAGAGCCCTTTCATGTAAGAATGTCAACATTGTAATGTAATAGGTTGACGCCAAACATAGTAGGTGTTTAAGCATAAAATAGATAAGATAGAGAAGGTAGGAAAAAGGATAATAGTGGGATCCACCACAATTTTCAAATATGTTTTTTATCTTCAATCATCCCCATTCTTCATTATTTTTCCTTCTAATTTGATTATTTATATCCCTCATGAATATATCAAAATATTTTAAAAGATGCATATGATATTCATTTTTTATAAATTTTAAAGAAATTACATAATATTTGTGAAGCATATCAAAACCATCAAATATCCACTGCAAAACATGCAAAGCTTGTAGAAATTTCTATTTTCGTCAATGAGCATCATTATGCCATATTTTAATGAAATATTTTTTGGAGTTTCATTCTACTGGTGCATACCGACATTGCTGTAATATAGTGGTGCTAAATTGATACTCGATAAGGTGGAGGGCATGTGTGTGGGCATGCAGAACCGATTGTTCTGATACATTGTACCAATATGGTACCAATACAAATATTGAAACCGGTGATGCGAACCTTGCATTGAAATAATCGCACGAAGATGTAATCAGATTAATGATTTTTGTGGCCTGTTCAGGTAATGGCTAGTGATGGATTATGGGATGTGCTGAGCAATGAGGATGTGATATCCATCATCAAGGACACTGTTAAAGAGCCTGCAATGTGTTCCAAGAGACTGGCCACAGAAGCTGTCGAACGTGGTAGCAAAGATAATATCACAGTCATTGTTGTTTTCCTTCGCCCGGTTTCTACTGCCGAGAGAATTTACTAGCTTTTGGGGATGTACTTACGTCATGGTACTCTCAAACAATTCTTTGTTGCTGTCAAATTCTGTTGACGACCTTAGAGTAATCTTTTGTAACCATTTCTGAGCGATAGAGATCGCTTTGAAATCCATTTTACCACTGAAAAGGATTTTGAAGAAAAAGAAAAAAAAGCTGACCTCATTTTTAGCTTTCTTTTCTGCCTCAGATGAATATGTGACCTAGATCTTGTGAAGTATTTCTTCCATTTATGACCTGGTGATGAGTTAGTATTTCACTATAACCTTGTTTTATGGGCACATATGTATGAATATGTGCCTCTCTCCCAACATTGAAGTTCCTTTCTTGTCATTACTCAAGATGAATGGATATGTTTTCTGCGTCTCTCAATCTATGTGATAACTCATGGCTTTCTATTTTCCCCCTCCATTGTCTTTCATTTTCTTCCATCATCATGTTTTTCTGTTAAATGAGTAGCAATGTAGATACGATGACCAGCTGTTTATAAGTGCAAATGGCCTACACGATAAGCTCCGTTTGGTCCTTTCGGAGGCTTAGGGAAGCTTTGGGAAGGGACAAGGTTTCCTTTGGGTTATTACTTGTGAGGGGTCGACTAGGATTGACAGTGAAGTGGATCCTCTCGTTAGTATGTTTACAAACAAAGAGCGATCACCACAATAAGCGTGACATAATCAGGATCAATCTTTAGGGGTGGCCTAATGCATTTGGGGGCTAAGGCGAACTAACTATGGGAGGTATTTTTCATACCCAAATTCATATTTTTTATTAGATATTTAAATCTAAAAGTAATATTATCAAATAAAGCAATTAAAACAATCACCAAGTTGTCTTACATTGTTGATATAGAATAAGTTCTGTTTTTCAGTAATTACAAAGATATGCCTGTAATCCATAAAGGTAATCTTAGTTCTCCAAGACACTTTTCTAGATATAACGTCAATGTATCACTTTGCATCTTCCTACTATCCATCTATGTTAACATATACTTAATCTTGCTTGATCTTATGGGTCTTTTGGATTCCTAGGAGTAACCCTTTACATATATTACATCAATAATCAAGGAGACAGATTTTTTTTTTTTTTTTTAAATGCCTTTGTCTCATCTTATTGAACAATTGAATATAATCTATATGATATATAAAAGTGCCAACAATTTATGTCCATAGCCAGTTATAACCTTTTTTAGATCAAGTTGATTCTATCCTCGCCATCCATACTCTTTCAAATATGTTCTCGACTCATCAAAGACTCAGTCTTGAAGATCGTCCCACTCTATTTTGAGACCTATGTTCTTGTACTCTCTCTATTGCTTTACGACTGTAACTCTCTATCCACATCATGCGGGTCTCTGGCTGCCATGCTTTGGACCTCAAATGCTATGCTATGGTGGAAGAACTGCTCTCTCAGTAGTGCTCTCACGTGTTTTAAGTACAAGTGAGAAGGCATGCATCCCTCAGCCGCTGCCTGATCCTGCGCATAAATGGTGTCCTCCAACGAGAGGTCCATCATTGTGCATTGCATCATCTGCCTCGAATACACATCAGATGGATCAAATACATCATCAGTGTTCACTTTCCTGCCTTTCCATCTCCTTCTGTGTTCCTTTGAATCACCTTAAGCTCTTGCTCCAAGTTGTCCCTCGCTTCCTCCAATTTCCTCATTCCACGCGTGATCGCCTGTTCTCTTCGCTTCGAACAAAAATCATATGGGGTGCGTACCATACTAGATCGCATGGTACGCTCTCCTATTCGGCCACATCAATATTTTATACGAATCTCAAAAAAAATGGTACGCTGTACCGAATTATACTCTCTAAATTTTTTTTCTTCAATCGGTACAGCGAAGCCAAAGTCACAGGATGTTTGCCGATCAAAGTGTTAGTATTAAAACTATAAAATAAATTTAGGTTTTAAAAAAAAGAGAAATTTGGAGAAGAAAGAAACTCAAGGAGAGAAGGATGGGAGAGATGGGTTGGAGAGATGGCTTGATGAAGAATCGGATAGAAGGGGAAGCTTGACGAAGAAGAAAGAGGATATGAACAGTCTCTCTTCTTGATACGGTGACACGAGGAAGGAAAAGGATACAGTAGTATAATTATTTCTCTCGACATTAGATATTGACGGACTCCCGTTAGGAATAAAATTCTACTCTTATTGGGACTCTTCCATTTTTTTTTTTAAGATTCATGTAAAATATTAACGTGGCCAAAATAGGAGCGCGTACCATACCCTTTGTGAAAGTGGGGAGTCTCCACTCCTACATGGGTTCGGTCCTATTAAAAATAGGGTGACACCCATGTATACCTATCGGAGCACGCATCTCTATACTTCTCCGGATGGAGAGCCACGCTTCGTCACACGATCACGCGTGAGAGTTTCCGGAGATCGGTCACAACTCTTGGACCTTTGCTCTGA
>JAOXJJ010000725.1:14826492-14839478 GCA_025769935.1 Phoenix roebelenii | reverse complement strand
TTGGGTTCCTTGATCCTGTATAAGTACCCAAGATCTACCCAGCGAATAACCTATGTGGGACTAAACACATGCCTGCATGGGTCCTCACAATTACCATTAAATTTTAGACTCTGGCCCTTGGTAACCATTGGTAGATGTCAAATAGAACAGGCAAAGCGACATGGACATAGAAAGAGATTCTGGGGAAATTAGTGGCTTAATTTGTTCTCCTCTCAAATCTAAAAGTTGACAAGAGATGTAACAGATATGATGTTCAAGAAGACATGAAACTCGCATAGTTCCATTCAAAGCATGACATCAAAGTGCTCGATGGAGTGGAGATCTCTCGTCGAATTAAGTTCTGTTTCAAAGCTAGTCTTGAATTAAGAAGTTCTATTTCAAACGTAGTGTTTATGAATTCTCACATGCTGCCCAACTCCAGTGTAATAAAGCTCAGAGCTTCAATGGGTAGAATGAGCTTTAGGGGTATTTGGTTCTTGACTGGAATCGGATTGATCGTATTCTCTAACATATTTGGTTTGTGATCACGATTAGAATCGAAATGGAATTAAGACTCTAACCAAACATACTCTTAATAAAATTAGTTTGACATCTTTGACATAATGTTGGTCATATCCTTTGACATAATCTTTGGCTGGAATCGGATTGACCATATCCTCTAACATATTTAGTTTATGACCGAAATTGGAATCGAAATCGAAATAGAATTAAGACTCCAACCAAATATGCTCTTAATAAAATCAGTTTGACATATTTGACCTAATGTTGGTCATATCCTTTGACATAATCTTTGACCGGAAACAGATTAAACATATCCTCTAACATATTTGGTTTGTGACCGGAATCGAAATCAAAATGGAATTAAGACTCCAACCAAACATACTCTTAATAAAATCAGTTTGACATCTTTGGCATAATGTTGCCTACGCGGTGGACCTCAAATCTTCGTCCGCACTAGGCTGACTAAAGGCATTTCGACTCCGATCCTAATTGTGTGGAATTGGGCTTGTGAGATTAGAAGAGTTAGGATTTGGAACTCTTCTTAGGATTAGGCCTGTGAGACTAAAAAATGGAAAGCCCCTCCCTATGTTGAGTGGGCTAGTGTTTAAAAATACAGTTGGATGGTTATAATGATGCTATCAATCAATTCTAACGATCACAAATAGTTCTAAACAGAATTTATTAGCACTTATATTCGATTAAATATTTGAACTGCCTATCCGTTCATTTGAACTAAATGCGGGATCCCAGATTCCGTGTTTCGTTCAAACTCCCTCTCATTTAAACTAATTGTGGGTTCCAAATCCCATGTTGAGTTCCAACTCCTCTATTTAGTTTAACCTCCTTTTCATTTCACAAATGCTTGAATTAATTGCAGGATCCCAGATCCTGTGCGTTGATTATTTGCATGGTGAGGAAGCTGGAACATAGTTCCTGTGCGTTGATTGAAGATGCCAAAAAATTGTTATTGGATACCGGTCTTCTTCCCAAGATGAATTGGAGGACTCAACAACGCCACAAGGAAGGGCTCTGCAACCGTACGCACCCATCACTGGTTCTTTGTTTTTAGAGCCCATTGTTCTGAATTATCCCTCCATGATCATTGATTGGCCTAGTAGTACCTGTTCATATGATTAATTTAGCAGCAGGTGTACTGTAAAATTCAATGAGGATAAGCTCACCCTTGATTAGGGATTTGTTTGGCTATCCCTCATCTGGCTTCTTGGTCATACCTCCGATCCGAGATCGCGAGCCGAGGGTCGCGGTAACCGCTGCACACTCATAGCTCTTCCCCCACGAACATGCAAGGCATCTCAACGTGACAACACCAATATGCGGCAAAATAATTTAAACTAATAATATATGATCTTTATTCCATTAACTAATTCAAGTTACAATATCCTATAATTCTATCATTAGTCTAAGGTAATACATCAATTTAAATAAACTCTAATCTAAGACAGCTTATGCCATAGTTCTTCTAGTCGCTCTCCTATATTGAAAAATCTCGATCGAGATAATTTTTTGAATCTGTAAAAATAGTAAAAAATTATATAATGAGCTAGACAGTCCAGTAAGTAATGAATATCTTAACTAGACAATTCATATAATAACATAAAATATAAATATAAATTACGATTAATCAGTATAAAAAGATAATCAATTCAATTTCAAAACACAAATCTATTGAAATTCGTATCTTTCATATATCCGTATTTATAATCATTAATCTGATTCGAAATAAATCACATTCAATTCAACAGCCTTTAACTATGACCACACTTATATTCTATGACTAGGCTAGAAACAAAACCACATATATACCTTACGAAAGGGGCCGGAATACCGCACTTATATTCTATAAAGTAGGCCAGAATACCATACTTATATTCTGTGGAGTGGGCCAAAATACCACATTTATACCCTGTAGTGGGCCAGAATTGCCAATGCGTAACTTCCAATTGATAGGATACAGAACATAGTTAGGCTGAGAGTCCAAATCTGATACACATCAAAGTTCTTTTTATAAAATAATAGATATATCATAATCCGATCAAAATATGCATATACGATACAAGGCCAGTAAATATAACAGTGGTTCAAAAAATATTACTCAAATTTTACATATCTATTTTTTATTCAAATCACCATCTCATAAAATTTATAATTTACATATAAATCCATTAAAAATTTATTCAATGTAAAAATAATATTGCATAAATGTAGAATTTAGAAAAGGCTGATCATTACTTAGCTTGCAAATGCGATCCAACTAATACATCCAATCAATCTCGAAAATTCTTCTCGGGGCCTAATATTCTAAAATTATATTTTTTATTAAAATTTCATCATAACTAAAATAAAAATCCTAAATTCCAACACCCTCACAAGGCTGACCAAATAATAATGCCTGACATCAAGGTTGGTCCGATCAAAGTGAAATTTATTGAATCATGCTCGGATTAGGGTATAGATGGTTCAACAAAGATCGGATGTGTTCAAATCTAACAGTGTTGGCAAGGACCAGAGTGGAGGCTGACACGTCGTCCGATGACTATAGATCAAGGTCGTTCACTAGAATCAATCCAAAATTACTGTGAAGAGTTCCTACTGGATCCAACTATCCTAGAGAGAGAGTAGAGAGAAAACTTTTACAGAGAGAGAAAGGATGGAGAAGAGAGAGAATCTCAGTCTAGGTTTAATTAGGGATCATGGGTCAACCTCGATCAATCAATATGTCTGATTATGAATCAAAAAAGAGAAAGTCTAACAAGAGAGAAAAGAGAGAGAGAGAAGGGGGAGAGAGAAAGAAGATAGAGACCCCTCTCTTCTTCTCCAAAATAGGGGATCCGTCCCCCCTTTTTTCTTGAATGGACCAAGGGGCAACCGTGGTGGCTAGCCCCGATGGCGGCAGGAGGTGGCGAGGTAGGCTCGGCTAACCTCTACGGCCGACGACGACGAACACAGCTGGCGGCGAGGGAACACGGTCAAAATAGAGCACCCTATTTCGGATCACATTCTGGTGATTAGTCGGTTCAAAGCTAAAGTGGGTCACGGCCGAAAGACCAAGAGAGGAATAGAAGAGAATGTAGAACACTTACCTCGATCGGTAGGGTTCCGACGCAAAAAAAATCTCTCCAAGGATAAATCAAGGAAGACGACCAGAGAAGCTAGGAGTCGGTGGCTCGATCTCGATGAAATCGAAGGAGTGAGGAGGAGGAGCTCTATAAATAGAGTTTCCCAAACCTTATCTAACGGTCTCCAAATTGCGATGGACTTCTGATCCCATCGCAATCGGGGAGGAATCCTCATCGCGATCGGGGAGGAATCCTCATCGCGTTCAGAGAGGAGGAAGAAGACTCCAGCTGGAGTCTTCCTCTCTATTGTCTTTGGGCTGGGCCAGTCAAGTGGACCAGGCCCAGTCTACTGGTTTCACATTCTCCTTCCTAAAAAAAATTCGTCCATAAAATTTTCATACCTCGTGCTTTCAAAAAGTTAGATACATAGTTCTAATCTCACCCTCAAGTTTTTAATAATTCTATCGGTCAATACAACTTTATTTTTAGTTCTTACCATAAGAATAAGGTCCCATTAATACCTCTACACTTGATTCTTTTTGTAGATGATCTAAATCAAACTTCTCTCTTATAAACGAAAATTAGCATCTTAATTTTGAATAAGAATGTCAAGTTACTTTGTCAACATATCAACTGCTCTTGATTAATCCATCTATCAAACTGTTTATTTAATTAAAACACAAAATATTGACCAGGAATTAAATCATTTTTCTAATAATGCATATTTCTCTTTGAAGAATACTATTGTTTTTACAAGAATTACCAGAATTCCGATATCAGAAATTAGAAATTAGAAATTAAAAGTCGGAAGTCAGAAGTTAAGCTATGGCTACATAACCTGGTGGCATGGGTCAGAATTGCTATGGCTACATAACCTAGTGGCATGGGTCAGAATGCACAAAGTGCCAAAAACTACTATTCTTAATCACTGGTGGCACGGTGTCCTAAATACCATATTTTAGTCACTGGTGGTGCGGTGTTGAAACTAGTTTCTCATAGATTATAAATCGACGAGGCCAACAAATAGTCCCTACTGGCAGAGCCAGAACAAATCATAGCCATGTTGAGAAATGCATATTTATAAAAGAGATTTTTTATGGTTTGCCCAGTTACATTTTTTTCAGATTTCATAATATAGCACATAACATATTTTTTAAAATAATCATAACAGTAACATGCCTGACCCTTTTAACTAAGTATAAAATAGATATTATAATTAAATCTAATCAAATAATTATCATTTTACCAAAAATTTGAAAAATATATTTTGAAGTATTAAGTTACTTACCTCTTATCACTTCAAAATTTCACTCTAGTTAGACGGATCAAGTGCACCTATTTTTAATATAATTAAAACATCATAAATTTTATCGTCATTTCATAAGTCAAGCGAAGTTAAAATTAAAAACTACCGGAGAACGACCTCATGCCCTCAAATCATATCGATCAGGTGATAGTGCCTGACTACCCAGGTTAGTCCGAGCAAGATGAACTAAACTGATCAAGATCAGACATAATTTAAGTGACTCAATGAAGATCAATGATGACTAAATTTCAAAGAGATCTGACAACACTGAGGTAAAGGGTCTGTCTACCGCCCGGATACTAAGGCAGTTCAAGGTATCCTAACTGGATCAACCTTGGACCCGAGTAGCAAGAAAATAGGGGCTTATACTAGGATCTCAAAACTTGTCTAGAGAGAAAAGAGGAAGAGGAGAGAGAATCTCAGTCTGGGTTCAATTAGGGAGAGGAGAGAGAATATCAACCTGGGTTCAATCAGGGGTTTGGGTTTGGTCCGTCGTAGTGGCACGGGCCATTCAGGATTGATCAACATATCTGGCCATGAATCAAGAGAGAGAAATAAGGGCAGAATTAGAGAGAGGAGAGAGAAGAAGGAGAGAGAGAGGACGAAGGAGAGAGGAGAGAGAAGAGAGAAAACTCTCTTCTTTCTTCTCAAAATAGGGGACACGTCTTTTCCTTTCTTTACTATCGGATCTGGAGGCGACCATGGTGGCCAACCCCAACGGTGACGGGAGGCGGCTCGGCCAACCTCGGCAGCCGACGATGGCGAGCAAGGGCTGGCGGCAAAAAGAAGAGGAAGAAAAGGCCAAAAACAGGGGTTTCGGCCTCTCTCTTCCTTCCTTCAAGGTCTCCGATGATGGGGCTCCAAAAACGGCCTAAGGTATCAAAGGGGACAAGCCCTCTTCTCCAACGACAAGCACTGGCAGTGAAGGAGGCTGACAAAAGGAAGAATCAACCAAAATTTTTGGATCTAAAAATAGAGGATTAATCAGAGCCTTTTATTCTCGGATTTTTCCAACAAAGACTTGACTGGAAGCGAGGCTTATGAACAAAAAAATAGAGGAGAAGAAGATCAAGGCTCATACTTGTGATGTCAGTGAAGCTTTCTGCGGCATTTCCGGCAAGGAATCGAGAAGGAGACTCGGAAGGAAGACTTAGAATCGACGGCCATTCTCAGGTCTTCATCGATGGAGCTAGGAGGAGGAGGAGGAGGAGGAGGAGGAAGAAGCCTTAAATAAAGGAAGTCCCAAAGGTTTTGGCCGATATTTGGATCGATTTAGGACTCTCGGAGCTCGTCGGAGTCGAGGGAGGAAGAAGACTCCCAATCAGAGTCTTCTCCTCCATCGCATGCAACAAGCACACGATGGGCTAGTCGGGCTAGGCCTGGCCACTCCGAGCCAGCCCACGAGCCCCCAAATTTTTTTTTTTTTTTTTGGCTCAAATTCCATTGGGCCGGTCAAATGGACCTTGCCCAATTCGCTTAAAGGGCCGGGTCTAACATTCTTACAAGAATCTTGGACCTACTTGGTTATAGAATTTCCAATTATTAGATTGCATTTTGATCCTTCTATGTGTTTCTGTTTTCTGATTTCCTTATTTTTCCACTTACAATGGTATTGCATTCCGCTAGTGTGCAGCTCAAAGCAGGTACACATAACCTAACCATCCATGACAAAGCAGCATGAAAGCATGATTAGCCAGATGGTCAGAGCTAGTGCAGTAACAAACGTAAGTTCAGTAAAATATCTTTACATTCATATTCTTAACTACAGTTATTGCTTCTAGCACAAAAGATTTACAAAGCAGGATATTAGCAATGTAACACACCAATGACTGGAAAAGGTTAGCTGAAAAAGTTTTAGAGAAACCTTTCTGTACAGAGGCTGCTTTGAGAGTGCCAACCAAATCAAGATTTCAACTTGTCTTCTTTGCAATCCTTGTCTTAATGCCTCCTGCAGAAATTCATCAAACATCAATGATGTTTGAAACTCGAGCAATGAAATTGTGGGCCGAAGTGTAGGTATGAGGACTAAGTGTCTGAACACTGAACCACAAGACAGCATACCTTGCTGACCTTTTAACCCATAGAAGGGCTTCAATAGGAAAGTTGCAGTACAAGTCACATCCATCGCCTCTATAACTTAATCCACTTCCAAAAGATATACAAATCTTATCGGCAGCTGCCAGGGCTGGACGCCGTTTCAACACACCAGCATCTGAGTCAACAAGAAGCTGGCGTGTTGCTTTATTTTTCCAGATCCCACAAACTTCAAATCTATGTCAGCAAACAGAACTTTTTGGTCACCTGCAGGGATGGATGATTATTGCGGGCATGAGCAACAATTCAGTTCTTTGATCCGTCTTTTATGGTCATTAAAATATTGATTGGATCTGCAACATTCAGTTAATGAAAATAAATGGATTCCCTAATTAAACTTGGTCATTATCATAATAAAGAAACAAGCACTAAACTATTACTTTTCAGGCTGCGCATCTGTTCTTTTCTCAAAATGAAGCTGTGTCTGTTCCACCTAAGAAGAAGATCAAAACAACCACAGGTACAACATTTTCGTGCACATAATTTTGATATTCCTCATTTCATGATTTTGTCCAACTAAATTTGGGCCACCATGGTCAATGAGTTGGCGAGCGCATGCATGTCAAATATCACTACTTACCAGCAGTGACGTTCAATTCCAACGGCAGCGAACACGTGGATTGACTAATAAATAATGGCAAGTTGCCCCCGACCAAAAAAAAATCCCGCAGGCAAACCAGCAGGATGAGATTGACCATTTTGGAATTATCAGAGTTGTCCTCGTCACTGAATATAAGGAGATTTTTATAGTTATTAATTGGATAGTAACAATTGTTATGGGATGATAATGATCTCTGGGGAAGAAAAAGGCACTGTTTTGGAATGCAGCTGAGAAAAGATGACAGATATGTCAAAGGCTATGCCGAGGGGATGTGTTGGGCGCATGGTTTTGATTGTTTAATTATCTTATGAAGCGATAAAATGTTGAAGGCGAGATCGTTGTTTGGTTCTAAAAGGGAACAGAGTTCTTTGTTTACAATCAATAAAAAAAAAAAAAAAAAATCAGTTTGGTTACTTCCAACTATGGATTTTCATTTCACCGTGGCAGTGCAGGATTTAAAAACGTTTAATTTGGTCGAAATGCTGTCAGATAATTGTGAAGGACACCTCTGTATGCAATGCTTTTGTGCTCTCGCTCCAAATTCATAGATGACTGCTTGAGTACTGTTAAGCTTCTGTTTATACAGCTTCTATGTCTTGGATAGGCACAGCTAGTTTCAAATTCAGTGGAGTCCGTTAAGCATCAGTTACTTCAGTTATAACTGTTAGAGTCAGTTACTTCAGTTGGAACTGTTAGAGTTAGTTAACACTGTTATATCAGTTAGTCGGCAGTTTATATAAACAGAGTAGTTGAGCAGAGGTGAAAGGCAAGAAGTTCTTGTATTCTCAGTTCAGAAGGGAATGACAATTCTTTTACTCTCAATCTTCTTGTGATTACTCTCTTCTCTCATTTCCATTCAAACTCTCTTACCCTCAACCTTCTTCTTTTATCCTCTGTCATTGTTCCATGTTCTTCAGCAATTGTTGACAAGTACTCTATGTTCAGCTCTTTTCATCACGACTTTTCTTTAGTTTAGAAGGTAAGATTTCTCGCCTAATTGGTTCAGCATACGAACTTTGACTGATAAAAACTAGAACAAAATAGGCTACGATTTTCTTGGAGAGCATATGCCAAAAAGTTACTTGTCAAGGTAATAAGTGACTACGTACATGTAAATATTCAAAGCACGTACAACAAGATTACACATGAAGCACCAGGATTACATGGAACAAGTGCATCACAGCTGATAGTGGCTAAGTGTGGCTAAGTGTGCAGTATAGGCACTTCGGAGCCAGCCGGCATCGAGGGCGATGGTGCGAAGGGATCGTCATGGGGCAAGAGATCGCCGGTTTTGAGAAATGTGAAGACCAAGAGGAGCACGGTGACGAGCACGGAGAGAACGGAGAGGACGAGCATGAGGGCGTCAGAGACGGAACCCTTCACCTCCTGGGCATATTCAGTGGCCGCCAGGGCCAGCATGGTCAGCGGGAAGGAGTACGCCCACCATGCAACGTCGAACCGCCTCATGGATCTCCTGAACAGTGCTGGCCTCGACACCTGCGGTCGGATTCCATGAATGTTAAAGTCTAAGCTAACAAATGAGATGATGGTGGCGTTAGAAATGGTAGAGAACGAAAAGTCTAATTGTCTTCCTCACTTTTTGACGTGGACCGGTTCTTTAGTATGCATTTTTTTTTTCTTACATCAAGATAACGTGTATGCAACGTTCCCCATCTTAGAGACTCCTTTTTCCTCTCCTTTTTTTCTGAATTACTATGATGGTCGTTCTTTCAACTTTCACTTGTACCTTTCGTCTGCCCATCTTGTTTAGAAATGGTGCAGCAACTAAGAAACCCGAGCAATGAATAATCTCGCTCAACCTCACCGTCAGCCCGCCGAGTATCCCATTGATTAGTAATTAGTTCTTTGAGCAAACAATCTATATATACCGTGGCCCAGCATTTAGTTGGTGAACTCCACGTGCAATCGCAGAGCGTGCTTAAACTGGAGGAATAGTGGAAATAATTCGGACTTTCAAAGGGCTATGATCCAATAGTGTGAAACTGATTCCAGAAGATTCGCATCTCTTTCTAATGCGTCAAAATCATATTTTAGACCTTACGTGCGCCTTTAAAGTTGTTGTCGAAAGATGGAAGAGAAGGACCGAATTAATTGCCCCACTTGAGGTAGGATTCTAGCTCTTTTTCTACGAGGGAACAAGAAAAGAAACGAAAAAAAGACACCATTTTCAGATATTCCTTCTGAATTGTTGGATATTTTATGTTCTGATTCCCACGAATGTATTGACAATAGACAGGTATAATAAATCCGAATTCATCAAAAAAAAAGTTACCATTTTACTTACCAATGAAGCGAAGAGGAAGAGTGATAGGAAGAAGAGCATCTTGGAGGCACTGTCGAAGGTGCCAGAGATGGAATCCCAGGCCAAGCTGGCCATGCTCGGCGCCGCGAAGAAGAGGAAGAATACCGGGCGGAGCATCGCCGGGAGGCTATCGCTCCCCACGAACCTCTGATACAAGGTGACGAAGAGCACGAGGTAATGCGCCATCCCAAGTGAAAACATGCACAAGGCGCTCTCCCGCCACCCCATCCTCGCCGCCGCCCTCGCCCCCACCATGTTCCCGATCACCGAGATCTGGCTCGTGGGGTTCGCCGCCATCGACAGCAACTTCTTCCCCTTGGTGAACCACTGCCCGTAGATCTTGACATCGAGAACGAATATGGGGACCGAGAACACCCACCAGAGGGCGAGGTAGCTGGCGGTCTTGGGGTGGAGGAAGGGGGTGGACTCGAGGAGGAGAAGCCATGAGATCCATGGCGCAAAGAGGTAGTTCATGCCGACATGGTGGGAGAGCTCGGCCTTGATGTTCTCGAACCGAAAGAGGCATCGGATGGCGTAAAGGAGGCAGAGCGCCACGAGAGAGAAAAGAGCGAGGGACCAGAGGAAGAAGAAGGCGGCCGAGGGAAGCATGTGAATGACATGGCGGAGGGCGTGGTCGTCGGTGGTGGGCTCCCTGAGAGTCTTCCATAGCAGGGCCTGGCCGCAGAGGGAGAGGCTGATGCGAAAGTATCCGGCATGGAATCTGGTCAGGTTGGAGAGCCAAGTGAGAGCTTGGCTAGTGGCAGCTATATTGAGGCCCGTGGTTGGTGCTTGCGCGCGGATGGAAGAGTTGGTAGCGATTGGGAGCTGCTGCTCTCTTTCCTCCATCGAGGATAAGTGGGAGCTTATTTCCATGTCCTTTTCTCACTTTTCTTCCTCCCTCTCATAACAGCTGCAACGCACGTAGGTGAAGGGGCCTCGCTATTTAAAGACGCACCCATTCTCCCTGAAACAGAGGCAGGCTGACCGGCTGACTAAGAGTCGGGGGCGTATCTTTCGCGCTAGAGAAGGATTCACCTTCCTTCGCGCGAATCTACCGTTGGATCATCCACCGGTCGCTCGAAATTGTTTTGACAGCTGTGCGCTTGATGATCCAACGGTAGATTCGAGCGACGTAAGGCGAATCCTTTCTTCGCGCGAAAGATCCAACCCCGATCCACTGACTCAAGCCCCGCCTTGTTGGACTACGGCCTCCCAGAAGCAGTTCTTAGATTTTTTTCTTTTTTTCTTCATGGGAAATGCTGGTTTTTAGCTTAAAGTGATGGGATAAGCCGTAAGCGTCTGGAAGGTTTTTTATTCCTTAGTTTTTGTGTTCAGCGCAGCTTTTGATGCGTAGAATCCAACCTTGGTTGGAATGTTTCCGGTCCTTTTTTTTAATATAAAAAGAAGCAAGAGTCGACGTGCGCTTTTTCTCTTGTTGGGTCTAACCGAGACCTGACGCACGTAGGAATTAGCATAGCAACTACGTATCCGACCACATGGTGCGCCTTGGACCAAGGTGTTAATCGATTAGATGTATTTGGTTATTGCATAAAAAGAGAGAAGTGGGATTGTATTTCGATTTCTTGGGGGATCTTGAGGCAATTGATGCCGCTTTCCAGCACCCACTGACGTCAGGTATACGGTTCCTGCCACTCCGTCATGTGGCAATATCGTGATGGTTACTCTTTTCCAGTAAAGATGAAAATAGTACCTTTGACACAAATGGCAATGCTCCCATGCGACTAGACAATGTTTTTGACTTAAATGGCAATACTCACGTGTGACCAGCATAGGCTGCGGATGTAACAAGAAAAAGAAAAATGAAGACAATGATGGTTTAATCTTCACCTTCATGTTCGTCTCCCAACCATATATTAAGGATTCAGAGAACCAACCTCAAATAAGTTTTTCTTTTAAATATTAATTAAAATTAGATTTGATAGCTATGCCTATGTCTGTGTATGTATATAAAAGCATTAGAGAACATGATGTTTTCACTAGATTTTTTTTTTCTCAATGACCTATTTTTTTCAGAGAAAGGGAGAGAGAAACCCATATTCATTTCGGGTGACCTATTTGCGAATAGCTGGTGGCAATTTGCTTACCGTTAAAGTCTCTTGGTAATTGTATCAAAGAGTAAGTTTCATATCCTGCCCTTGCTTGAAATAGGAGGGCTACCTTCCTCCTTGTAGCCCATTGTATGTAAATCTCTTTCTTAAACTGGTAATGAGCAGCTGAGAGTTGGGCTCAATTTAAGAAAGAACCAAGCTTGAACTTAGCCTGGCTTTACCACACGTCTAATTCTTATAAGGAAATATAAAATATATAAATAAATCTATTTCATCCTACCAGTTTAAGTTTTTAGGACAAATAATGATTTCAACATAGTATCAAAGCAAAGATCTTGAGTTCGAACCCTGTATCCGTACTCTTTAACTCGATTATTAAAAATTTCACATGTTGAGCTCACCAATTAAAGAGAAGTCCGGCCCACATATAAGGAGATGTGTAAGAAAATATAAAATGTAGAAATAAATCTATCTTATCCTATCAACTTAAGCTTTTAGGACAAGTGGTGATTTCAACAATTCTAGCAGCCATTTGAAGCATCTAGAAGCCTTAGGCCCCGTTTGGGAGAGCTTTTAGAGGGCCAAAAAATACTTTCTGGCCCTCCAAAATACTTTTAGATGAAATAAAATGTTTAGTAAAAATTTTGGAAACATGTTTTAGCTTTTGTAGAAAGCTAAAAACAATTTTTTAGGAGAAACTCCATTTTGAAACTTTACGAAAAAATACTTTTAGGCCCAGTCGAAAAATTATTTTTTTGACTAAAATATCCGTAATAAAATATAACAATTACACAAAATATCTGTTTATTAATTGTTTAACCAATTTTATTACATAGCTAGAAATTTGTTATATCATGAAAAATTAATTTACGGTAATAATTATAATATTTTATATCTTTATTATTATATTATACTATAAATATAATAATATATTACATTATCATAATACATTAATATGTTATGTTAAATAATTTAATATTATGTTATATTATGAAAAATTAATTTACGCTAATAA
>JAOXJJ010000725.1:14803324-14826392 GCA_025769935.1 Phoenix roebelenii | reverse complement strand
TAAATAATTTAATATTATATTAAATTATTATGCTATAGTATACAATATTATATTATTATATTATATTAATATTATATTACATTACAGTAATATTATACTATATCGTATATTTATATATTAATACATATTATATTTATTATGCTCTGTTATATAATACTATGCAATATTCTTTATGGTTATTTTGTCACACCAAAAATACTTTATTAATTTGTTTATCAAACACATATTAAAAGTGCCATAATACTTTAGAAATATAGTTACCAAACACTAAAGAACTTTTTATAAAATTTTTATTTTAGAATGTTCTACTTTCAGAAGCTCCACTGCCAATAGCTCTTTCAAACAAAGTTTTAGCCCTTCTAGGTCTTCACCTTTGATGCTCAAGAACTCACAGAAGAGGGGGAAAACGTGTTAAATGGCCGCGAGAATTGCATGTAGCTTGTGAACACAGACGCTCGACTGAAATAGAAAAGTACCAACCAAAATGGTCACGAAAGATGAGCTCAGCATAGATTTCGCGATTACCTTTTCCACAGCCATGCAATGACGGAACGGTTGGGGCACTAAGCCTTTGACCACTTGCAACGTATGTGACAAGAGTCGTGAATGATGGCAATCTATTAGTTGACGATTTTTTTTTTTTAATGAAAACACATCATCAAACTACCAGAGTATAAGGGTTGTATATAGACGATAAACAAACTTATAATGACACGAGGAACAGGGTTACAATTAGATGTTTATATATCCTATGATTTACCGTCTCAAATTTTAAATATTTTATTTTTTGATTTCTATGAATATATTTATATTAAAACGGTATAATTTTTCCAATTTACTTAAAAAAAAAGAGTGCAATATGCTTTAGGTCAGCATTAATTACATTGTCTTTGAGCTCCATCACCCCATTAAGTTGGACGCTTGTTATAACGGTGACATTAATATTTTTTGATCCTCTTAACCGGAGTAGTCATCTCTCTTCACTCTCCTTTCTCTTCCATCTCTCATGTGTATCGCGCATGCTCAGAACTGATATTAGCAAAAGTAAACCCCCAAAACTCATTTAGCGTTTGTTGCTCTAGAACAGCCCATTTTTGCCTAAAATTGAAGCCATATTTAATGTTTTATTATCATATTTTTTGAAAGGAGTAGTATGTTTTACTCATACCAAGTACCATTATTATGTTTTTTTAATAATTAAATATCTTTTTTTATTTGCAAGAAATTCGTTTTTCCACCGCAATTAAATCACCCATGCCAGCCCGCATCCTTGCATATCTAGCTATCCTAGTTTGCACAAATAGGTTAATATGCTGTGGAATTAATGAATTTGTTGCATACCATCCCCTTCCAAACTTTTTCTTGACCATCATGAACGGCTCTACTTGTTCTCAGAAAGGTATAGAGTTGTCCATGTCTGAGATGATAGTGTACATCCATCATTAAACATCACATAAAACACTAGATATCATGGTTGGCGCACATCACGTTAACTTCCCATAGTACTAGCAATATGATCCTTACATGTAGAGCACCTAAAACATGTTATTTATGTGTACATATTGTTAAGTGTTTCTGGTTCTTGTTTCAAATTGCTCTTTTGTTTTATTTTTAAAAGCTCAAAAAGAAAAATGAACTAGTATAATGAAATCTTTTGTTTAGAGCTTTTGGAAACAAATATTTATTGCTTCCATAAAAGAATAAAATAAAATCACAGGATAGCAGAAGTCTTGTGCAAATACTACCAACAATCAATCTCCATGTACAGTAATTTGTAGAGAAATGGAAACACAAAATCACCAATGATGCCAAAAAGGCCCTAAATTTGCTTTATATATATATATATATATATATATAAGAAAATGTCTATTGTAAACAATATAATGATGTAAGGGATGAAAAGAAATTGAATAAGGTGCATATTTTTGTCTGTCAAGTAATCCTTCTGACATGCTTGCGCTTTCTCCTATGCGATTCCTGAATATCAATGCAGAACAGCATGGAACATGTAATATGGTAGTCGCTGCTTGGCATAGGCTACGTAAACATACTTTAAGTCATAGATGGAGAGAGATATAGAATATGGCTTTTAGGCGGATAAAAGGCTGTTGAACCAGAGAAGCACTTTTTTAGTTTTCTGTTTGATTCATACATGCCTTCCAGGTTCCAGGAATAAGTTTAAAGATAACAATAACCCTTGAACATTATTTGTTTAGAACATTGGGAAATAAAGAAGATCTAAGCACACAAGTGGTCGAGGCAAAAAAAGAGTTGAGGTGGATGTATGATAAAACTGGGGAGTACAGGAATCAATGTGCAAGTTGCAACAGCTGAGAATAAAGTGGTTAACAAATTAACTAAGGATATCTGACTGCATCAGCAGTCTGACAAGCAGAGAAGGAACTAACAAGGAGAGAGGCTAGACTATGTGACGACATTTTATATGACTGCATCAACAGTCTGACAAGCAGAGGAGGAACCAACAAGGAGAGAGGCCAGATTATGTGTTGAAAGTTCAAGAACGAGAAACGAAAGAGCTATAACAGAGAGTATTTAGAAATGATTTGGAAGAACATGCAAAAGCAGTGGACATAGCCATAAAACGAAGTAATCAGTGGAGAATGATTCATAAAGCACAGTACCAGAAGAATTCATAAAGTGGAGAAGCAATTAGTGTCTTCAAGCTTATAGCCTCATTCTAAATCCAAGTAAGACCGTTTTCATTACAAATGGGGATTAAAGATCTGATATGGAAATATGACATTATCTGTAAGACCATTACAGATAATGTTGGTGGAGACGAGGAGAAGGTATTACTTTGGATTCTCCTAATGAGATTTAGGTAAAAAGCAGACAAGCCCACCTTTTTTAAAGTGCAGCAAGTTTATAATCAATCGAATGTCACATCTAGAGCTACAAACCTTTCTCCTCCAAAAGCACTTAGAATTATATTAATGAAAAGATATCGAAGAGTAGCATGTGGGAGCATGGAGAATGGATATGGCACAAACTTCACATCTTGAGGCATTTGGTTCTGGCACTTACAGTTTCTTGTTGGATGCAGCTGGAACAGTTGATGCTCCATGATCCACTATCACAAGACCAGATGACAGCCACAAATTATACAGATGTTCTAGAGTTTCAAAATGCCCTACACTATCATGGATCATGATTGAAGAAAACTGTATCTGGTTTAGGACAAAATGGATCCTATTGTTTAGAGACTAATCTTCTTTTGTGCACGTAATTTCCTGAAACAAATTTAGCTTTCTTTAAGCAATTAAAAACTGCATTGAACTTCGTTTTTCAGTGATCAATCTTTGTCATATATGGTGCATGAGTTTGGTTTATTGCAGAGCTGCACCAACATGGTGGTTCAACTTGAACAGTCATGAATAAAATAGGTGCCCACACATGTCGGAACATTTCTATTCATCATTAGAACACAATCCGAAATATTAAAGCGCAATTAAAATAGAATTCCATAGCATATCTTGTTTTGGTCTTATATCAGAATGATGTCATGTATCCATTCGTGTTGCTGCATCTCGATGATTAATGACAAATGATTATGAATTACAGAGCCTTCATTGATACTAGCATGATGCAACTCTTCAAACCAAAATTATGAAGAAGGTACATATGATTATTTCCAACAAAGGTTTCTCTGCATGTTTTGTGGGATCGGATTATATCTCTAAAAAGATTATTTTGAGTGTTATTACATAATAAATTTGAAAAGGAAAACCCCTAATTGGTAATGGATTAAATGGTGGACAAGGTTAAAGAATGCAGTGCTTAAGAGAAAGGTTGTCACCAATAATGAGGCATGGAGATAAAATCGCAGTTGAAAGAAAATTATTTGACACCTAATAGGAAGTAGCATTTTTCAGTGGTTGGTTACTCTTTGACAAGGCAACACAGTAGTAGAGAAGTGCAGATGGCATCCTAACTCGCCATTTATTGTTAACTTGATGAAGACAAAAGCACAAGTTTTAAAGCAGGCCATGTACCTGGAATGAAGTGATAGACTGCCACCTCAAAGGGGCGTACAGAGAAGATGAAGCTTTTAAGATAGCTCTAGTTGAGAACCTACACAGCATGTAGTTGTTCTTAGTTGTCCAAACAACACAGCCAAATTATTCCATTTCTATGCACTTGGCCAGATGGCAAAGCAAGGATATTTTGGAGAAAACCTCATATTAGAATAAAATAAAACTGGATGCTTTAAGCATGAAGTAGCAGCCAGCTTATGCAACCACTTGTCCTAGCTCGATGCTCTTATGCTCAATTATTACGAGAGAAATTATGAGTTGGGAGCAAAATAAGCAGATACAAGCAGTTTCAACAAGCAAACAACAGATTAGCAAAAGATTCCATCAGCTCCTGTGAAGGATAAGGGAATTAGTTGCTGCTAATATCTCCAATGCTGATGCTGAATGTTGATAAAAGGCTTGCAACTTAATAGTGATGGTGAAAACCATGGAATTGGCTTGATAGGTGACAGTTGATAAGCAAAAGCTTTCTAAACAATAATGCTTTATCATCAGGAAGAATAAGATTCTAGAGGATTTCAAGCTAGATAAAAGGGTCTCTGGTCAACCAGTAACTCAGATTCAGTAAAAGTGCATGCGAAAATAGGTATAATATAAGCAGAGATCTAGAAGAGAGATCAAGAAGAGAGAAGGGGCGGGGGTAGGACAAGGACGATATCTAGCCACAAGAAACATGTCTTTTCATTGTAAACCATGCACCATGCTTCTAATGGCCAGCCTCAATGCCCGTTTGTAGCCCTTTTTTCATGACTTCTATTACAAGTAAACTAGGACCCTTAGGCTAAATTTGAATGCCGAATAGCTAACCAAAGGATATATAGATTTAACCATTGGTTAGGGCCGGCCTAACCCTTAGTCGCCTAAGGCCCTGGCCCAAAGAAAAGCCCACCGCAGTCCTAGAGTAAAGGCGTAAAGCTATTTCACTGAAACAGTGAAACTCTCGCCGTTCCCAAACCCTCGTCGTGAAACAGTAAAAATACCCACTCTTCTCCATCACGGCACCGTCGTCTTCCTTCCTGGACCTTGATATAACTCTCTCTCTCTCTCTTCTTTTCCTTATCTAGTCTTCCGATCCGCGCTAGGGAGGGAGAAGAGTCTCTCTTCTCTTCTAAGTTCTAATCGTCTTGCACGAAACTTTTTTTATCTTTCAACTTCCTGGTGAAGTCGTGCCTCCACTCACCGTCTTGGCTTCCTCCTTGGCCTTAAATTCCTCTGCTTCAGTGGAAATCGAAGCTCCAAACTCCAAAGACCCATCGATGGAGACCTGTGTCTTTATTACACGCAGGGTAGATGCATCAAGGTACAATTTTGGAGCTCGGAACCTGTTTCAATTCCCTAAATTTGTTTTCTCGTCCCCTCTTTTTTTGTTGTTCTTTTTCGTTCCTTTTGCCCTTTGATGTTTAAATAAAAGAAGGATTTTTTTGGTCTTGATTTTCCATGGTTATGGTTGTTCTGTTTTTGGTGAAAGGTGCACGATTGTTCTGTTTTTGGTGAAAATTTCTGCAAACAGTGTTATTGGTCCATTGGGCAGATTTTCCGGTCATTAGTGATAAAACGACTCAACCAATTTTGATTTTCTTGGAATCTTGATTTTCCATGGTTATGGTTGGTTACATAAAGCAATTTCCATGTCATTTTTTGTAAGAGTTATGTACATAATTCTACCAACTTTTGTGGAATTAAATCAACAATATAGAGTATGATACTAAAGAGTGTGATGGAACAAGATAAGAAAACTGAAAACGAGCTCATGTTAAATTGGAGAAAGCATATGGTATGGTACCTTGAGAGATGCTGTATTTGTGGGCATCAAGGAACGAAGGTGTACTTCATAACTTGTCCACCTCCTCCTTTCCCATATCTTTTACTTCACTCGAGGCCAGATATTACTTATCTATGAGAATCTGTACTTATGATTTTTCTTTTCCTAATCCTTTTATTTCCCTTGTAACCTATTCTCATTATTTTATGCATCAAATTCTTAAGTTCTTTTTAACCTGGTTGATTGGGTCTAGTAAAATCTAGGTTGCCTATTTTTTTAAAATCCATGAATATGTTGTGAATTAATTTCTTATGGCTGTTTAGATGTGTGTGTTTTCTGTGTTCTGGAGTTTTTTCTTGGATATATTGTTGTCTAAATTTAGTGATTCATTTCTGTTATTATTGTTAACATGAGTTGCTTTCCTGCTTGTAAAAAAAACTCCATGAGATTGAAAATAGTATTTTAATGAATATTGAGTACAAAAATTTAATTAGTAATTTTGCATCCCAAAAAGCTAGACAAATTATTTTTAAATAAATTTTTAAAGTATTTTACACTTATTAAAAATTTTTCATCATTTTTTCCAAAAAAAAAACAAGGCCTCCCTCAGTAAGTTCGTCTTAGGCCCTAAATGCATTGGGCCACCCCTGCCATTGGTAACCACCTCCAAAATCAGCTAACCAGCAGTTAAAGTTATCCATCATTTAACATTCCCACGGTTAGTGGAATAAGTTGTTGAAAATTGAAAGAGTTAGAAGAGAAAGCTCTGATGATTAACTTTATTTCACGCTCCCACATGAAATAAAATTAACCAGATTAAGTACCTCTTTTACCCTTTGAACAAATAACTTTATCCACCACATTTTTGTTGGTGTTTGGTTGTTTAAACTGATAGGCTTCCCTCATCCACCATTTGAGCAGCAACCAACATAACCTCAGTAGCCAAGTAACCAATCACCATATCGATGCCTAAAATATTTCTTGAATTGCAAAATCCAGAAGTTTACAGATCTCTGTATAGAAAAACACCTAAAATAATAAAAAAATCAAATCCTGAAGATTGGATGTCTTATTCAACCGAATACATCCCTAAGTAGGAATTTTCTAGACAAATTTTACTTGAAATAGGAGTCTAAAACAAACCATAAGAATCTGCATGTGTGTGTGCGCGCATATAGATGCATATATGTGTGAGCATGCATGCATGTGTGTGCGTGCATGTGCTTGTGAAACATTTTATAAAAATGAAAGGAAATTATATATAAATCTCTAGATGATGTGATTGGAGAACTCAACAACAATATAAAAAGCATACGAGTGTTCTCTGTCATTCAGTCAAAAGATATTTGAGCATATTCTTGGTTAATGCAATTCAAAAATGACTTAGCTTTGTTAAGAAACCTGGAACTCATTTCCAATATATTTGAATCATCTACTAAACCAAGGATATCTGATGGCCCATAGGAAATGTGCATATATATAACAAACAGCTTGCAGGAACTAAGTCAAGAGATAGACCACTAATATATGACTGCCATATATTTTTTAAACAACATCGATACATAATACATGATTCCTGCAACAAAATTATGAAAGAATTACAAGGAAACAATGAATCATACACTTGACCTTTTTAAGATGAGAGTCATCCATCTGACCTTAGCAATGGCAACCTAGACTCTTCTCTTGATTTCCTGCTATAGTATGCATATAGCAGCAATTGTATGACCCCCAAGACTGTTCCAATCCCATTTGGAATCTGAAATTCACATTTAAGTTAATGAGGAATTAATTTACAAAGGAAAAAAAAAAGTTAGGCTGGGAAGACAATCTTCTATTGTATTAGAAAACTAATTAGTGCATAATAAATAATACCACCAGTGAAATGAAAATTTAGCAGTATCCTTACATATATGAAAAAGTCATGCAACTGCATCCCATATGCAAAAAATGATACACTCATCAAAAAGGTTGCAAGGGATAGGTAGAAAGGCATGAATTCGACACTCCTTGTCTGTATTACCAAATGCTGATGAATAAAAGCATGAAAAGAAGCCTGTTAGAGCTAAACATTACCAACTCATCTATGAACACTGTATGTAATGGGGTTATCACACTTCACATACAGATTCCAAGTCAGAGAATTAAGAGAAAACATACAATGATAAATAAAGGTGATGCAAACATGGAAATGAGGGAAGCAACACTTAGATATCCAACAAGAGTTTGCCGTGCTTGGTGATCGAACAACTCAAGGCTGACATATATGATGAGAGAAAAAACACAGAAAACTCCTATCAGCAATCCAGACATTTTCATCTGCAAAACAAATCATAGGAAAACATATTAATGGCATAAACATGATACAAGGGGATTGAAAAATTGAAGGGGATGAAATTACCCTTCTTGTAGTATCTGCATATATAATGAAGAGGGTCACATAGACCAGCTGAAAAGCAGCGCCGATGGAATTGACTGTAGCAACCAAGATTACACCATAGGACACACAGGGAAGACCATACCACATGCAGATCAAGCAGTTCAAGAGGGAGTACACATAGGGTAACCCCGAGAATTGCTCTATTGATTTGTTTCTGACAATTCTTTTGAACGTAGGTCTGAAAGCGATCAAACATGAACGGAAAGAATCGATGAGATGTTTTTGAAATAAGCAACTAAGAAAGGAATGGAAGGGTGCGCTTACATCGGTGAGACAAACAACACAAATGCGAAGAGGTTACCTGCAAACAAAAAGGAGATGGTTTGGTCATACTCTTTCGTAAATGCGACTAACATAACATCAAAAATAATGGAGAAATCGAATGGAGATCGTAAGCCCGATCCTACAGCTAGTTCAAAGTTTATAATAAACCTCTGTTATCCCAGAAGCAACCGCCAGAATCAAATGGAGAAATCAACAGAGATTGCTAATGGATCAGTATATAACCGCGTGGCGTACAGATGTTCCCTGAGGGGCAAAAATTCTGGCTTCTCATTTCATTTTGCTCCTCTTTAAGTTTGTGTTTGTTAATATCATCAATATCAAACGCTTCATACCAAAAAAATTGATAATCTTCTTTGATCCCAAAACCAGGACGTGAACTGATGAAAAGCATATCCACAATAGACTACCCAACTACCTTCTGTTTTCGGGCAGCACACCATTTTACAAGATGAAGGAAACATCACAGCACAGACCAAGAGCAGAAAAATGCATGTGCCTGCGATATATACAAAAGAGAAAGGGACATGTAAAAGAGGGTGGAGTTGTTACCAGCAATTCCAGCCGCATAGGTGCCGACGCCATAGAAGGAGGCCGCTGAAGAAACCATCAATCCCTTCTCTCTCTGTGTTCTCGCCACCCAACAAAACAAACCCTCGCACACTCTCTCTTTCTCGCTCTCAAAACTGGGAGGGAGGTGGGTGTTTAATAGGCTGGAATACAGGTAGTCTCCCCTGTGCGGCTTCCTTGGGCTTGTGACTCATTTGGGTTCCCCAAAACCACGCCGCCCTCCCCCGACGCACGAAAATTGCCATCCCCTCTCCCGCCCCGGTCAACCACCGCTCGTGGCCCGCATGTGCTTTTTATTTTTATTACACCTTTCCCTTTCTATTCCGATCTCCCCGTCGCTGCCGTCGGTCTCTAGCGGTGAAACATGAGATCGCGAGCCGAGACTACCATTTCACCATAAAATATGACAAATGGGCAAGCGACCAGTGTTTGAGGAAAAAATATCTCGTCCTGGCTTCATCCTATTGCTGATCTCCTCGTCTTTTACCGTGGAAGGAGGACGAGGCAGCGTAATCAACAAGAAAAAGAACCTTACCCTCAACTTGTTCATGCAAACATCGGTATCATTGAATTAATTTATTTTATTCTTGCAAGGGACCTGAGCTCGGATTCGGATATTCCGGTTTATAAATTCAGCAAAGCGACCATGGAAACAAGCTATGGCAAGCATCATAGCTTAGTCAATTCGACCCTTCATGGGGTTGCCACTTGTCAAGTGTCTCAAGTAACGAAAGGGTGAATCAGAAAGCAAAATGATTTCATCATACAAAGGGACACCGACATATTCGTAATATTGAATCACCTGGATTGTGACCCAGGCTCTGCCCTGGTGTGTATTTTAAGACTATATACATATTGGTGATGTTGACGAGGACAAAAAGTTTTTCAATAGAGATAGCTACTCTATATATACAAAGCAACTTGTTTTTGGTAAACACGCATACAGCTCATTCAATGATGTCCTCACAACACGCGCACAAGGAAAAGAAAACAAAAAAAAAGAAGGCATAGAGATGATCTGATAATATATAATATGTGTGACTCACGCAAAGTCGAGGAAAAATTTAGAGTAGATGTAGCGTATAATAGATGTTGCCACCATCATTGGACCCACAAGCAATTAGCATAATCTCTGCACGATTTATGCGCATTCCATAAGAAAGAAAAAAGCGACAGAGATGAAAAGAGGAGCCATCATATTTCTCACCCTATGCAAAAGGAACTTCTCTCTCTCCCCACCTTATAATAATATATGCGCCATGAAATTTTTTGAGAAAAAAACCTCCCTTAATTAGTATCTAGAGATTTCACTGCTAGACTTCGAATTCATACATCCAACTCCAAAAGTTCTGTTCGTTTATAATTACAATTATAGATTAGTAGTCGATGGTCTTACATTAACCATTCTCTTGATCTTCCTAAGCCTACAGCATCTTTTGAAATATAAATATACCTATATTCCATTTTTCACTTCAATTTATATTCTTACTAAAGAACACTTCAATTATATCAGCCAAACTTTAGAAAAAATATAGACCAGCCAATCATATTTTTCCCAAAAATGCTCAATCTCATATAAAATAAAGGAGTCAGCATGAGTTGAATTTCTAATCCTCACCATCCCCACCAATAGTGATGGCGGTGGTGGGGCAGATGAAATGAGTGGATCTGGATTTAATATCCATCGAGAGAGCAAATATTGGATCATTGTCCTTGACCACCTCCACTGATGGTGGTGTGAAGACAATAACAACGTGACGGATTCCTTATCCATGGAGTTCGCACAAGCATATGTCAGAAATCTTGCAGGCATTAGTTTACTCTCATATTAATTATGCATTAAAGAGATTTTAGATATTTATACAAAGCTATGAGATAATATATTGTAGCTAACTTTTTTTTTGTTTTTTGGATAATATCCTGAAGAACCTATGCAGGCATAGAAGTATTTGGACAGCAATGGACAAGAGAACCATGGATTAGGACAAATTGAGATGAAAACCAAATCCAACGCTTGGGCTTTGGATTCAAACCCCAAACCAGACTTGGGAGTTGGGACGAAGCCAAGGGTTACCATACTCGATCTAGAGTTTATTCAAGCTTGGAGTTTTGGACCAAAACCTAGCCCAAACCTCTTTAGGCTAGGCATAAACATCCAACCCCATAGCAGGATGACCAAGACCAATTTACAACTCTAACGACAATTTGCATAACTAAGTTTTCCAAACCTCTTTAGGCTAGGCATAACACACCCAATCCCATGGAAGGATGACCAAGACCAATTTACAATTCTAACTACACTTTGCATAACTAAATTTTATTTAAAAGAACACTAATAAGCCTTATATTTTAAATAATTCTATAAAAGCGTTAAACATATGCAAGTAAACTGAAAAAATAAGTTATTTTTCATAAATGACAAATAGGTAAAACACCAAGCAAGTGCTTAGATGCTAGTTAAAGAATGAATTGCTCAAAGTTATCCAGTCAACTAACCAAACATCAAGCAAAAACCGGTAATGAGGGAAAATTGTACTCAACCATGCTAAAGTTATTTCAAGGTGAAATAACCTTAACCATCCAAAACTCTCCCTCGCCCTCTCTAATTTTTCACTTTTTTTCACAACCTTAATCCCACTAACCATGGAAGCACCAAGTAAACATCGAATAAAGTTGCACAGAAAGACTGGTCAGGTGATCAATACCAATTATTAAAGTTATTCAAGAAGCGGTCAGCTATTCAACAACCAAACGGTGTAAAATTACTTTCTTCTGCATAACTAAACCACAACCTATAATTAACATTTCACATTAATTTAGATATAGAACTAACATAAAGGGTTATTTTTTAAATTAACATAACTTTTCCTGAGACATTATGTAAATACAAATAATAGAGGGTGTGATATTTGTAAAACACCCCTCTCCTTTTTTTTTTTCCCATTCCGGTAACTTCATATAAGCAGGCTTCAACCAGCAACATGGTGATTCCTCAAGCAAGATTCAACAAGCAAAAGGGTAGTTCTCAGATCCCAACCCAGATCACTAGTATCAATTCTCAAACAACCTTATTAACTGAACCAATGGACACCCTCCAAAAATTTTCCTGAAAATCATGGAATTATAGAACTATAATCTCTAATAACACCCCCCAGCCCCCAAGGACAATATCTTCGCACGCCCTCTCCTCAATAACCATTCATTAAAAGAAATAAACAACATACCCTCCTCACCCATGTGGGAGACGCAACCAAAGCTTTAGTTAATGATTAAACTGTACACAGCTGAATACAGCAAAGAACAAGACCCATTTAAGCAGAGAGCATAAACAGATTGAACGAGTATCTTCTAAACACATAATGCTTCATCCAGTTTATGATCATTTTCATATCACCAAATTGTACCTCCTGTAATGATTTGCCAACCAATATGCATGATAATCTATCACCAATAATAAAGAGCATCATGTTTTTCCAAACTCTATGTACCATGACATATTGACAAGCACAGATATATTTACACATGCAAACACATAACAGCAAATGCAGAAATGCATATGTATGTGCTTATATATTTGAGAAGAACATAATGATTAGTTCCAAGATGCTGAAATAATGCCTTTTTCAGTCTCTAGACATTTCAAGTGCATTCAGCTTGGATGAGAGGGACGAGAGGAATCATAGAAAATTGGATGAGTAAAAAGGAGAATGTTTGTTTCTGGACTACACATTTTGGATCTCTCAAGCCACTATGCCACAGAGATTAGCAACCACAAAATTTTGCCATCGCTGCAAGGAAACCAAGATAATGACCAACAGTATCAGTTTGCTTATTTAGATCAAGGAAGCCTTAAAACACCACAACCATCAACATACCTTATTCAAAAATCTCAAACTTCAAAATTCCTTTGACTAATACCAATTAGTCTTATTATGCAAATCTTTATCAATTATCATACTACACCTTCATTTTCTGCTTCTGCACAGAAAAGGTGTTGCAACAATCAGCCTGCACAATAATCAATGATCTCTTTTACAATAAAATAAAATGTAAACAAGAAAAGTGTAAAGCAAGCAATAAAACAAAACCACCAGAAATATTACAACAGTAAAATGGTGCTCAAACATTTATAGTCACTGTAGCATAAGGCATGACTGCTGTTTACAGTTACTAAAGCATGAATAACGCCATGTGAACAGTACCACTACAGTAACTAGACCTATTAAACTATAAATAAAATCAAAGATTTTTAATATCAGCTTGACCCACAATAGCCTATTAAAACCTATAAACAACTAAATATAAAGAAAGTTTTAACAAATCAACTAAAATTACATCTGATAAAAATCCCTGAATACTGCAGCCACTCAATACATCATGAAACGATCTGATATCCCTATCAATGTGTGTGCAAGATATAGAATAATAGCATCCATATTTGCAAGAAGAAGAAAAAGAAGTGAATATGTCAGCAAAGAAACTGAATCAAGGGAAAGTAGGAGGAAGATGGGAGGAAGAAGAGGAAGGACTGAGAAGAGAAGAGAAAGGTGGAGAGAACTAGTTGGCCACGAGAAGAAACAATCCTTTTTTCCATCCCCCAAGAAGTGAGAAATAAATAGAACACGACACCTTCAAATCAAACCCTAAAATATTGCCCATTTTTCAATCCCATAAACTAATTCAAGACATGGATTATTATCTTCTAGTCTCAACCACAGACTTTAAAACATACTAAAACTAAAATTTAAACAGAAGTAAAAGAGAAAATACAGCAAGCTAAAGGATTAAATAAATCAATGCTTCTTGTCCATGATGCACAGCTCTTCAATTCACCAGTTGGTTAAAGATTATTTTGCAGGAGGAACAAGTTGATGCAATCCAAGTTGAATATGGCATACTAAGTTCTCTTTGCATATATTATTTACAATTATCAACAGCCAAACAAAAGGGACGCCTTTCTAAAGTTGCATTTATGCATGCAAGCGCATGTTTCCAAGCAACCAATGGATCACAAAGATTTTTTTTAGTCTTAGCTACTTCAGGGATGATAATCATTAAAAAGGAAAGGTTTAACTTTAGTGACAAGTATATGCTAAGTGCTGCTCATGTTAATGACACTTAAACAATTTTTTTCTTTTAAGTTTTAAAAGATGGTCTTTAAAAAGTGCTCTTAAAAATGAACAATGAGTATTCTGATTTGATTTACTGTCAAGGGTGCACTATGTTCAACTGCATAAGCTCACAAGCTCAAAATTAGATCTGCCAGATTGGTGCACCAATGATGCGAAGCACCAAAGTTTTGTAGAGGTGGTCAAAAATGAAAAAGAATTGCCCTGCTGTTTACAAGAGTAAGGATCACTTTACTGTCAGGGATTATTTTATGGAATTTTGTAAGCTGTCAAGCTCAACATTAAGAACGCAAGTTTTCAGCATCAAGGATGCAAAGCACCAAAGTTTTGCAAAGGTGGCCAAAAATGAAAGAGAACTTCCCCTCTGTTTACAAGAATAAGGTACATTGAAATTCCCTTCTTTAGGACCTCCTGCAACCATAATTTTCAGAAGTTATTTCACTATCTGTATCTCTCAAGCCCACCAGTGGACAATATTCTCATGCTGGTGATATTTAGACCATTTTTCTATTTAATGAAATAAATAAAGAATATAGATATGTACATATCATATGCATGGTTGATGTCTATGCATATAAGTGTACATATATACATGTCTACTCCATACAAGAGTATATCTTATAGCCTTTTGAAATTAAGAAGTTTAAAGCTGTATGAGCTAAAATTTCCTAATTTCAACATCAATTATATACACATCACAAAATTTGAGCAAGCAAGTGACAAGAAGGCATCGCAAATTCAAAAAAAGGGATAGTTGCACCAATGAGTTAAACAAGATTTTAACAAAGCTTCATGGTATACCAACAAGACCCAAAATATAAAAGAAAATTGTGTTGATAGACTAGTAGTTACATGAAATGATAAATGCATATTTGCTTCCTAAAATCAGAGGTTAACCTTAACAAATTTTATAATAGCATGCATTGTGGTAGCCAAATTACTTCAAAATAATATGCAATTTCAACATCCCAATCAACAAGCTAAGACATCTAAAACTACTTTTTTGATTTATGAAAAAAAAAAATCTTTTTTAAAAGACTTACATTTGCACCTCCATTCAGGTCAATAATTCAGAACAAATTATCTCCAGGGAACATAAAAGGTCACTATTCAGCTACCCACCTTTCCTCATATTGTCATACTCATCCCACATGCTCTAGTTGATCAGTGTCCCTAGAAAGTGTATGGTACATTCTTTTTTTTTTTTGCTGAAATATGGTACATTCTTCACTGACCTATCCATTTGTCTACATTAATCATCTTCAGAAAGTTGCTTGAATTACATATGAAACTCAGACGAAAAGATCAAAATAATCTTAATGACAATAACAAAAGCTCCAAACTTGCATGAAGCTAACCAAAGAATTATAGTATCAGGTACCATAACTATGTTGGTCAGAAGTGAACACCATATGCTTAAAATAACTTACCATACCAACAATCTGCAAACATCAGCATAGACACATCTTCTACTATATGTAACATCAAAGCTTCAGAATCCAGCCACATGTGAGTGGACTTTGAAGCCTTTCACACAATATCTATTCACGGGCCCATGAAACATTATAACACTAACAGATCTCTCTTCTTTCCAATGTATTACTTAATTACCTTAATAGAGCCCTAGCATGCTCAGGGTTGTTAAATGATGACTTGGACACACACATCGGAATGTGTAGGCTTCTCTTGGAGGTAGTACTACAACTTAATATCTTCTCTAATCTGAACTTAAATAGAAAACAAATGGAAAGCTGACCATCTTCGCCTTTCTCATGTGCATTGCACATGCCAAACCTAGTTCATCATAATACCAAAAGATACACAGCTGGTGTGCTGCATTAGAGAACCTATATTTTGCAACAACACTAGTTTCTTCTAGTGGGAGGTAGACATATTTTAAACACTGAAGCACATTTTTTGACATACATAAACAACTACAACATGTCAAAGAATAATGTTTTAATTGACTAGCACAACCTGAAATAATGTGTAACATTATCTAAATAAATCTAATGCACATGTCAATCAAAACTAGTATTATATTGGACTCCACAAACAGAAACAAGAGGTTGAGGAAAAATAAGAAATATCCCCACAAGTAGTGGAATTTGGGTAAGTCCATGCAGAAAATTCACTATGATCAAATGCCAAATTATGTTGATTTATTTGCTAGTGTACGGCAACAAGAAACTATGAACAGGCCAACACAAGTCTATAGATACTTCTATGGGATAGTTCTCATGTTGACAATTGTGTCATGCAGTACAAACTATATGGCAAAGTATGATAGCAACTGGCATTAGATCCTTACAATAACCAAAAGCAACCAGATGTTGACCCTCATCAAACTTATTCCAATACAAGGAAAAAATGACTAGACCAATTTCAGGTAGCAATTCTACTAAATAAACTCCTAATTATATAGAATTGTGCTTTCACCAAAGACAGCATTGTTTACCAATAACACCTAGGGTCTGTTCTTTCACTTGAAAAAAATTGATGGAAGTAAAGCAACTAGAAGTCCTATCTCACCCAGATAACATCTATAGAAAATAAAAACCTTCGGCACTCAATGAGTGCATAAACCTATGGTCCTGTTTCTAAGTGATCTATTTCAAAAGGTAAAACCATGACTCCCCCTTCTACTTAAGAAATAAAACAAGTGTTTCCCTTCTCCTGATCAAATCAAACAGAACTGGAAAGGTTGAAGGGCCAATTATCCACCTCTAGCTTGAAGATTGAACTGATTAGATGCTCTGCAAAACTATTAGCTAAATGCTTTTCACTGTCCAACCCCATCTCAAAAGGATATAGACAGAATCCTAAACAAGATCACCAACAAAGATTTCCTGTGCATTATCAGTCAGGCAAAGCTCTATAAGGAAAACGTGGACCAGAAAAAAAGAAAATTAATGGAATGAAGCTGCTGAACTGAGTGAACAATGTAACTCACATATAGCACTAGACATCTTGGACGAGGGACAAGTTAAAGACTAATTAAATTCCAACAAATAAAAAAATGAACTTATGATATGGATTTTCAATAGACCATGTTTTGTTTCTATTTAACTTAATATTATTTGTACACCTAATAGAATGTTATATCATAATTTTAATGGAATTCATCATAGGAATAGCGGAGGGAGATGACAGCCTCACCTAAAAATGTTCAAATTAGACAGCACTTGAGTACACAGGTTTGCGTGTTAACAGGAAACCTACCAAATTCAATTCAAGTGATGAGAAAGAAAAAAAAAAGAAAGAAAAATCTGAGAATCATTTGACAAAATTCAGCACCACCAATGACAGTCCTGAGGCTGGATAAAAAAGGTGGATGGTTGATACTAGGTTGACAGCTGATGATAAGAAGCATATCATTATGAAATTGATCCAGCCAATCATAAGAAGCATATCATTATGCAATTGATCCAAACCCTAACAGAAACACTTGGCAGATGAGGATTTCAGTAGCAGAACAAGGACAGTTGGAACAAGGCATGGCATTTTTTTAAAAGGAAAAAAAATCAGCATTAGTGAAGAATTAAGTGATAATAGTGCAGGTTGTGGAGGGTGAATCAGAAACAGTGAAGTGATACTGATACACATATTTGCCAAAGATAATCATAGACAGCATATCCACTTCCAGGAGCTGAAGGCTGTGCCTTTGAAGGATTGAGCAATCAGCTGGAGTATCAAAAGAGAGATTGACGTGCAGGTTCATGCCCAATAGATTGAAAAGGAGCAAAATGAACTTGTCAAATCAAAAAATATAATATGTGGAAGAATATATCCAAATTACCAATCCCAGAGTCTCTTACAAATGGAGAGAGAAATAGATCAGCAGAATTGATTGCAAAGAACATTCATACGGATAAATTAGTGGTGAGACTGGATATCCAACCAAACCCACTACTTTTGCAGATATCTTAAATTGCATTTTTGAGGATAGATCTAGTAAGTGTACAGTGGGACCGTGTTAAGGCCCACACAGATTCATCTGCAGATACTAGCATCTGCAACTACTAGTTAAAAGAGCAATTATCTAAACATTAAGAACGAAAGCCATCTTTTGCCGTAGAAGGAACATAAGAGACAGTAATGGCACCTATTTTATTTATTCAGCTTCTTTGTTAAATGGATATGAGTGGCTATGCAAACTAAATTTCAACGTATATAAATATGAAAAGATAAATAAAGATACTAATATTAGATCACATGTAATACTGTCTTATTAAAAAAATTAGTTTTGCTATTTACTAAATCTTACAAAAAGAAGACCTAACAATGACCAAACACATTTGCATGCTAGCCATTTCATCCACAAAACCATCGCATATGATGGATTTAAGAATCTCAAAAAAAGAAAATGAAATTTTGAAGAGACCCAGTTAACCCAACCATTTAGTCTACAACGCTAATGATTGGGCTGGTTACATGACAAATAAACTTTTAATAAACAGTCATTAATTCATGATGTAGGTATTTAATCACATGAAAAGGAAGAAATTGTTTCTCAAGCATTCATGAAGCAATATTAAAGCAAAAACTGAAGAAAGAGTGACACAGTAAAGTTGAAACCACTACTTAAAGTGAACAGTTAAGATCAAGTTTTACAACTCAAACTGCCCTAAACATTCTAGCCAACCCCATCTTCCATATCTGAATGAAACATATAGAGTTGATTGCCGATAAGCACAAAACAAATCATTTTCCTATAAATCATTTTCCTATAAATCTGAATGAATCTATCCCTACTATTTCGAATTTATGTATTCCTCTCTCAATACCAGTTTAGCATCTCCATTGCTGTCAACTTCTATAAATCATTTTCCCACACTGCAACCATTTCTATCTTTCACCTTACCCTTCCCTTCCTTGACCCTTCAAGACAAATTCGAGTCGCTTCCACTCCAAAAGCCTTGTATGATCTTTGTTGCACATGGCCAAACCACCTAGTTTGGTTTTCTATCCTCAAATAATGTACTTATGCACCTAACAAAATGTTTGTAATTCTGTGATTTTCCCTGTTTACCCAACTATCCATAATTGACCCCAATAATTTCATGTTTGCCATGTTCTCTGCATACCAAATATGCTTAGGGCCTCTTCATACCCCAGATTTTAATCAATACAAAATTGTTGGACTTGTTACCTTCTTACTAAACTTTCCATCATGTCTAAAAGACCCAAAAGTACCATTTTTCCTTATCCATCTAATTGTACTTAGACATCTCAACTTTCTCCATTATTCCAACAGAATTAGTTTAACAAAAATGATTGTATAGAATATTTCTTGGCTGTCACAAATACAGAAGCCTCTGAACTCCTAGTTTATCTCTATTAAATCTTTACCTGTACCATGTTCTAGCTATGCCAATCCCTTAACCTCCATATCTTTAACCTTATTTTCAATCCAATTGTCTTCTTACCAATTACATATTTACATATAACACTAGGGCACCTTTTCTTAAATGTCAACAGTAAGTATATCTAACATGTGTTTATAAAGCTTAGTCACTATAAGAGTTTACATTTGAGTTTTAGATAGTCATACAACTCGAGCTGACTTGTCTCTTGATAATTATATGTAACTCCTAGCGTTAATCCTATACATACTCCTGAATATAAGACCTTTTCTTCAACTGTGAATTTACTCACTGATACCTACTGAATTACCTCTTATGATATTCTCAAAATGTTTTTTTTATCAGGAATAATTGAAACATTTACTGATTATTTATCCTCTTCAAACCATTATTTCAGTTGTCTGAACCAGAAATTTCCTATATGACTGATCTTTCAAGTTTAATGCCACATTTGCTATTGTTGATCTTTTTAATTTCTGTTTTATCGCCCTCTCAAAGAAATTCTTGCTGTGGCTCATAAGTTTCATTCACAAATAGCTGGTGCAATATTGTATCACGCTTTTATCCTTTTGAAAGGGAACATAATAATTTTTCAACCAGTTGGCCTTTACCTTATTATATATATGTTACTGCATAAGCTAGTTAAAGAAAGGTTTGCAATCCTCAACTGGAAATTCATTCATCGCTTGTTTAGCATTTTCCAAACTTTCAAGACCTCACTGAATATGCTATCTACATGAAATAAACAAATTTCTCCGATTAACCCCCATTGTAATTACATCTGGCCGCATGGTGTCAACTAAGCACCTTATTTCTAAAGATGTTTACAGTTGTCTTAATTTGGTGCATATGATTTTAAAATTATCTTCACTCTTAATGCAGCTATGCAGTCTGCATGTCGAATTTTCCACCTTACATTATATTAGTCAAGCTTTTGAATTGTTGAAAGATGCGTGGCTTATATTTAGATTTTTCTTCTTTCTTTTTTCAAAGAAGATAGATGGGCAAAGACCATTAATTTCATTTCAAAAAGGATGAAATGAAGACAAACAAGTCAATCTACATCAGACCTCAAAACCAACAAGCAGCCCTTAATAAATACACAAAACATATTTCCTTAAATGGTTTTGATATCTTTTGTTTTCACATATAGAATGGAAGAAGACCACAAAAAGCTGAAAAACTTAAATCCTCAAAGGATGTCCCCATCAATCTAGCTGATACATTGAAGATTATTTTATTCCTTGCAATACAAATTCTGTGCCAAATAGCCATAGTAAGCATATGACAACCTTCCCTGAATTTTCTCTTAAACCTTTTCCTGTTTCCAAGATCCAAAGCTAAAATCAAAAAGCCCTTCTCTTCACACTTCTACCGCACACATTTATGATCAACGCCAATGTTCATATATTCACCTTATCTCAAGTCACAATGCAAAATTATACATCTGCTTTAATATAAGCACACAAATTAAAACAATGGGTGTTCATGATACCAGACTATATTCAACAATTCACAAATGCACATCCTTTACTTATTCTCCGGGCAAGACCATCTATATTTCTATGTATCCCCTCCTAATGTGATTTCATGACTTTCCTTCGAAAGTTACGAGTGATGATTGCTCAATGATCAGAAAAATTACCTCCTTCACTAGCACCAAGTAAATGACCATCTTGTTTCTTGTACATCTGAAATATAGACTCTGCTCATTGTACTATCTACCAGTTCAAGAAAAGAAGCAAACCAAGGCTTCTTTACCCTGTGCGTTAGTTTACAGAGCAAGAATAACGATCAGTCTAGCCAAAAACAAATTACTGGCATGTACTAGATAGCTTGAACTAGGAGTTATGATGTGAATAAAGATTTTTCAATAAGAGGAACTAAAAGCTCACTTGGCCTATCTTTCAGAACCCACGAGAACATCAAGAAGTCCACAGCAATTCCACCACCTTGCACGATGCATTACTGTTGGAGCATGTGGTGCAACCTACAGCCATCCAATTAATCCCCCATCAGCAATATTAATCTAAGGAGTGAAATAAAAGATTAGTACAACCCCATTTCAATACCTCGGCAGATGGCACAGTTTCGGCTCTCCTGGTACCTTGGCTGGCTTCCCCGCTCACACAAAACTGTTCTCCAGTTACATCCTCATCCAGCAGGGGCACTACCTTCACTTCACGTTCATGGGATGGCTGTTCTTTAACCTTAGGCTCATCTGGCAGAGCGCCCACTTTGTTTTCTTTAACCTCACCCTTATCCGGCAGAGGCACTACATTCGCATCAGCATCATGTTCATGGGATGGCTGTTCTTTAACCTCATTCTCATCTAGCTGAGGCACTATCTTCACTTCGCATTCATAGGATAGCTGATTTTTAGGATTATCCTCATCTGGAAGAGGCACTACCTTAACTTCGCGTTCATAAGATGCCTCTTCTTTGACCTCGTCCCCACTTGGCAGAGGCACAACCTTCACTTCCCGTTCATATGATGATGGCTGTTCTTTGATCTCATCCTTAGCCGGCAGAGGCGCTGCCTTCAATTCACATTGAAGGGATATCACAACTGAAGTCTCTTTCAGAATCTCAGCCGGGGCTTCCTTTTCTTGTTCCGCCTCTTCCCTTGTAAGCACACTTTGCTCGACAGCAATAACCGATTCCTCTGCCGGTTTCTCCATTTCGGTCCCTTCTGCACTCTCAGCTTCGTGAGGCTCTCCCTTCTCAGACCGCCGAACAATCTCGACGCTTACATCATATGGTGGCGCGGCAGCAACCTCATCTGCTGCAGGAGCCACCGTTTCAATTTCCAGCTCGTCGGCCTCTCCGTTACCATTTCCGGAGCTCTCCACCGCTGAATGAACATCAACGCGTTGAGATCCAGGAGTTTCCTCCACTGCCTCCTCGGCTAGCGGATGGTTCGCCTGAGACGACGGGGTCGCAAATGGCGTCCCCGACGGTGTCTCGAACTCCCCGCTCTCGCTCCGCCTCCCGTCGTCGTGGGGCATCCAATCCACAAGTCCACTACCTGGTCCACCAATGAAACATTATATTCAAGAAACACAAACACATGAAAGCCAGGGAAGGAAGAGGGGGACACAAACCTTGAGGTTGAGGTTGAGGGGGAGGGGAAGGAAGAGGGATGCTGCCCCTCTCCTCCTCTTTCTCCTTCCCCTTCTCCTGCTTCTCCTTCTTGCGCTTGGCCGCTTTCCTCTTCTTCGCACCGGACGGCATGACGACGACTGCTTGCTTTCTTTTCTTTTCTTTTTCCTTTTCCCCAACACCACAATCTCAATCTATATAGATGTAAATGGGATGGGACGAGGGAAAACAAAATTCGAGCGAAAAGCGGGCCCTATTTGAGGTTCTTTAGGGTTTGGGAGGGAGATGAGAAGAGAAAGATAGAGAAAGCAAAGGGGATGATGATCGATCTTGGAAAGGAAAAGGTGGGGGGGAAGGGGAAG
>JAOXJJ010000725.1:14776827-14790339 GCA_025769935.1 Phoenix roebelenii | reverse complement strand
TATATATACTGCTAGGGAAGAGAAAAAAATAACATCATACTACATAATTTCTTCATGGAGATCAACTAAATAAGGATACCTTCGAAACTACCACTTCCCATCCAAACGAACTGATGATATCATGGAATACTACAACACCAGAAATGCCTATAAAAGACAGACCCATCCTCCAAATTGCTAGAGACCAAAGATGCATGTAGAAACATTTTGAACTGAAATAGGCAAAAGAATCCCTGCCAATAGACTGCTGCAGTAGATCAGCTACTAGAGAAAAGAGAATCAAAATAATAGCAGTTGTAAAGCACAAGATACAAAAACCTCTCTCAACAACATCAGTAAATCTGATCTCATATAGCACATGTTTCCAATATCAAAAATTCCTGCAGAAGTTGATAGGAAAAAAGACACTATCAGCCTCAGACAATATGGACAAATACTGGCTAACTTTCCTAACAAAAAATATCCAATTTCTTATGGTACATGTTTCCAATATCAAAAATTCCTGCAATTAAATTATAATGCCACATAGAGAGAGAGAGAGAGAGAGAGGGAGAGAGAGAGACGAGATGATCAAATGGCTCTATTCATCCAGATATGCCGGCAAGAGGAAATCAAGTTTAATGCACCAATTTAAACAAAATAAGCAGACATTTCTGACAATATCGCATTGCCGTTTTTCTTCTCAGTTAGCCATCTTAAAGAATCCCAACAAGGAAGTCCAGACGACTGAGTGACACATGACAACCAACCGAACAAAAAGAATGAGATGATTTTGACAAGATCATAGCATCAGTTCTCTTCATCCATCTCAGAGATACCAAGAAACTTTAGAGCACAATAGCCAACTTAAGTAAAAACAAATCGACAAATAGATGATCTTACAAGGATATAGATTCAGTTAAAAGAAATATAATTTATTGCAAACCTGCTATAGCATTCCTGATTGCCAAAGCAAAAGATCAGTACCATCATCCTCTATAATATCTATAGAGCATCAACACAGTTACAGGAACACCATGCCCACAATAATATGATATAAGCAACAATAGTGCTATCAAAATATTAACATAAAAGTTCAACCATTACAAAAAATAAAAAAAAAATTATAAAAAAAAACATCTGAAGATCATCAGTCATAGATTTATAAAATAAGGGATTTATTTTTAATCATTGAACACAGCATAATAGTAAATTATATTATGACTTTGATCGTTGACTAAATATCTGTGAAAGAATGGATCAACAAATACTGGAAAGCCCACTAGCAGTGAGATTCAGTGAAATTGCAAAATTTCCAATTCAATTTCAAACATAATTGCAATCCTCTAACACCAAGAAGTGTGAAACAATCCAATCAAGAACAAGATGGTCAGTGTTTCTATCCATTTTGGGAGCACTTAGAGAGAAGATTGAACACATGTAACCAGTTCAAACCAAAGATAAAGATATTTCTGACAAAAGCAAGAGTTTTTTGTCCCTCTGACCATCTTAAAAACCTCAGCAATGATTCTTATAATATATTAAAGTCATTTCTAGGTGATTCTTACAAGGATATAGCTACAGTCATTTATTATTTATCACAAGAAGTCCTCAGAAGAAAGCAACAAATGTTATGTTGCCATTAAAACCTCCTTAAGCAAAAGAAAACCAATTAACTCTGAAAATAGACATTTTGACTTCCTGTTGTTTGTTTTGAAGAGAAGATCCAGCATTAAGTATGCATAATCCATAAAACCAAGTAACCAAGGGCTTATACTTAAAAAATGTTTATTTTTGCAAGGTAATAACTCCATTTCCTCTATCCATCTCAGAAGAATCTACTATCCTCCAAAAACAAAAGCAGAAATCTATATGAAATGCAGAAAAAGAGAAGAAAACGAACAAACTAAAAAAAGCAAAAACACAAGTATGAGACAGGATTTATGGGAGAAAAGAAAAAAAAAGAGAAGAAGAAGAGAATATAAACCTGGATCCGAAACTGAAAGATTGAATAGATAAAAACAGATAATGAACAAATAATAAAATAAAATAAAAAAAGGAAACCAAGTGAATGCACAGATAGAAAATAAGCAAAAAGTAAAAAAATCAAATAAAAAGGAAAATAAAAGAAGCATCCAAAACAAACTGAAGATCAAGAAAAAAGGTAAAAGTTAAAAAAGGTAATACAAACTGAATTTGTGAAAGTGGAAATGACAAATGAAATTAAAGAGAAAATAAAAAATAAAATAAAATATAAAATTAAATTTATAATATAAAAAATTACACAAAATTCAAAAAAACAAATGGATAGAAACAAATAATGGATAAAAAATAAAACCAGAAATAGAAAATAGAAAAAGAAAACTTGAGAAAATGAACATGAAGCTGGAAAATAAACAGAAAATAACTTAAAATATAACAAAAATAAACAATAAAATTGAATTTAAAAAGAAATTATAAACTGAAATTTCAGACAAACACAAAAAAAGAAAATTTACAAAACAATAGGTACTAAAAACTGAGAAACTGAATTTTAAATCTAAAAATACAGAGGCCCCAAATCAAATGCCACAAAAAAAATTCCAAGGCCACGTGTCATAAGAGGATTGGCACTTTACACCATAGCCCCCAGCTGCATCACACCGAGCTGTCAGACACGCCAATCCCCTCTTGTCAAATGGCATGGCAGCTGTGAAGCAGTTCTTAAAACAAGATAGCCAAACAGATAAAAAAATAAAAGAAAATGGAAAATATAAAATATAAAACTGAATTTCTGAAAGTTAAATTAAAGATAAATAAGTAAATAGGGAAAAAATGCTTCCTCTCCCCCAACACCTCCCTGAAACGGCTGCAAGACATGATTTCATGAACCATTAAGGGCAAAATTGGCATTTTGGCCCCAAATTAAAACTGAACCCCAAATTAGAAGGAAAATACACACAGAATGTGTGTGTCAGAGAGAGAGAGAGAGATCTTGTGATTGATTGGTCAGCACGGTTGTAGCCGAGAGGCCTATTAGACAGACCATAATTAGCACGGTTCTTGGAGTGACAAAAGGAAAAATGTGGACGTAAAATTAGATAAATCAATGACCCATTAAATTACTCCTCGTATAAGTTATACGCATTGCACTAGCTGAGGAACATGTCATTAGATTATAAGATCGCAAGATCAATCAAATCATTTATTCTTAACCAGTCACATGCATTGCATGTGCTGAGTTCAAGTTCACAAAGATTAACCGTTCTGAATTATTTTTTCAATAAAGTTTCCTTACTAGAAGCTAACAGGTTTTTTTTTCTGTAGAATATTTGACAGGTGGAATATTAAAGCCTCTATTTTTGTAAAATAATGGTTATGATTTATAACCATAGCCATCAAGACATGTCCCCACTATTTGGGTCAGCCAATAGGTTATAATTTATATATTTGAACATATTCAAATGTACATCCCATGCATTTACAGTTTTTTAAATAATTTTTCATATCTTTGTTCTTTTCTATATTACAAAATACAAAGTCAGTGCATTCAACTTCTCTATGAAGTACTAAATGGACAGCACTTCCAATAATTTAAAGCAGAAAAATACCATGGGTACCAAAATCACAAGACAATTGCATCACCAGTTTAAGCGTACTAAAAAACTAAAATCAATTAACATGAATTAATTTATTAAAGCAAACTATAACATTTTGGAAGATCCATTAACTACATGGTTTAAACAAATAAAGAGCAAAATAATATCACATTACATCCTTTCATCTAAAGTTAAATTATCCTTGAAAGAAACTGCAGGTTGTATCCTTGGAACACATAGTCAAGAAATAACAGAACATTGAGCCTAATAAGAGACTGCCACTCATCCACAACTCTTGTGATTCTACAAGATAAAAACAGATCCAACATCTGCAGCAAACATCATTCAAAAAAAAAAAAAATATCTGCAGTAAACAGAGTTAACCGCAAGGGTAGACCCCAGTAATATATCGTCCAAAATTGAATTATCCTAAAAGGCCGCACAGATATATCATCCCAAGAAGAAAAAGGCAGACAACAGAAGTTGTATTAAATAACTGCATTCACATTTAAGCAGGTGCATTATGTGGCAGACATAGACAAAGATAAACACAAATATGGACTATAATAACTAACCAGAATATCATCTCGAACTCTTCAGAAAGATTGCAAAGAAATAACATCCGGGAAAAGCAAGGCAAACGATAACAAAAAAAAAAAAATCAAGATTTGAGTATAAATGGGATAGCCGTATATTTAAATTTCAAATCCAACTCCCAACTCAAAAGCCAATTGGATCCATTTTTTTTAAAAAAAATCCATTACCAATCAACAGGGCACAAAAGATGATTGAAATCTAAAATTGAAAAAAAAATCACGTAGAACAATATTAAAACATAAAATATCACAGTTAGGGCAGAAATTAGTATAACATCAAAACTCTAGAACTCAATAACCATATCCAGATTCCACCAAAACCTGGACTAGAAATCAAGAACCGAGAATTCAAGAAATAAGCACGAAAAATAGGAGTTAAAGGAAAACACCATATAAAACCGAAATCAAGAACCATATCTATATTTCAAAGAAAAGCCCAAAAAAAAAAAAAAGGCGGAGATGGATTGCGCATCTTGCCTCCGAGGAGAACCGCGTCTTCATCTTGACATGGATGCAGGAGCACCGATCCAGGGACGCAGAGAAGAAAGCCGACGCGATGATCGTCGCTGCGACGATCGCCGGATTCCGAACGGTCTGAGGATATTACGAGGTGGGAAAGAAACGGTTATGTCGGCAAGGCCTGCGGACCAAGGGACAAGTATTAGCAGGTGCGATCCACGTGAGTGGGAAGTATAGACGGCCATGATTCATCCATCTCGCGAAAGATTTTCTTTTCCACAGGGGGCAAGAGCATGCATTAAAATAAATAAATATTTATTACACTTATATATACTAATTTATTAATTTAAAAAAATACTTATATTAAGTTAAATTAACGGTATTAGTAAACATGTTCACATCACGTGTGAAGTCAAAATTGCTCCTGAGTGGTAAGTAAATTATAAAAATTATTAAAATTAGAGGTAAATTATACTTATATCTAATAATTTGAAAAACCTATGCTTATCTTCCTCATGTTTATTTTTATCCAACAATTTAACTCATAAGTTAACAGAATATTAGCTAAATAGTTAACTTAAATGAGACCTAAATGCCATATTATATATATGGCTACGTAGATTTGTATTTTATACAAAAGCCATCCATGTACTTTTTTTTTGTACTGACTTTCTGGCGTTAGTTATCAATCCAATTCGGGATTGTATTCATAATTCATTTAACTGACATAGATTTCATTTGTTTTTTCAAAAAAAATATAAATACCATCGACTTTACATGTTAATTGTTCGGGAAATATGGAAACAAAACTCATGTTCTTCCAGGAGAGAATTGATGTAGCACGGGATTATAGCTGATCACATGCTGGGCCACGGGCTAAAACTCTATTCATTTTTAATCGGGTTTTTGGCCAGGCCTATTTAAAATTAGACCTTTTTCTGTGCCCAAGCTCAATCCATCATCAACTCTGCACGGGATACAACCAACACATACTATGACTAGTCAAACCATGCCAAACATTGCAGGAGCCTATGGATTTGCAAGCAAATACTACAACATTTTCTAAGGCAAATTCAATGGATTTTTTAATTATTTTTTCATTTCAAACAATATCAAATTTAGCCAAGTTTTTATATTTGTAGTAGAATAATTTTAGCATATTTTCTTATTATCAAGTCCAATTTTGAGTATGATTCTATGTTGGATTAATTGGAATAAAAAATTAAGTGATTTGCATGTGACTTGCTAGATGCATACATAAGTATGTCTTGGTATCCCTTTTAGTATTTGCAAACAATCTGGGTTTTTTGTGACTAGATGCCTTTGTGACTAGAGTCATTGGACCCTAGTCTTCAAATATGGCTACGGGAATTCAGTATTACCGATCTTGAAAAGTGTAGATATATATTCATTTCGATTAATATGGAATGGCATTGGTATCTACTTTCTCTAGACTTGAAGGAGCAGCGATTCGATTGCTACAACTTCTTGTGGGGTTTCAACGTTGTGTACGACGCTGTTAGATATGTTGGTATCACTTGTACAATATAATATTACTGATTTTTTTTTTATCACAGGTTCCTTCCAAAAATTTTGTATTCTTCATATTATTGCAGGCATTTTTTGTGCGAACATGACTAAACGACTATGTCGGATACCGTATCCTTGAATTAGCATATCGTGAAATTCGACAATGTGCACAACAAAAGGCTAATAGTGTCGACTGTGGGGCATACGTGCTTATATTTACAGAGGCACTTACACGAGGTAGCTCGAGACCATTGCAGGAAGAATTCAAGGATCCTTCTTTATATAAGAGCTGGGTTGCAGGGAGTATTCTATTAAATTCGGGCTGCATTGCGTTTGATAGATTTTGGTCAATGTACGGACTGAAGTCAGGTAGAAAGAGAGCTTAGACTGTGTTGTAAAAGATAATTGTTAATGTGTTGTAAAATATGATTGTAAATATGTTGTAGAAGATGATTGTAAATGTGTTATAAAAGATAATTGTCCAGGGGCATTTTCATCTTCTGTGTAATGTAACATTCTAATAGATAATATTATTAATCCCTGTTATGTTCAGATGATTGGCTTCTTTTTCTACTTCTTGTCATGCTCATTGCTGAAATAGGTGTTCATGGTGACTTATTATAGGTTGTAAAAGAGTTTCATAATCTGTGCCGGCACACACTTTCAACAGTGTGTCGGCATAGTTGTAATGTAGTCATGAGGTCGTAAACAAAAACATAAGCAGGATATGCCTAAATGTTTATCACACTTTCAGAAAATCAGTGTGCCAATTGAATATGTGTTCCTCCAATTTGGTAATTTAGTTTGAAAATTTGTTTAAAATCAAATGCAATCTCCAAATAGTTGATAATCCATTTGTAGGTACAGAACTGCAACATTATCAACAGGCACTAAACTAAGGATAAAGAACACCAACAAATCTGGTAACTAAAGCGTAACTCAGTTTGACAAAATTCAGCGTGTCATTTTGCTCCATTTTGAGATTTCAGTTAGGAAACAATAACATATGCTTACACCTTCCAGGGCATCACAGAATTAAATGTGTGCCAGAAGGAACAAGTGTGTTCAAAGCATACTTTACTGTGTGCAGTCTATAACTAAATATGTGCCAGACTTTAAGAAGTGAGTGCGAAGCATATTCTATTGTGTGAATTGTGTGCATAGAACTCTGAAATGTGCGTATTGGATTTATAAAGTATCTTAGAGAACATACTTAACTGTGTGCAGAAATGTTTCAAACTATAATAAATGTCTTCCAAGCATACTTTACTGTGTGCAGATAATAACTCAAAGTGTGCCAGGCTTTAAGAAATGTGTTCCAAAAACAGCTTATTGTGTGAAAATAAGTCTAAAATGTGTGACAGGATAATACCTAAATGTGTGCCATGCTTTAATAACTGTGTACAGACTAGATAGGAATGTGTCGGCAAGTGAAAGGTGCGCGCCAAATCAAAAGTGGTTGTAAGTTTCGGAAATACTATGTCACAGTATGTGGATACATGAGTTCCAACATGCACAAATTGTTGCACTTCTTCATCCCTTCGCATCTCTATTGGCCGAACTAATTGTGGCCTTCCTTGCGAGAGAAGGTGCAACTCCTCCTCTCTAGGTTGTAGCTTCTCAATAACCTAAAGCGAACGAACACTTAATTTTAGGAACAAGTTAAAATATTTGCAATGTAAGAAATTAACATTCAAACCTCAAAACGTTTTTAGTTCTTCATAACATCGGCAATCATGTCCACCCTGCGAGGGAATGGGGTATTGTTCCAACGTAAAAGACGTGATACATGAACAGTGGCCGGTGGCTTTCAACAATGCTGTTCGCATGCTTAACAGCCCATACCTGGCAAAAACCATTGTAAACATCAAATTACAAGTAAATATATATATCGTAACAATGAAATTTAAAAAAAAAAACATTAAGATGCTTACCACCAGAGCGACCGTGCAATCGTCCATGTATCTAGCAGATCCTTCACCTATGATGTTTCTTGTTTTCACACTATCGGCTAGACTAGGTATCTCCTGGCGAAGAAAAGAGAAAATGGCAAGACCCCAACTATATGAACCTAAGCGGTCTAAATCATTAACATATAAACATAATACCTTAGGAACATAGTAGTGTACTGTTGGGAAGAGGACAGTCCCAAAGAGATATAGAACCTATAATTTTATGAAATCCTCCTCATCTTGTCATCTGCTCTTACCAACAAGGTATTATAATCTATTTTTAATTGCATCTCTATCGGCTTTTTTGTAGTCACCCTCAAAAAATCGGGTGAGAAGGTCAGACGTAACTCTCCCCTTTCTATGCAGTTCCACCTCATCACCCGAGGCACTCAAAGCAAGGATTGGTGCTAAATTAATCCCTACAAAACGCACTAGAACCCTACCAAACCAAAAATCCTCCTCAACATCATCCCAAAAGGAGAGCAATGTGTCCAACACAGGCCTACTTTGTTTTATATATGGTAGACCTAGCATGTGCCCAAAAGGAGTGCCACTCATCCTATCCTTCTGTTCACAAGGCATACACAGAATTAGGGTGACCATAAAACTTACAAAGTGGGTGAAGTAACATCTTCCATTCACCATATTACTGGGGTCAACAGCAGGTTTTTTGCCTGTAATCTGCTTCGGGGCTATCTAAGATGTCTGCATCACAGATATAGTCACAAAAAAAATTGAATAATATCAACTCAAAATGATTCATCTTAAAACTATAACAAAGAACACAATTAGCACGGAATAGTCATATTTTTTCATAACAAATATTTCAAATGTGTTACCACAATCTCTCTGTCCATTAATTCGGCAAATCCTAACCATTCCCACAATTTAAAAAGCAATGCCCTACAATACTGCAAATCATGTTGGGGTTCAAAAAAATAATTGGAGAAAGTATGCAGCAACGGTTGACAAACCTGTTGAAGGAATGCAAAGATACCTCAGGAAAGGTTGGAGAGAGCAATGTCCACCGAAGCTTTCGCTACAAACAAACAAGGCGAAGTCGGTTCAAAGGTCGACTTCGAGACCGGATGGAAAATATCTCCTTGCTTCGAAAAATCGGATCGGAAGGGTTCTCCTTTTCGATGAGGAGAACGGCTTAATAGAGGAAAAGAGGAAGATCGAATACCAGTGGGACATGGTTTGCAGTTGTAGGGTTTGAAACCAGGGCGTAAAAATCAAGCGGAATCAGGTGAGAAGAAGAGGACATTTTTTCGTTCGAAGAGAGAATCCGAACTTTGGGGACGAAATAATGGCTGGAATCGGTGAAGAAAAATAGGGCTTGTTCAAATGAATAGAGAAGCATACAAGGAACGACGGAAGAGCGGAAGGGTCAGGGGTATTTTGGTCTCCTTATGGCATTTCAAAATATCAATGGACCGCTTGTTAAAAAAGCAATCAACATGGACTATTCGTTATAGTCGGGTCTAAGTTTGGACAGCTAAGCAACTTTCCCAAAAAAATTAGGAGAAATTAATGGTCGATCCATCCTTGGACCAGTCTCTAATTTTTAATCCCTGTTGACTGGTTTTATAATAACCAGTCCAGCATTGTGCCGATATGTAACCAGCTTTATTCTTGAGATGAAAATACCCCCTCGTCTTCTGCCCTTCCGCTCTCTCTTTCTTTTCTTGTTTCCAAGCCTAAGTCTGACTCTCGAACCTACCGGCAATCCGTTCTCTATTTTCCTATTGCTACTCCTAATCGAAGGAGAAAACTCTTCCGCTCTCCCGCTCATCCGCTTTTCCACTCTTCTCATATTTTCTAGTTTCCCACCCCAATTTTGTGAGTTCAACTTTATTTTCTCTCCATTGTCCGACTGAGAATTAGGACTCCATGGAATTTTGTTGACGGTTGTTCTAGAAGCTTTCCCTAAAGCTCCCGACTTCGCCCGACTCGATGGTAGCTGAAGCTTCGCTCGATATTATTTTCTAAACCGTCCCTGAGTCATCTTTGGAGCCCTTCAACAGGTTTGTCAACCGTTCCATCATAATTTCTCCAATTTTTTATCGAACACCAAATTGTTATATAGTATTCTAGGGCATTTGTTTTTAAATTGCAGGATTAGTTAGGATTTGAGAAATTAATAGATAGAGAGGTTGATGGCACATTTGACATATTTGTCATGGAAAAATCATGAATATCTTTCATTGATCGCTATTCAATGCTATTTCTGTTCTTTGTTATAGTTTTTAAGATCATTCACTAACACAAGATGTTTTACTCAATTATGTGTTTCTAATTTTGAGTTGATATTATGGAAAATTATTGTTTGAATATATTTGTGATGCAGACATCTTAGATGGCACCAATTCACTTAAGTCTATATTATTTGCTATTTTAACATATTGTTTTATTAAGTATAGGTCATGAACGTGTACTTTCGTGTCACGGAGCTTTTTCATCTAAAGTACACTGAGACCGTTGAGAATCCAGCTTTATTCTTGCATTGCGAGATATAGGTTCTGAATTATTGTGAATTATGAATTTTGTTAACTATGTTCAAAAAAATGTTAATTGTATGCAGGAGATGGATTGCAAGCAATATTTTGTTAAATAACCACTACGTTACATAAGATAGATTCTGGTCATGATACGACGAGAAGTTATATAGGAAGAGAGATTAGAGCATGTAAAATATGTTGTTAAATATATGTAGGAAGGAGGTGGATTGCAGACAATATTTTGTTAAATTACCGTTGTGTTATATATGACAGGTTCTAGTCATGGTACAATGCGAAGTTATGTAGAAAGAGAGATTAGAGCATGCAATGTAAAATAGCTTCTGGATATTTTTATTTTTTGTGTAATATAACATTGAAACAAATAAGATGATCATATTGATTTTTTTGAGATGATTGGCCAAATTATGTCTTTGATGTCGTGCTCTTAACTAGATGCCATGCTATATTAACTGTGTACTTTGCTAAATTAACTGTACCGAGCTAAATTAGACTACAAAATATATAGATGCTTGCCCAGTTACTAGGGATATTAAGTGTGTTTAAACAATCTTTAACAACATCCACGACACCAGCTGGCCGTGCGTAGCCCAGCATCTACGGGCCAGTGCGCGTCCAGCAGATCCGCACGCAGGCCAACGTTGTGTGCTGGGCTAACTTAACTGTGTGCGAGGGTTACTTAACTGTATGCTAGTTTTACTTAATTTTGTATGCAGGTTAACTTAAATGTGTGTCATGCTATATTACCTATATATCAAGCTTACTTACCTAATTGCAATAGTAAGTTAACTATGTTCGAGGCTAAATTAGAACAACCACAAATTACAAAAAAAAAGAAGTTTGTCTCGGACCACAGCTTCAGATATTCTAACGTGTCGGTGGAATAGTTTACTCCATTTATAACTTCATAAATAGAAACTTAAAATGTTTATTTGTTGGGAGTTGAGTTAAGGAATTTGTTTCAAAGCTAATGCAATCTTCAGAAGTGTACACTAGCGAGGAAAACAAGAACATATGCACACAACAAGCTATATTAAGTGTGCACCATGCTGTATTAACTGCTTTCAAATCTTTTATAATATTGTGTTAGGGTTACATAACTGTGTACCAAGCTGAATTGACTAATTGCAATGGTAACAAATAATCGATACAGAGACAAGGTAACATCTGCAGGGAATTTATTACGAAGCCATTGTTATCTTATTAAAGGTACGCTACATCAGACATATATATGATCCCCGAAGTTTTGTATGATTGTGGCTTTCTGCCTGCACCAACAGCAAGAATAAGAACACAAGTATTCCTATTGGTACAAGAAAATGATACACGTAAATCTGATGCAAAAATGCCACAAGTATTCCAAGTATTACACCTCCATTCTTATACATTATAAATGTTCTATCTATAAAAATCAGAGGTCAACATCCTTTTATGAAACCCGTTAGTGAAGCCTGAAATGAAATAAATAGGTGTCTGAATCGACCTTCACTTATTTCATACTTCACTATGCTGTCGGGGTTGGTCTGAAGAATGGCGTCGCAATACCAATATATTATAAAAAATTGAAAAATGATCAAACTAGCCTTATGTGATATAACATGCATCCAAGGAGGAGAACAACCGTGAGGCACCATGGGTCTAGAGCTTGATCTCGCTTGAGCCAGCCTGTCTATGGTTCGAGCCAGACCATAAAACCGCAACCGATGCACCATCCAAAAAGAAGAATTCTCATACACATACTAATTTAGATGCTTTTGATGATAAGCTACTGAGCTATCATAGTTCTATATGCAAACATAGGAATTATCATCCACAGCAACAATGTTAAAATATCATGTCTACAGTATTGGACAAGTATAACTCAAATCAACAAATAATATACCGACATCTCCAATCTCTATGATGTGGTGGGCGAGGAAATGAGAATAAAATCCGATTAGGAAGGATGCTTGTTATCGGATGCTGGCCGTGAAGAATGCTAGTTGTTGGACGCCGATTGGATAGGAAGCTTGTTGTTGGTCGCTTGGTAGGAAGGGACGCTCATGGTGGGGTGGTAAAGCGAGAAAGAAACATACTTGTTCAATCTCGAAGAGAAGAATACTCTTAAAGATGGAAGATTTCAAAAAGATCCGAAAGTCAAAAAAGTAAAAGAGAAGACTTATTTTCTTATAAAGATAATTTTAATATTTTATAATAGATAAATGATTTCACTAACATTGTTTTTTCAATTTAACTGGATGTAAGTATAGGTTTTACAAAATATTGGATATAAGTGTGAAAATACAAATCTTAAGAGTTTTGTAAGATTATTTTGGTCGTTAAAAAAAAAATTGACGTGGCATTTGGGTCCTATTAAAAGTTAATAGTTTGACTAACATTCTATTAAGTCAGAGATTAAAGTATTGGATAAAAATAAATCTCAAAAGGATAAGTATAAATTTTTTATATTATCGAGTGTAACTATAATTTATTTCTAATTTTAGAGAGGTTTTTATAACTTACTCAAAAAAAATACACAGCTCTATTTAGTTTTTCTTAATATATATATATATATATACACACACACACTTTGAAACAAATATAAAAATATAAACAATAATTAACATAATTAACATAATTTTAGAAGATAATTAACATAATTGTATATTTTTATAAAAATAGAAACAATAGGTGAGGAGAGAGTGTTCTGTAGTTTCTACCCTTGAGTAAGACTGTAAGATGTTGCACTACCCAAGTGGATCTCCTGTGCAGCTCTATTTCCTAGTTCCAAGTGGTGCCCAAGTTGGTGGGTGAAATTAAATCCCAAAAGTTCCCAATATAATTGTTGCCCAAGGTGACAACCCAAGAGGGGGGGTGAATTGGGTCTTTTAAAAATTATGTTCCCTAATTTTTACTTTGA
>JAOXJJ010000725.1:14759819-14776727 GCA_025769935.1 Phoenix roebelenii | reverse complement strand
TTTGACTGGAGGTCAATTGCAAGTCATGGGTCACCCAGCACCTCATAATTATGATATGACCAAATTAGATTTGCCCATTTTTTTTTCTAAAAACACAAAATAAATGGATCCGATTGGACCCGAACCCGACCCGGACCCGACTCGGACCCGACCCGACCCGATCTTCAACCGGGTCGGATCTGGGTCCAAAATTAGGACCCGAACCAAAAATCGGGTTGGATCGGGGTCACATAGGACCCGACCCGATCCGACCCATTTGCACCCCTAGTTGGCGAGAATCTCTCTCCAAAGCAGCCCCGGCTGCGGCGTCCGTTTTGGCAGTCCTGGGACGGGCCACCCGGTCGGGTAGTTCCGTCGAAGCGAGGGGGTTTTCTGATAAATTCCTTTTTCTCCTTTTTTTTTTCCAGTCCCCGGGGTGTTTATATTTATATTTATATATATATATTTAGTTTCGTGCGTTGTTTAGTGGGAGCACGCAAAAATTTGCAGCCACCGCCCACTCCCTGCCATCATTGCTTGCCAGCTGCTTGGCACGCGCAACGCCACATAACATTAAATACCCCGTCCTTCATGACTTCATCGCAATTCCTTCGCTTTATCTTCTATTTACCTCAACGCCACTGACTTCCGCCGGTCTCCACCATGAACTTGGACCTCCCACTGTTCACCCGCCTGATGCCGCACGATCTTAAAAGCAACACTTGGTTGGATCGTATTTTTTTTCTATATATATAAATTTTAGCCGCACCGAGGTCACCGAAGTTGGCGAGGGAAAAAAAAAAAAAGAACAAACAATTTTTTTTTATTTTTTATTTTCCCAATACTGAATAGTAAAAAAGATAATCCATGCTACAAAGATGGTAGCTCAGTTGGAACGAAGCGTTTGCTTCCAAACGCATGGACGTCGAGTAAATTCAAGAACCAGATGTCCCACGTCTGGACACGGAATCTGAAAGCATTACTGGTCGGCTGGTACTTAAGTGGTGCTAGGGTGACGTACTCACCTATGAAGAGGTTGCCACGTAAGAAGGTGCTTTCTACCTGTGTCGGACATGTCCCGGTGAGAGAGGGGCCTAGTGTGGGGTTGCTATGCGAGGAGGTTCTCCTCCTCCCTTCATCCTTTCTTTAAGCAAAAAAATAAAAAATAATTCATTCTATTTATTTTTAATATACATGAGCAATCTGAAAAAAAAGGTGCTCTCTTTCATGAGATTGAGAATATCACAGAGCAACGATTCTCCACCTACATGGCCGTTTTCATGGTATTTGTAGCACACCTCCTTGCGCCCATCTATGGGATTGTTTACTATTTTATTTGGCCTACGACACGTTATGCGGTAGGAGAACGAAGTATGGAATCAAAGTATGAGTAGAATTATAGAAGCTTCTATGCACTCATGTTGATAGGCAAATCAAGTAGGTATAAGAAAGTCATAATTTTATACTTCTATGTCACAAAATTTCATATTTATCTTCTTTAATTCTAATTTTGTCCATTAAGTCAATAGCATCTCCCTCTTTACTTGTTCTGCATCTTAAAAAATGATTGTAAGGTATAGTCGAAAATGATCTTATATTAACAACCGAGCATTTGCATAAATGGTATCATCCTTACTGCATTGGCAGAGATTGAGGCTTTAATTCTGGTTGAGAGCCAACCTTTGAAAGATGGGAGTTTATATGATAGGATTATAGGAAGGTAAGGATGATCCCCTTCTAAATGTTTGAAAAATGTTGCCATGCTAATCGTCGATTTTCGTGCTTGCCACGAATGTTGTCATTTTAGGAAAGCATAAAACTAAATCAAAACCATAAAGTTCTTTCAACCATAGCTTGTAGCTTATGCTATTGCTAGTGGTAAATATTGCTTTTCTTTATTATATTATCTCTCTATGGGATGCAAATAAAATAGTCGACAAAAATTTTGTTTCTTTGCAAGATGGAAACACGGCAATATTATTGACTGTCATGAGATATTTTTTTGGCAGAAATTATGTTAACATCATTAGTATCCATCATAATGCGTTTTCAGACATCTTTTGCTTGATTAGATTTTCAAATCTAAATTATTTTATAAAGTTCCTTTTATCCAATTTTTTAGTAACTTCCTACATTATCTAAATTATTTTATTTGTTTTCCTCGTATAAGAATTTCTCATAGAAAATCTACGAGCCTTCTTTTACTAAAAAACTCTTGGCTCGATTAGAATTGAAAATTACAAATTTGAGCTCATCGGCAGGATTCTTCTCGTATACGAGACAAAACCATCTGAAAAGGCTTTATTTTATTGGATCCTTAACCTCGGAGACACCTTCCCAGTTGTTTCTACTTTTTAAGAAACCTATCCATGAAATTTGGATTTTTTTTAAAAAAAATTATTTTACCCATTGAAGTCTTAAAAGGCTGGATTATTAACCCCTTGATATACCAAATCAAGGGAAAAGGGTCCTGTAATAATGTGATCAAAAGTTTGAATCTTCTGAGGCATAAACTTTCCCTTGAAAATTTAGAATCTAGAGATTTTTTTTCGTAGACGGGCAACTCACACTACGCGAGTACGGACACATCTGATAAAATCTGAAAACAAAATATCTCGGATAGCCATTGGCAGCTCTCCCACTGCCCAGGTCCAAATATCTCAGAGTAGAAAATGGTTCCACCTCAACACTTTTGAAAAAGATTATATTCTTCATAGTGTGAATAATTAAGTTCTTTTCCTCTTTGTTTTCTACTTTCCTTTTTTTATAAACTTAAATGGCTAAATAAAGGCCCTTATGGCTCATCCCTGACATAAGGTCCTACAGGCTACGTACGAGGCCTTCACACTGCGCATTGTGTCACAAACTTTAATTTCCATCAACAATCCAACTGCCATGTAAAACGTCTTAAAAGCGTTTCAACGTGGTTCAAACGCATGGCCACCTTTGTAGAGGAGAGGAGAGTGATACAAACTACGAAGGCCTTTTTCAATCGCCAAAAAAAACAACAATAAATAAAAAAACTACAAAAGCCTTTGGGTTGCACCTGGCCAGACACTATCCAATTGATTGAGGAATTTATTGAGGAGTAGATTCAAATTAATGTGAAACTAAATATCAAGCCGGATAGTAACCTGCATTAAATTTGACCTATTAAATTTCCACTTATAAATGCTGGGTTATATATTTCAATGAACATTGATGAGCTTGCTGAGTTGGCTGTGACTAGAATTCCTTTTTTTTTCTTTGGTTTTTTTTTTTGAGAAGAAAAGAATTCATGAGATTAACTAAGACTGCCCAGGGGTTGTTGGCTGTAGTGGTTCTCTACCAAAAATGAAGAGATATGAACTTTGCCAATGGAAACTACTGATGAATCTTCTTTTGAGAGAAATATTAAGAATAAACGAAACGATACGCAAGACATGAAGATTATAATTATTTTCTTACATCAAAATTTCATGGCGTACGAGACAAAACCATCTGAAAATGACAAGATGATAGCATGTTTTTCAACTAGATTCTAATCAATTTCATAAGATCTCGCACATACAAAAGAATTAAGATATAAACAAATAAACAGGTCCCGCCGGCATCGAACAAAAACATCCTTAACCTATCAAACAAAAGGATCATCTATGGCTGACATCTAAGCCATCATCTAATGGCGTTTGGTGACAAATAATACTACTTAGAAACATCCCTTCCTTCCAGCACCAGCCCTCAATTAGTGGATGGGGGGCCTGCATGCGGGTTCCAGTTCGTAGGGTGAGGGGGATTGTCAATTGCTTTCTTGCTTGTTCAGGTGGGAGAAAGCCATTCGGCAGGCAAAAGAACAAGACACCTCTGATGCTCTGAATTTATTATTGGAAGATGCCAACTTCGCTTTTCATTGCGTTCACGTGAAGTGTTTGCAAGCCTCAGAGCAACGCCAACTTTGTAGTTTGAAGAACAAAGTGGACACGAACCTAAAAACCCCACTGCATCCTTTTAATGAAAGGATGATAACAAGCCACAAGGCATCTTTGATGGGCAACAAGCATTGCCCACACCCTCTTCCATGGCATATTCATTATATTTAATGGCTGAGGGACAAACCTAAGGCCTCCATCAGCATCCTATATACATGAAATATCTAACCTTGAATCCTTTTCATAAGAGTGGGCTATAGTGCCTATGATTGCGAGAAATCAGGAAATTTGGCGGTTCAGGAATTTGGAGTCTTCTATTTGGTGGTACTTGAACTACAAGGTGCAGGCAGTAAACTAGCTTCCATGTACTTGTTGGGTTAGGGACTGTTATTTATGTTTAACATTAGTGGAAGCAGTCCCACACAATACATCATGTGATGGAATCATGAAAATGTTACAACTTCCTTCCCATCCTTCTTTTCAAAAGGAAGCATTGGGCTGCACCTAATAAAGGTTGTGTGGTATTCAGATATAAAATTTGTGAGATGGGTTGTTACCTTAAACAACTTGCTTAAGCTAGCATGGGAGTTGCTTCAAATTCCTGGGTTGATCAAGCATTGGATCGAGCCCAATAGAGCCCAAAATAAAGCCGAACTTTCAAACCTGAACCCACCTGAAAAAAAGTCTGATATTTGTCAGCATTTCTCTTGCATTAATCTTGTTGAGGCAAAATCCACCAAAGAAGACTTTGGTATCAGAATGATAATAAATGTTGTCGCAAAGCTCTCTTGGCCGGTGGATATTAGGGTTTTTATTTTTAGTATTTTATTTTACTTGTTTGATTGATTTTTGTTGAGAGGGAACTGCTATAAGATCTTGGGTGTTACATGAGCAAATTTTGGCAATGCTTGGACCAAATTCAGACTAATTTGCACCTGAAATGTTTTAGATTCATCACATTGTGATTAACAATGATGGTCAACTAATTATATAATTCGAACCTGCTTTTTCGATAGGACCGGCCATTCTTCAAGCTGAGTTTCTGCATCAAATCTAATGATAGCATTGGATTTGCTCGGACCAAACCGGTCCACTTCTTGCCCTAGTTTAGCCCGTCTCTGTTGTGGAGAGGAATGCCAACATAGAATCATTTCCATCATCGAAAGCATGAACTGTTTATTTCGAAATGAAGATGAGAGTGCCCTTGGCAATAATTCACTTTGAGATATTAATTAGGCAGCCAAACCTATAGTATAGGTGCCAACATAATTCTAATTGGACCGAGAATGTTAATCTAATTTCAAGTCCAATTAAGCTATAATGAAATGTTCAAAGAAAACTAACGAAATTCAAAATGACATCAGGGAATTATCCCCTTAAGGGAATTATGGTGATGATCCATACATTTTTGACTTACTTGTATTTTCTGCCCCTTTTCTTCTTATTCTTGCCTGTTCAATTGATCTGGTTAAATGTAGTTTCTGGTCACTCTGGATTGAAATGGAAAGATCATTTTTATGTACCGGATGAACACTGCAAATTAAATTTTTGAGCCATTTGAAAACAATGTAGCTGGACCCTGCTTCCTTGGCCTCGCTCTAAACATCGAGCAAAATTATAATAAGAAAACTCCTTTAAGTTGTAAGTGGCGTTTCCCAGGTCATCATTGACCATGAGTCACAAGCTCTATATACATGGAAAGTCATGCCCATAGCTATTGTTCTGATTGGGCCATCACCTACTTGGTTCATCTATGGGCTTTAGCATGGCGTCGTCCGAGTCTAAATAAGATGGAGCTCTCACCGAAGGCTCAATGCAGCCCAACTCTAGTTCATATGACACAGCATTCCATTGACGTTTCCAACTTTGATGGAAGCCATGCTTATTGTTTGGTACCCAATTATATAGTAGAATTTCTTGACCTACATAGCAGCTGATGTTCAACTATCACGATTTATCAAGCCCAATCAGACCCAATCTGGTAACAAAGTTTGGAAATGGTTGCTATCTGTGAAGAATTCTCATATGGCTGGTAATGTGAAGTTTGAGTAAAAGTTTGAGCTGGCAAGCCTTCACTTTGGGTGATTTGAATGGAAATGTATTATAGGTTTGATTCCAAGGCTTGCCTTACAAATCTTCAGTAGATTACGTCTATGGTGAATGAGTTACTTGATTTAAAGGCTCCTCCAAAGGTCACCAGCTAGAGAAGAGTGAGCGACTCTCAGTTCATCCTCTTGTCTCTTGTCACTGATTCCTATAGGTGGACCAAAATGGCAAGTTGGGATCCGCTGAAATTGTCATTGGCGTTTCATAAGATATTAATATCATTTTTATCGAGATATTACCCACAAAAAAGGGTAAGCACTCTTAGTCCATACCAAGGCTCTTGTTTTTTTTTGGTACAATGGGTGTGATGTAGACAACAAAATTAGCAAAAAAATGGTTGGCAAAAAAGAGAAGAAACAGACACATGGTTCTTTCAGAGAAAATCTTGAAGTGATGAGCCACATAGGAGGCAACACAGTCAGCTGCACTGTTCATGTCTCGGTAGATATGAGTGGCCCAAAAGGCTCTTGTTGTTGACTATTAGCAGGTGGACCGCAATGGCCATTGGTATACACTTAATACCATCATTGGCATTTGTTAAGATTATTGTTGTAAAGAAATTATCCATACTCCTCTATCGATAATATAAACTACCCTGACTGAATCAATTATGAATCAAATTCTCTTTGTCCACCAAAGGAGGATACCTTTTGAGGAGAGGGATTCAACAAAAAAAAGTGATAGACTTGATATTTTGCACAATCCTGGTCCTACATTCAAACATCATATTAAGATTATCATCAGCAAACTATATGAGAATGTCATGGGTGGCTGCCTTCATTCCAAAATTCTTGCCATCGACTTTTAGTAGGTGGAACACAGGGACTAGTTAAAATTCACTTGATGTTTCCATTAGTGTTTATTGAAATTGTTATTTTTTTTAAAAAAAATACCCAGATTCCTTTACGGAAAATAGAATTTACTTGGGTTCAATTAATTATGACAGCAAATACACTTTGTTCGTCCGAAAAATGGCACCTCTCAAAACCCTAAAGAAAGAGAAGAAATTCAATCGAGAAATAGACTTTATATTTGAAGAATCCTTGCCCTACATTCAAAATTTGGGAGAAGTGATACTTTAAAAAGTGAACCGACTAATCTATATTACATGATGGCTTAACTAGGAGAATAAGCTAACTCAACCGGTCGAGATGGTATCGCAACCATTCATATAATGTTTCAATATATTCTTACGAACTTATCACAGGCACTGCACATTGTATGATACCAGCCGATCATGTACAATATGATAATACATCACAAGGAGCCACATCCATCCTTAGTCCTCGAAGCATACCATTTATTGCTGTCTTTTTTTGGTTTGTATTAGGCTACGTAGATATGCTGCATACATTTCACATGGGATCAAAACAGCACCTTGGAAATGGCCGAAGGAGCTAAACTAGGGCAACGTGGACAGGCCCATACGGAATGCCCGACTCCTCTCGGTTCAAAGAATAAAAGATGGAATGTTATCCGAGTCCTTGTCCTCAAATGCATGATATCGTTTATCAAAGAGGGTGAGGAAAAAAAAAAAAAAAAAGAGGCTGGGAAATACCTAGAGATCAAGACAAATTGGTGGTTGCAGAGAAATTATATTCTATATCATATATCATCGTATATATATGATATGGCGGTGCATCGCATTAATCATAGGTGCTCATTTTTGTTTTGTAGGCCTTATTTTGGTGCACCATTACAGGAGCGAATGCTCGTGCGTCCCCACATAAAGGGTGGCCTCATAGGAGAGAGAAAATTATTTATCAAAGATAGAGGAAAAGAAAAGAAAAAGGGGTAGGTATTATCTAGAGAACGAGACAAATTGGTGGTAGTAGGAAAATTATATTCTACATTATACATCATCATGTATATGATATGGATGTGTGCACTATATCAATCATAAGTGCTTATCTTTTTTTAGGCCTTATTTTTATGCACTACCACGGGATCGAATGCTTGTGCGCCGCCACGTGGAGGGTGGTCTATCTGATATGGGCTGTGCATAGGAGAGAGAAAATTATTTATGAGAGAGAGATGGAAAAAAAGGATGGGTATTACGTGGAGAATCAAACAAATTTACGGTTGTAGAAAAGTTATATTCCACATCATATATCATAAGTGCTCATTCTTTTAGGCCTTATTTTTGTGCACTACTACTAGAGCGAATGCTTGTGCACCGTCACGTGGGGGTGGCCTATGTGATTTGGATAGTGCATAAGAGAAAAAAATTCATATATCAAAGAGAGAGGGAAAAAAAAAGCTAAGTATTATAGTCAAATACATGGTCGTAAAGAAATTATATTCTACATCATACATCATCATGTATATAATATGGTGGTATACCCCATCAATCATATATGCTCATTTTTTTCTAGGCCTTATCATCTTGGTACTCTACAGGAGCGAATGCTTGTGCCTCACCACGAGGAGGGTGGTCTATGGGCGGTGCATAGGAGAGAGAAAACGATCCAACCGCCAGCCGATGCCATCCCGCTTCTCCGCATAAGCGGACGAAAATCTCTACCGCATGATGCGGAATCCGTTACGGAAGAAAAGTCCATCGATCTGATCCACAACTCGCCATTGATCTGATCCATAGCCACCGTCGATCTGATCCACGACGGTGAACGAAGCGAAATTAGGTAAATTACCGGCGCAGTGCATCTCATCCGTGTCACGCTGCACTCCTGAAAGCATCATGCAAAAGGATTTTGAAATCCGTGCCATGCGCTCCAACGTTCCCCTTCGACGTCTCATGCTATGGTAACAGCCGCCGTACGTAACACTAAGATTTTATTCAAATAAAAGAGTTAATAAAAGATTTTAAAGACATTGTTATTCCAATATAATAAAGAAAAAAAAATCCTTGCTGTCTGTATCATCATTATTGATCAAAAATTATTTTCAGTTACTTATCCGATAATAAATATTATCTAAAGGTATGGCTTACCAAGTTGGACATAGAATCAAAGTAAAACTCATTGAAACATTCAAATAAGATCTGAGTTTGAGATTTTTATACCCGACACGACCCTGTATAAAATACCCAGCTTATTGCATGCACATGTAAGTATGTACATATATGCACACAGACCCTGTATAAACAAAAAATTACTCTTCTGTGAGAATAAACAGTTATGGCCGAGTGGCCGCCTGGCTGCTAAGTAGCCGACCGTAACAATTTTCCCTTTAGTTGTCCGAACCTAATTCCTTCACCTCTTCGTCAGCCAGCTCTCTCGAACTCATGCACTGGGATGTATTCGAGCGCGCGCACAAAAAAAAAAAAAAAAAAAAAAACAGAAAAATAGCACCAACTCATAGTATTTATCGACCCTGCTTCCTTCCCACGAGTCCACCAAATCCGACTCCATGAGTTCAATCCATCCTCCATTGGCCTTTTTCTCCTCTTTTCAATAAATTTTCTTTTTTTATAAATAATAATCTTCCTCCTTATTGGGTACCGTTCACCCTAATCACACAGAAATAGCAACACAAGATGAAAACCAGGAAGCAGTTAGTACCCACCGAAAACTGTGCTTCATCCTCTCATCATCGTCATCAGAAAAGTGGAGAGCCGTAACGGCTGCCGAAAGGTGGCCGAGCCGCCCTCCGACCGCGTCTTACGCCTCTCTTTCTGTGACTCTCGATCCTATCCGACTCCACTTCGCCTCTATAAATTCTCTGCCACGCTCACTCGAGGCTACTCAAATCAAGTCCATGTTTCTTCCGCATTCAGTTTTAGATATGAGGCCTTTTCCTCTCCTACTACTCTTCTTTATTCTAGCAGTCGTCGGGTGCTCCGCCGCCGCGGATGCGGGCACCACCAAGACGCCGTCGAGGGTCCGGTTCGACACGGGCGGGCTGAGCCGGGAGGCTTTCCCGGCCGGGTTCGTCTTCGGGACGGCGGCGTCCGCGTACCAGGTGGAGGGCATGGCGCTCAAGGACGGGCGTGGCCCCAGCATCTGGGATGTCTTTGTCAAGATCCCAGGTAAATTAATTAAATCCCAACCGTCCGTACCTTTTACCATTTCGAATCTTCTTCTTCCGGCTTATCAAAATCTAGCTAGATTTCTGAGTCAACTCTCACTCCCGCGAATTTATATTAACTGAAACAGGGGAGATTGCAAATAATGCCACAGCGGACGTTTCAGTAGACGAATACCATCGCTACAAGGTAAGTAATAATTCCATCCTAAGCAAAAAAAATAATAATAAGAGAGAAAAAAGAGAAAATTATTGGAATAATAAAACTCCGGGTTATCTCTTTGTCCAATCCTTTTCACTGGGTTGACTCAGTGAAGGCTGGGCTGAGGTTTAGTCATCAGAAATGGATTTTTTTTTTTTTGTAAGATTTGCATTAAACGTTGCAGTGATGGTGCAGGAGGACGTCGAAATCATGAAGAAGATGAATTTTGATGCATATCGCTTCTCGATCTCGTGGTCCAGGATATTTCCAAGTAATCGAGATTTTGATGACACTGATTGATCTTAATAAATGGATTCTCATGTTTAGAAAATTTACTCGATTATTTTTTTTGTTTTACTTTTCTATGAATGTAGATGGAGTGGGGAAGGTAAACTGGAAAGGTGTGGCATATTACAATAGATTGATAAACTACATGCTAAAGAAAGGTAAGCTTCGTGTCCCAGCCAGAAGCCATCTCTGCTTCTCGAGTCCATGGATTGATCATAATTACTAATCTTATGTTTCTATGATTTATTAGGTATCACACCCTATGCAAATCTCTATCACTACGACCTCCCAGAAGCACTTGAGAAGCAGTACAATGGATGGTTAAGCTCAAAAATTGTGTAAGTTTATAATTTTTAAGCTCTGCTTCTTCACTGAATATCTTTTGCATGTCGATGCCTGCTCTCTTTTTTTTTTCTGGACTTTCATGCTCAAGCTTTACTCTTCATGCAGAACGGCACCCTCACTCTATTAGTTATGGAGTAGAGCTGATTACGGGCAGGTCTCGGGCCTAAATTTTATTTATTTTTAATCAAGTTTCAGGCCGGGTCTATTTAGAATTTGACTTTTTCTGTACCTAAGTTCGGCTCAAGATCACCGGGTCAATATTTGGTGTTTGATACTCTAGGCACTTTTTAGATTTGTCACAATATTTTCTTAACAAAAAGGATTTAATTTGCATGAGAACAGGGTACGTACTCGAAGTTCTTTGGAGAGAGAGAGAGAGAGAGAGAGAGGGAAAGAGAAAGAGAGAATTTATGGGCTGATGTTATTTAGTTTGCAGTTTATTGTCCTAATATTCTTTTCTTTAGTATAAATAATTTCGGGCTTTCAGGGTGACCTCGGCTTAGCCAAAGGTTAGCCAAAAACTTTTCGCTCCATGAAATTTTGCTCGGCCTGAGTGTTGAAATTAGGCCCCAAACATGGCTCAGCCCATGGCCATTTCTAGTCTCTAATTTTTCATTGAAATGAATCTGTAATTATCACAGCTTCAAAGCCTTCCTTTTAAAGACCACGCAGCTTTAAAGCCTTGGATGATCTTTAAAGGGCAACAATCTCTGACTTTTTTTCAGACAACATCCAAACATGTGCATACATAGAATCTATTCACGTATCGATACATGCTTCCACTCACTCTATATCTATTTAAAAAAGAAAGAAAGAAGGAAAGAAAGAAAAGTTACACCTTGTCATCTTGCACCCAAGTCACTGAAAATGTTTGCTTCAGAATTTATGATTTTCCAAGTCCATAAGATTCATCCTCAACAGGAAAGGTTACCAGTGCAGCAAAATCTCCTGTCTTTCGATCATTTCTCACAATAATTTTTTTTTTAAAAAAAAAACAATTCGTCTGGAGCTTGATCATTGACTCATAACATGCAGGGAGGCATATGCAGACTATGCTGACTTTTGTTTCAAGATATTTGGTGATAGAGTGAAGAATTGGTTCACTTTCAATGAGCCAAGGGTGGTGGCAGCTCTTGGATATGATGATGGCAAATTTGCCCCAGGAAGATGCACAAACTGTTCGGCCGGTGGGAATTCTGCTACCGAGCCTTATATTGTTGCCCATAATCTCATCCTGTCTCATGCTGCTGCTGTTAAGAGGTACCGTGAGAAGTATCAGGTAAGCAACTCCAATTCCCATGTTTCCACCATATATATATATATCCTGAGAACTGTGATGGATTGCTTCTTTACATGAAATGGTGTTGTTGCCTTCTTAATTATATCCTGTCCTCTAAACCAAAAGTCATGTGCATGCATGGCTATTAATCACGACAACTAATTTGCATAAGCATGTCCTATCGATGCACGACCACACTCAAAGAGAAAGCGTAAAGCCTATTAAATCCAAGTGATTAGTTTCAGAAGACTCGTAAGGCAATTTTGTACTGGAGAGACAAAAATTTCAGGCGTTTCAAGATAATAATATTTGAGAGGCTAAACAGCAAGTCAGCCTCTTAGATGCTTTTTGCTATTAACATGTTGTGATGCAGAGATTAATAATTCCCAATGTAATCATGCATGCCAGGCTACACAGAAAGGCAGGATTGGAATTCTCCTGGATTTTGTTTGGTATGAGCCTCTGACCGATTCGAAAGATGACCATGCAGCAGCTCAAAGAGCAAGGGACTTCCATCTGGGATGGTAATTATCGAAACATTGCAAAGGAATGAAACATTCATTACTCTAGCAAAAATTGGATCTCCATCTCACCTACTTTGCAGGTTTCTTCACCCTATCATATATGGCGAGTACCCAAAGACAATGCAGAACATTGTTAAAGAGAGGCTTCCAAAATTCACAGTGGAAGAGGTTAAGATGGTGAATGGCTCTATAGATTATGTGGGCATCAACCAATACACTGCCTACTACATGGATGATTCACATCTGTCTGAGCCGCAAAAGCCCACTCGTTATGCGAACGATTGGCACGTCGTATTTGCTTGTGAGTCCTTAACTTCCTTTGGGATGATAAAACCATGACATTGCATTATATGACTCCTAATTAACTCCTGTGATTTCTCCTGAATTCTGCAGATGCACGCAATGGTGTGCCTATTGGACCACGGGTACGTAATATTTTCGTATCTTCGATGTTAGTTCTTGATCGATGATATTATGGCAGTCTTAAAGGCAAAAGTTTACCTAGCCTTCTATTCCAAAAAATTGTAACTTCAATGGTTTTGACTCACTTTATTTGCTTTAAACAAGATAAACTGGCTGTACTGAATGAGAAAAAAACTGCAACAAAATTTGCAGGCATATTCTGATTGGCTTTACATTGTACCATGGGGGATGTACAAAGCAGTGAGCTATGTTAAGGAGCACTATCGCAACCCAACTATGATCCTATCTGAAAATGGTATCAAATACTCAAACCATTTCTTTCTTTTCCTTTATTCACCCCCTTTACCCCTGTAATCTGGGCTAAGTTCCTCACTTGATGATGATCATGATGTCAGGAATGGATGATCCTGGTAACATGACTCTGCCGAAAGGGTTGCATGACACGACGAGAATCAATTACTACAAAAGCTATATAACCGAGCTCAAGAAGGCAATCGATGATGGGGCAAACGTAATTGGTTACTTTGCTTGGTCTTTGCTTGATAACTTCGAATGGAAATTAGGTTACACATCAAGATTCGGGATAGTCTATGTCGACTTTAGAACCCTAAAGCGGTACCCTAAGATGTCAGCTTATTGGTTCAGAGAGATGCTCAAGGGGAAGAACTAGTTTATTTTCTACTTGCCGCTTTGTAGTTATCATTAGGTTAGCTGAAGTGACTACCTTGCAGAGCTTGAATGTATGCCTAAGTTGAACTTACTATGATAATAAAGGGGGCAGTTTCAGTTTTTTTCTATCTTACATTTTTCCTTGAAGCGATTTCATGTAACACAATTTTTGCTGGACTTTCTTGCATGTGAAGTATGTTAATGGTTAAACAACAGGATGCTCAAGAAAAATTAGAAGGACCAAATTTAATAATATAAGAAAATAATACTAACATATCATGTCAGGGTTTGCAGTATATAATCTGACGAAACCACAATTTGGATTAAATGATAAATTAAAAGGTAAATTTCATCACATTGTCTCTTTTTATAAAGTTCTAGGATATATATAATTTTGTATGGAGATTAGTTGATTCCAACCTTCCACTTCCAATCTAAAGTTCTAATCACTAGTGTCTCGCATGTTAGCTCTATATATGACTTGTCCTGTCTCAGTATAGCTGTACAGGACTTGTCTTGTCTTAGTAGCTGTATACTAGCTGTATTATTGACTGTATATTAGCTGTACATAAGCCGCCACCATCTATATAAAGGTGGGCTATGACGACACTGTTTGATTAATGAACAAAGGAGCTAATCTTCCCTTCTACAATCACTCTCTCTTCTTCCTCTGTCTTTCTCTCCTCTTCCTCCTATTCAACATGGTATCTGTTGCTGGAATTTGGACCCGGAGGCGACCGTCGGTTGAGAAGGAGGAGCTCCAGCGAGAACTGGTGGGCGGCAGATCGTTGGCGTGCGGCGTCCTCCGGGGGGACCTGCAAGAAGCCGGTGGCCGAGTTTTCCGGCGCCGGCCCTCCGATGCCTAAGTCAGAGAAGGCAAGTGTAGATGAGGAGAAACAATATATGTCGAGAGTTTTTGCCTTCCAACCCCCTCTACAATAGAGTTGTTCTCCTTTTATAGAGGGGCACTGGGTTACCTATGAGGTGAAGGGATGAGGTCGTCGTACAATAAAGCATTCCGCACGATTTGGTGCACGATCAGGCGAATTAATACTGTCGTGGGAGCAAAGTCGGAGTCAGAAAATTGCCATGGCTGACTGGACACAGTCGAGCTGATTTGTCGTGGAGGACTGGAGTTCCGTAGATAGCAGGTGCCACGCGCATTAATTATTGAGTAAGCCAGAGACGCGCATTAATTGTGGAGTAAACTGGTCTTCAGGAGCCATACGTGATGATGGTTGAGTAAGCTGGAGGCCAGAGACGCGCATTAATTGTGGAGTAAACTGGTCTTCAGGAGCCATGCGTGATGATGGTTGAGTAAGCTGGAGGCGCGCATTAAATGCTGGGGGCGATGGCAAGGTATGGTCTCCGATCGGGCTACGGAAGGATGTGACCGCGGTAGGTGAACGAATAGGTCGAACTTCCGAAATGGTGAGCTCTGAGGTCAAAAGCTCGGAGGTCGGACATATCTGAGGTCGAGCGCCTTCGAGGTCGGGCGCTTTTGAGATCGGGCGCCTCCGAGGTCGGGCGCCTTTGATCGCGTGTTCCTTAACGTACTCACGTGCTTTGGGGCGATTTGTATTACCCCAACACTACCCCCGACTTCTGAGTTCAAGCCGCTTGCGAGCTCAGATGTGGAAAGTAGTTGTCTTTATTGCTGTGGTGGGGGCCAGAACTTTAAATTGTTCCAGCGCTCCACGCGCTTCGGAGTACTCTTTATGAGAGGAGATGGAGCATCGCCTTTTCATCCTCCGAGATCGCTTCGTAGAGCGGGCTCATAATTGGGTCCCAAGATCCGACGGGACATTGCCTCGATTGTGTGTTTGAGGCGCCAACCTATAATTAATTTGCCGCTTCGGTTTTCGGGGTCGATACGTGGCGTGATCTGAGCAAGGGGCGGAGTTTTGCCCCGCCGATCTGGGCCGTAAGAGGGGTCTATATAAAACCTTGCTCCAGCCCTAGGGGTTCCCATTTGGCTGTCATCCCTTTCCAGCATCCTCTCTCTTGTTTCTCTCCGGTGAAGGCGATCATACTACAGACTTCCGGTGAGGATACCAGTAGGTGTCTCTTCCAGTCTGCTCGGAGAATTTTATTTTCCTTTTCTTTTTTTCCTCTATTCTCTTCTAGGATGGGTCGTGGTGCAGAGGAGGTCGGGTCCTCTTTGAGCATTGAGGAGATGGAGATGGCTGAGAAGTGGTTCTTTCCTCAGCACGGGTTCCATCTGGAGCCCGCAGGAAAGGGGGATCGGGTCACGAGACCTCCCCCGGGTCGGATCAGGGTGTATCTAGAAACGCTCTGGGCCGGCCTGCGTTTCCCCCTCCATGGATTCGTGAACGAGCTCTTAACGACGTATCAAGTCGTCCCGGCACAGCTCGCTCCTAATGCATGGAGGATGATTATCGGCTTTTTGTCCCTATGCCTAGCGCACGGGCTGTCGTCCTCTGTCGACGTCTTCCGGTGGTACTTCATACTGAAATCCAATCCGGATGACGGGGAGTGGTTCTACCTTGCCCTTCGGGGAGGTCGGCCGCTCTTTCGGGGTGCTCCTACATCCATTCATGGGTGGAAAGAGAAATTTTTCTTTTTGGCCTCCGAGCGGTCGTGGGGGTTCGACCCCAGATAGGGGCAGGCTCGGCTTAAGACTGCCAACAAGCTTCCTCAATTGTCGAAGAGCAAGCAAGGGATCCTCGACGCTCTTAGTGGCCTCGGGAAGAATATCCTGCTGAACGATCTCGTGAGCGAGAACGCTCTGGTCAATGTTGGCCTGAGCTCGGCGCGCCCTCAGGGGCATCCCAACCTTAGTCGAGGAGGCGCTACGGAGGGTCGCGAAGGTACTATCCCGTTGTTGATATCGAGCGCCACGGAGGGCCGCGAAGGTACTACCCCGTCTTTCCGAGGTCGAGGGGTCTGAGCACGCACTGTCGACACTCAGAGCATCTCGACCTTAGTCGAGGGATTGTACGCAAGGTCGAGGGGTCTGGGAACGCACTGTCGACCTGCGATGCTTTCCGAAGCCGAGGGGTCTGAGCACGCACTGTCGGCACTCGGGGCATCCCGAATTTTGTCGGGATATTTGAGGGAGATCGAGACCGAGCTCGATGTCATCGCGGCGGGGCATTCCAGTTAGAGATGGGCATCGGGCCGTGCCGGGCCCGGCCCGACCCAGGCCCACCGGGCCCAAGATTAAACGGGTCGTGCCTG
>JAOXJJ010000725.1:14720491-14746250 GCA_025769935.1 Phoenix roebelenii | reverse complement strand
TATGTGGCATTGTTGAGGTTTTGGTGCCCAATTTAATGAAGGAGAATACCTCCATGCAGAGGAATTGCTGAAGTGTTAGTACGGATTAGGAGAGTCATCGAGAGGCCCACTCTTTGAAAGACTTTCTTTCTAGTTTTCATATTCATGGACTAATGTGGCAGCGGTTGATCTTCAAAACTTGGATATGCTTAAAAGATGCCTAGGACACACTAAGTGCCTATGAGAATCTTAAAACGTACTTTTTAATAACACATGACTAAAGTTGTTATCTCTAAAAGAAAGAAATTTCTGGGTATGTTTGGATGCACTGTAAAATCATGATATTTGATAACCTTAGATGCTTTTTGAATTTACTATTTTACAATACCGAGTATTTGGTCACGCAATGAAACTTTATAAAGCCTTCAAATCATGATGCCACATTTTGGCCTTCTTATAGCCTCTCAATGATTTTCTATTTTTGATTTTTTTTTCCTAACCAAACACCTAAAAAATCTTCAATCATCAAAATCCAAAACATTTCCAAATTGAGAAAAGAGTTCAGAACTCGAGATTTTGAAATTCAAAACCTCCAGATGTAGCCTAAGGTATGATCTCCCAGAAAGACTTGATGCTGACCAAAGAGCAGGCTAAAAAGGAACCAAAATGACAAAAATTCCATATTGAACTACCATAGGAGATAATGTAGGACAATGTAAGTTTTTTCAGTTATAAGGTAGGCAATCATAAAAAAACTTCTTGCAATTGGGAATAAATGCTGAGAATCAGAGGAAGATACCATCCAAGAAATCATATGCAATCCTGGAGAGGAGCCTCAATCAAGACTGTTCAAACAAGTCAGAAGATTCTATAACAAACTAGGCCTTTGGAATGCAGGTGGTAGGCTGTCACGAGAGGTTTCCTAGATCTAGTTTTCGACTTAGTAATTGTGACTGCACGTTATTTGTCAAATGAAAAAGAAAGAGTATAGTATGTTTTTTCGGACAAGCAAAATTTTAGAACTTACATTAAATTTACTCCAAAGATAACTTCATCAACTTTTGACCCCGCAAGCCATTCCAAAAATCACGAGCACTCATCACCTTTTTCCCTGGGGGCTGAAGCTCCAGGACCTGTTTAAAACAAAAGGAAAAGGAAAATCAAAAAAAGGCTTCATTAAACAAAGGTTTTGCAAGTTGAAATATGTTAGATATGTCAAGCACCTCAAGCCAAGATGGTCCAGCACATGGAATCAGCAATTTACCGCTGGAGAATAGTATCTCATTTCCTGCAGCCTCTTTGTCACAAGCATTACATACTCTTGTTGTAATTAACTTCATCTCTAGCACATTCGGTTGACCATTGGTGTCAATGACTTGAACCCTGGCTCGAGTTCCTGGCCAACCTGCCAATGCTCTTACCTAGAGAAGTTGGTTTGTAATCACTACCGCCCCAAACAATGCACACAGACCATAAGACTTTACCTTGTTGTGTATTAGTTTAGCATCTTGGTCAAATGAAACCCATGATTCCTCTGAAGTTAGCTGCACATAGGGACAAAACAAAATGGTTTCATAAGTTATAAATAAAATGAAGGACTTATCCAACAAAATAAATGGTAAGATGTTTCACTATGCAGATTTCTTCTGGATACTCGTCAAAACTTGGTAACAATTCCAGATCAACAAAATTAAAGTTTAAAGCCTCCAGAAACAAACATCTTTTGTTTGTACTGTATGAAAGACATCTTGTGAACTAATAATGCTTAAAAATTATAGAGGCTCATTTTCCAAAAACTTTAAAGATATGGAAATGTTCTAGCTTCCTGTAATTATTCTGGCATAGGCTACATAAGATTGGAAACTCACAGGTACTCATCGATTGTGTGAGGTGCTTATTGCACACGTTCTTGTATATGTTAGCTCATACACAAAGCTACTTTCATTGGCTATTTGCAACCTTTTGATATATGGCATGTTACTTAGCCTCTTCATATATTGTTTCAGCTCCCCATAAGTGTTTGATTGACTAGTGCCATAATGAATAGGACTCCATGGACAGATAATCTGTGTTATCCTGTTTTGTACTCCTCTCTCTTCTATTAATTCACTCTTCTGCTCCTTCTATTTCCTTCTTTATTTTCTTCTCCCTTTTTCTTCTTTTTACATTTCTTGACAGAAATTTATACCGTGCATTCTGAAAATGTTTATACTTTTAATGAACTAGAATTTCTGCCCCATTCTATACGAGGATATTCGAACTTGCCACCAGATTGCTTCATCTTTTTAACCTCAATATTCAAGTATATGTTTTCCACTAGATCATTCATTGGAGTATTAAAATCCAAGTCCAAACAGGCTTTTGCTGAGAAAGAGGAACCATGGGGCCATGTCCCTAATTTTAGTCCACATCATTGTCATGCGAGTCACAGGGAGTTTAATTTAGGTGTTTGGAGGTATGAAACACTAATTTAAATTCACTAGGGCTTTTGCTTGAATTAAATATTTACTTGATGAATAGCTGATATTTTATATCATTGTAGTCCACCATTGGCTTTTAGGTTTTATTCTAGTTAGTCATCATTACTTATCCCAGTCAGCCGCTGCTAGTCTAAATCAGGTTTCACATAACCAAGGCAGTCTTGCTAGATTCTCCCTTACTAAAAGAAGAAAAGAATATATGTCCCCTCACTTCCCATGGGCAAAAAGAAAGGGGATCTGGTTTCCATTTGGTGAGGTAAAGATAAGGATGGGCAAGGGGAAAATAGCAAAAAGAATAAAGGATAGAAGTAAGAAGGAAATAAAGAGGGAAAGAAGGAAAAGGTTGGCTGCATTTCACACCAGCTCATGTTCCTCTCAGTGGCCCCACCTAAGAAAATTTTTCTTTCTATTTTTCAAAGAAAGATGGTGGATGTGCATAGGATTAAGTTGAAATTTTAGTTCCCAGTTTCTAGCGGTAGTTCATCATGTCCCTAACTATATAATTTAGAGGATGATGCATCAGGAAAAAAATTCAGGCCACATTTTATGGAATTAACTTAAAAGAAATCTAGGATAGTGAATGTAATTTGCTGAGTCAAAATAAGTAATTACTGAAGCCTTTTCATTGAAGTCTGACTTAGGCACAAATTTTGATACACAGCACCTGGCAAGCCTATAGACATTTTGTCTTGTTGTCATTCTATGCATGCTCTTAATAGAATTTGTAAAATTCCCTGACTTGGAAGTGCCAAAGAAGTTTAACATTTATCACTTACTCTGTCACCATAATGAAACTACTTGTTAAAGTCTACTAATTAAAATCCTCTTGGCCAGATGTAGTAAAATGTCATTCAGACTACTTGAGGGCCTTTTAAAATTTTATCAGCCATCAGGTGTATCATAGCCAGGTTAGTATCAAACTTTTAGTTCTCAGGTCAAGCTCAAGACAAGTCCAGCCAAAACTAACATAACATAATGCCACTCCTATATAAATATGCTCCAAGAATCATTTTTCCAGGATAGCATAGTCTTGTAAAAATACATGAGCAATGTACATGCATGCAGGCACTCTTGCATATGTATATTTCTATACTACCAGTGTAGGCTTTGTTCATTATTAAATTTTAGTTGTATACCATGTCAAAAAAAAAACTTTTTTTAAGTGCAGTTCTTTTCAGAAAGTACTAGACTGTCAAATTCCTGGTGCAAACTGATACATCTGAGATAATTCAATCAGTGTATTTAGCAAGAACCTCATCAAGAAAACAATTCATGTAGCTAATATATTTAGTACATGGACCATGTAAAACAATGCTAAGTGAAACTACTATTCACTTGTTTTTCAGAGGAAATCAGTGATTACCAATAATAACTAAAGTCAAAACTGACAAGACTAGACACTAAAATAAATTAAAGGAATCTTCTAATGCAAACTTCAGTAACATATGTTCCATAAACTACCTTAGGTGCCAGAGTTGCTTTTGAGTCATCCTGTGGTTGAGCTTTTAGTTTTGCAGATCCGTCAAGAATAGATGGAAGTTCACGAATCAGAAGTTCTGATCCTATAAAGCAAAAAACAACAATTACTAAAGTGTTCTGAAGAGTGAATAACTAAATTCATCAAATCAGACAATTTTCTGAGCAAAAAATTGTTCAATTACCATAAAAAACTAAAATCTTGGTATTTATCAAGCTTACGAGACAATAGAAGCTGCATAAATACAAGGTTACATTTATGAAACATTTAGTAGTATTGTAAAGAATTTGGGTCTTAGTTTGCTAACAGCATGCTTCCTGTTATATGACGTGACTGCAGTAGAGATATTTGCACCAGCATCTTGAATACATGTATGGGATTATGGTTTGCTAGCTTTCATGTGCTGAATTATGGTTTTCTGCCATAGGATAGATGCATTCGTGTGCTAAGTTGGAGAAAGCCGTCGATCACAAGAGAAGGAAAAAGTGAACAACAATTTCACGGATGCTGGATGTGATAAAGTCGGGCGTCAAGTTGAAATGCAGGAAGTTATGGAGGAGATGCTAGAGCTGAGAGAGGAATAACAGACGTGTTTTTGGAGCAACAAAAGTGTCTTGTGATTTATCACCCTATCTTCTGCTACAGATGCCATCCAATCCTATACTGTAAATTGCCACTGCAGCTAACAGCCTCATGCAGCCTCCACCCTCTGGGTTTCAAAAGGATAATCTCCTACAATTCATCAATCTCGTTAAACCCCATGAGAAACCTCTTTTTCCATAAATTAGTTTCCTCTGCCTATGTTAGTGTTTATAGATTCAGCAGATGACTTCAGCATCAAATTAATCAATACTAACCATCATGATGTTATGGTGCTTGGGCAAGCAACATTGCTAATAAGGCCTAACCAAACGCAAGTTGTAGACCATTGTAATATATAGAAGCTGAGCAACTACAAGGTACATCATTCTCATCTATAGTTGAAGAAATAACATTCCTTCTAGACATCATAAGCGACTCGTTGAGATAAACAAAACCACCCCCCCCCCCCCAACCCCGGCGCAGCCACTCAACACAGTCATCTTGTGAATTTGTTCTTCAAGGTGAATCCACAATGCTAGATGGACACTATAGTACTTTACCTAGACAGATCACTCAAATCCACCACAACCATTATGTATGTATTAACTAAATAAAATTTATCAATTCAAAAACATGCTTACATTAGTTAAAGGAATTCGAAATGCAGAAACAGCAGATCAAAAGAAGCAAACATGATACTCCATGTAAAGAAACAATTTGTCCCATAATCAAATAAAATGGGGTACAAACTGCAATAAACAGAAAATTATATGTTTAAAAAAGAACAGAAAGAACATCCATACCTATATTAAATAACAATGCGAGCAACTCTGGTGCCTACACAGAACACTGCAAGATCAGCTATGAAAAGTTTTAAAGATTTCAATTATCAGATTCACAAAAATAGACATAATTTATACCATTTGAATTCCATATCTAATTGCAGCATTTTTAAGTTATACCTCGAAACCCACTGTCTCGTATATGTATATGCCATAAACTAAGGCAAAAACAAAGGCTAAGCAGCTATCTGAAGCCATATGCCACAAGCATCATATTGACAAGAAAGCACCTAAGATCATAGTTTCATATCATTGAAGAATTAAAACTGGATATTTGATTTAAGCAGTAATATCATTTTTAGTGAATTAGCATATTAGCCATTTTTCCCCAAGAAGAAGTTCACCAAAGGAAGTTCTGATATTACAATAAGTTTTTTTTTCAATTAATTTTCAACATTATGCTGATGCCTTGGTCTTGGAGTCTGACTTTCCAGAAAATTAGTGCCAAAAAATTCCCCTTTTAGTTGTAGATTAGGTTGAAAAAGCTTTAAAATAATTAAAATTTCTTTTCAGTTATAATTCGGAATTTTTTTTGGATGAGTATCATGAAAACCCAACTTTATCTAAAACATTTTTTATTACAGAAAGGTCATTATTTTAAAGGGTTAGAAATAGAATTCACGCTATGAGAGAGAACATTTTCTTCTTGTAATTAAATTTACAAAATTTAAATAAATAAGATGTGCTTTTCTCATTCATGGCAGCAAACTCTAACTAATAATGAGATAGTGTTGACACCTTGATAAAAGCCAGACCTATGTTAAGCTTTATTCAAATAGTTTCTAATATATCATTATATTATACCTGTCAAATTCGTAATATTTCACATTAGTCAAAGAAGAATGAAATTAACTGTCTAGTTGCGATAAGAATTTCAAGATATTTGAATTCGGTTGTCCTATTATTGATATGGGAAACAAATGAGTGATTGTCCTACTTTGGGGCTTATTACATTTGGGCTGGGCTTGAGGCATGTTCAGATTGGCCTTTGAAATTTATAGGTAAAAGCATAATTGTGAGTAACTTTAAGGTATCAACAGGTCTAAACAGGTCTGGTGAGTTGGATCAAATTTGCCCGACTTCACCACAATGGGTAGAAAATTGGCGTGGAAACATAAGAACAGGTCATAATTCCAGGTCTGCTGTTTAAACTTCAAACCATGAATTATTCAGATCAGGTTGTCACTAAACCAAGTCAAGAAAGAAATTCCTCAACTATTCTTAACCAGAAATTAAGTTGTAAACTTGTAATATGTTTTTTTGGGTGGGGGTGGTTGTGGATATTAACCAGCAAAGATATTCAGCAAAGGAAATGCTATCAGTACCAGAGATATGCCAGACACAAAACTAAGACATAGACAAAATGTTGTTTAAAAGAACATTAATACGTATCATATTAACTCAGCCATCTAGAGAAACTTGACTGAAAGAGAATCAACAAAATTCAAAAATCTTTGTAAGGTACACGAGCAAACATTGAAATATTCATCATGGACTAAGTAAAAATAACAGATGCACAAGAAAAACTTTCGTAAGGGACCAAGCAACAGAAGGCCTGCTGAAAACTATATTGAATCACATAAGACAACAATTATTCGCATCTGTCCGAGCAGGATTCACTGCAACATTTATTCTGACCACAAGAATGGAAACTTCACTTATTGCAATTCAAAAGCACTTTCAGTTACAAATTATTTGGTTATTACTGCAAAAAATGTTCAACTATAAATGATGTATAAAGAATAATGGACGATACTTCAGTGTTAACCATTTCCAAACAGAAAAAGTGGTATACCTTGATAAAATCATCAACTTCCACTTTTTCATAAGCAATGACTGGTCCAGCATCCAATGCACGAACAGTATATGCAATCGATACTCCTGTTTCCGAAACACCATCCTAACCAGACAAACAAGAAGCATAAATGTGCAAGTTAAAAAAGAAGAAGACTGGATTGTAGCAGTAAACTAAGAAAAAACCTGCAATGCTCTTTGAACAGGAGCAGCTCCACGGTACAGAGGCAGAAAACTTGGGTGAATATTAACAGTTCCTGAAAAAGAAAAATCAAATGAAAAACCTTATGCATCTGGAGCATGTAACTGAAGATTAAAAGCTGCCTATTCAAGTACCACTTTTTCCTTTTGAAAATCTTAATAAAAGATGGTTCCACAAATAAGCATGCCTTATATACAGTAGACCAGAGGGTATCTAATGTACTGTAGTTTAATCAATTTCAATATTTCATGATTATATTTGCTAGACTCAGTATAAAAAAATAAGAATGGGCCGGCAGAAAAAACATATGCTGGGTAGTGAGGGTGCTCATAAGGACTTCTCTGACATCCTCACACTTCAATGATGTTTTAATCAGAACACTCGCAAATAAGAGGGGTTAGGAAACATATTATGAGAATCCTGGTTTTCCTTTTTGTTTAGAAAATATCTCTTCTGGAAAGTGATCATTGAAATAAAAGCAGGCTGATATATTGCCCAGACTTTACAGTAACCGAAATATTGCTTAAACTTTACAGTAGCAGACCATATCTGCTTCCTCATTCTAAATGAGAAGTTGGCCAAATTTTGAACCTAGCCTTCTCAAATTTCTGGTTTAAAACAGTGAAAAGCTTAGGTATGTCACTCCATTGCAGAAGTTTCTTCCTAACTGCAAGAAGGATGAAACTAATGATATCAATTACCTTCAGTAACTTACCACTAAACAATCATACAATATTATGCTAGAGATTGTTCCCCGGCTAAAAATGAAATTTCCCTTTTATCTCTACTGATTCATTTAAAATACATTCCTTTGCTGAGGTTAAGTATGAGAGATCATATCCAAAATCCCTTTATCCTATACATGGAACCAGCAACATAAAGTTTTTAGGAACTCTAAAAAAATTATAAATTCAGGTGAATATTGTCCAGTTATCCGACACCAACTTTTTATAAATGGATCAGTAAGTACTAATCCTCCAATATCTCTGTTGATGGATCCCTATTCTTCCACCAACAATTAAATCTTAGTTGGTCCTTTCAACCAAATTCATATATAAAAATCATGGTTTGGAGATGTATGCATGACCACTGATAGTAAAATTTACACAAAGAAAGCATATAACAGCCCTAAAAGATCCAGAATGTCAACTGCGGAGTATGCAACACGATAAACCCAAAATCTAAACACACCATAACACCACAACAAAATGACAAAAATATGGATGCAGGAAAACAAATAGCATAGCAACATTTATCACCTATTCCCAATAGAAATCACTTATCCTCTATAAATATGACCATGTAGGTGAAAAAAAAAAAGGAAAATTTGACAAGCTACAGGTCCTTGATAGCCTTTGAATCTAGTTTATTTATTTATATAACTCATTTTACTGGCAGCTGTAAAAAATAATCAAGTCATAAGTTATCTTCCATTGTTAGTTGGTGATTCCAAGTTGAAAAATTATCAGCTTGAGTAACTCGAAGGAAACACAGCTTCATATATCAGCGCTGCAGCTAAAAGAACTCAGTTTCAAGTCCATTCAATAATCTCTTTGTTTGGTATTTGAAATTTAGTAGGTTTAGGGCAGAATTAAGAATCAGGAAGAAGAGATGAAGGAAAACGAGACAGAGAAAGGAAGGAGAAAAGTGGAGAAATACAAATGACGGACAAAAAGAAAATGAGAGAAAGGAAAAAATGAGAAAGACACAGGCTTATTGGGGGCCATGTGTTTCTAGTATCTGTATTAAGTTATCAGCATTGATTCAGCCATAAGAGGGATAAAGATTTGCCACGATTGAGAATCACATATGAAGTAAAATAATTTCATTCTAAAACAGGCATCCTGGACTTTCTTACAGTCAGTTTCTAACCAGCATGGCAGCATGCTGTAGAATCACTTACGCTGAATAAAAGAAAAATCAAGTAGTGTATTGGTGCAGTAATTCTGATAAACCAATATAGGTAGTTATAATGGTGACAAAGTGGTGTAGGAATAAAGCACCTGTAAGACATCAATGGATGATTTTCGCCACTCCATATTTACTAGCATATCATAACTATAACCATCTAGCCTTTTGTCAACTACTTGGGGTCGGCTTCATAGATCCTCACTCACTAATATTCCTATTTAGGACCACCTTTGATGTTATTCCAAGTTTCTCCATATACTACCTCACAACCTCCATCCATATTACTTTAGGTCTTCCCCTCCAACACAAACCAATGTACCTCTTCTTACCAGAGCCCCCTTAGATCTTTGTTTTACATGTCGATACCATTTCATTTGATTTTTTAATATATTGTCCTTAATTTGTGCAACTCCTAGAGCTCCTCTAATATATTCATTTCTTATTTTATCTTCTCTACTAGTATCGAACACTAAATTCCAAACTTCAAAGTATAAGGAATATGCAAGCTCTAGAAATATACAAAACAATGATCTAATTCTTAATTAACTGGAGAGAATATTTCTTTCTGTGTGCTACAACCAAAATCAGATCCTGTGCAAAGCCTTTATGACCACTACTTCCACATTCGCTATAATACATGGTACTCTTCAAAACAAAGTCAAATGAAATAGGATTTCTGTATGTCTAACAAGAAATGGATAGCTTTCTTCAGAGCTCAAGGCTCATAACTGCATCACATAATAATGAAAAGAAAATCACCTTCGATGTCAAAGAACATTGAAGAATTAACAAACAAATTCTTAAATAATAAGCATGCTACTGCATGCTCAAGCAGCAACCAGTTAATACCTGAGAGAGGAGGAAAAATGCACCAGTTACTTTTAACCATCAATACTCATCCCAAAAGTCAGAGTTTGGTTTATCACTATCAGTAAATATGGAATAAGTAGTATATCTATGATATGATATTATTTTAGTTAAAGACATGATATGCATGTTTATACTGGTCTGTTCGGATAACAGTGCGTGATGATGCAAAAAGCATTCAGCAGCATTGCGAGCTGATGTCCCAGAAGGGGATGTTTAGTAAATGTCACATCTGGTTATGCATCAAGAGAGGAATTCTTTTTCTCCACCAAAAAACTGAAAAAAAGATCAGTAATGTACCGCTATAACTTACCACTTGGTGGAATCTCAAGAAACTTCTGAGGCAATATATTCCCATATGCCGCTGTAACACAAAGATCTGGATTCAGTGCCCTCAGATCACTTAAAAAGGTTTCCTGCACCAAGAGGATGCAAACTAAAAAGACCCTTCATGTATATTTTGAATAGATTTTATATAAAAGCCAAGAAGAACAAATTTTATGCAACTGGAATTAATAACACATAGCAAAATAAAAATGCAAGAGAATGTGATTTCTCTGCACATAAAGAAAGAAATTCAAATAGGAAGAAATGAAGGCAACCCACAAGGGGTCTACATTGATATTTTTTATTAAAAAAGGTTCAGGTGTTCTGCTATATGTAGACAAGAAAAATAAACGTAACAGGGTATATAACATAATAAGAGCAATTTGAATTTTGGATCAACATTAAATCTAACTAGCCTGTTTTTGGAGGGAGTCCATTATGCAACAGAAGCACCAGGAACATAGAAGCAGGATTCTAAGAAAGATTAATGAAGCTGGAGTCTCTAAGAAAATTGTTCATAAGATAATATTAAGTTTTCCCCTACTATGGTGGTAGTGAGTTTTGTTATGGAGCTTTATAAACAAATGTTGCAACACATGTTTGGGCATATAATATCATGGCCAGTTACAGACACAGCTTTTTTTATTGTTCTAGCTTCTACCCTATTATAAACAGTCACCTTAGGTTATTTTGATCATCTTCCTAAAAGATAAAGCTCATCCATATGGCACTTCTCTGATCCGAATTATATATTCTCCTAAACTTTCAGTGATTGCTCTTGGAATGATTGGGTAGATACTGTTTTAACAAAACCTCTTTCTAAAAATTTTATTTCTCTTGGCAACATGGTTAGCCTGAACACTCATGTCCCAAATGAACCATAATTACCAAGTCGGTAAAGTCCTTGGCAGTTGGACTGGTGACCTCCGATCAAATCCTGCCTTCACTAAGTTTTGAGGGTTTAGCGGTATTTAGGGGAGGGCTAACCCCCGCTGTGTGGATCATTACCTAGGGGGGCCTCTATCAAAAAAAAAGAGAAAAAACTGAACCATTTGATGTGGAGTAATTATGAGGAGGTAGGTTCACTCGTAGGGAATAGCCCTTGCAAGCATGTAAGTCAAGGTTGATTACAGCAAACATCCCAAACTAGAAGCCTTCCCTTATAGTCTGAGAACGGCCTGGTTAGATCTTTAAGTATTTTAGGATCCAAAGCTCTCATTCAATTTTTTTGGGACTTTGTTTGACCATAATTTCATGAAAATTATCTATTGGCAAACACTATACTTTTCTTATTATTTATCTATATTTTTATTTTGAAGATTGTTGTAGGATTGTAGTATAGACGTATCGAGTGTTGGTACGGTACGGTATATGGTACGCCAGGTGTACCGACATTGGCGTACCGATATCGGTACCCATCGGTACAGATATGGTACATCCGGTACCGACCGGTACCGATCGGTACAGCATACCATGGCATGTACCATGTCAGCAAGCGACCAGTACACCCACTGGTACTGATGCTTATAGCCTTGGTGTGGGTTGGAATTCAAGCACGATCTGAGGCAGCCGAAGTCACAATCACCCCTAGTAAATTTAAATCCATTTAATGTCACGAAGTTGCTCCATAAAACTACTATCTATCAATGGAAATAGTGATAATGTACCGACATTCACGCAAAGAAGACATGATCCCTTAACACGCAATTAGGGAGAAAAGAGAGCCCAGAATTTCAACATAAACAATCTACTATTACCTTGAATCATGCTGCCAGTATTATGTCATCTAATTCAATCCTAAATGGATCCCATGAGCATGTGCATTAAAACATTGGAAAAAACTAAAATGGACAGAAGAATCAATTGTTTCATGCTCTAATCGGTAAGTGAGCATTTGCTTTGTGACAGAAAACATGTAAAGGTGAATGCTATTCGCAAACAACTGAGCAGTGTGATGGAAAACTGAGATAATGTCCCCTACACTATACAACTCCAGGAATGAGAAGTCTACAAAGCATTATTATGCCAATTCTTGGCAATGGCATAACACCAGTTGAGTAAACCAAGGTGTTTATAAAGAGGTCGCCGATGACATATACGGAATGACATATTATAACAATTAAGAAAAATTAAACAGTTCTCTTCAAGGAAAATCAGTATTTGTTAAATCCTTTCAACGTGAAACACCCAACACAGTGGACAGGTAAAGAACAAGTTCCATCTAAAATTGCATAAAACTTCTGTCAAAGTGCATATACCTCCCCAGCTCGTTCAGGTGTGAATATGAGATCTTGAGGGAATCCACTATCCAGGGCATATTGTGCAACTGGGGACGGCATCAGCTTTCTGCCCCTATCTCTTCCAGAAGGTGGCTGGGTAACAATTGCTGCAAGCTAAACCAAATTACTCAATTCTTGAACCTATCAGCAAGCAAAACAAGCGGCCAGACAAGTTCAAAATACTGGAGGAACAGAACATTGCGATCTCAAATCAAATTCTCGTATTCAAAAGAAACTGACTAGCAGATAAATAATTGTTGGGTAATGTTAAATAAAAAATTCTCTTTGAGCACTCTAATTATTCTATCCATTCAATCAATCTTGTAAAACTCTACCGCTATCGAATTGTAAAAGAGACTGGGAAACTGAGAACTGAATTCCACAACAGAGAATTTCTGTTTCCTCGACCGAGATATAAGATTAAAGAAAGCATACCTGAGTGTTTTTTAAACACACACTCACACCCACAACAATATCAGCTACAACAAAATCAATTATTTTACAAATAAAATCAGAAAATTGTGATTTTGTTGGAACCAAGTCAAACAACAAATACAGCCAAATATATATATATATATATATATATCAAAACAAAGAAGATCAAAGTGAATGCATCACATCAGAGAGAAATTGCAGGTTTTTAAGTTCAGAGGTAATAGGGATCATCCTGAAACCTGGAAAATAGAGTTGGGAGCTTTCGATGCATCGATCAACTTTTCAAGAACAGATGCCGATACCTGCAATCGTACTCGTTACCCGCACACAGCCCACCGGGAAACCAGAATTATTTTCTTTAAAGGGAAAGAAAAAAAAGACGAGAGAGACCTGAGGGGAACCCAAGAAGACGAGATTATTCTTCTTGTTGATCGCAGGGGGGGCTCCATTGGCACAGCAGCAAAGGAAGCGGCGTAGCAAGAGAGCCGCAGGCCGCATCGCATTCTGTTCTTTCTACCGTGCTTCCGATCTATGGGTTCGATTTTGTTATCCGTTGGCACGTTTTTTCTCGCTTGTCATTTAATCTCTGCCGTCCGTATGAGCTTCCCTTAAATAATTTTGAAGAGGAGCTGCAAATGGATCAGGTTTCCTACCCGATCAGACCTGACCCTAATCATCTTTGAAGACCCGTAGGTTGAGCAGCATCAAAAAATTAGAACCAATTTGAAAACCAGGTCAAATCAGGGTCTTCTAATTTTTGACTTGACCGGACTCGAATATTATATAAGATATAATTTGGGTTTAAAAAAAAAAAAAAATCCGAACTGGCTCAGTTCCGATCTAACCCAACTCGAAAACCTAGTTTTATAATATCCTTTCTCCTTCCTCCAAAAGATCTTTTCCAGCTTATCATGCCCATAGTTACCTAAATTAATTCCTCTTTATTCATCCTAGCACCTTTTTTGCATTTAATTATATTTAAATATTACTGTTTATTTCAATATATTGTATAATTAATTATTAGTTTGGTTAATACTATATTTTTAGCTCTTTGCTCGACAAATCTTTTTGCTCTTCATAATCCAATTGGTTTGTGTTTGTCATCATTATAAGAACGAAAATTTCTTTATTTTTTCAACCCTATCACTCTTTTACTTGGGACTAAATTTTCTTTATCTATATATTTTTCTTTTACACATCCATTTCTAATCCACGAGGGAACAAATATAACCATTCAAGCTTAGCGCCTCATTGCTGAACCTTGCCCCTTCGCCAGCCGGCCGACATCCTATTTCGTTATGATGGGTGATATTCAAGTGTATTGAGCAGCTAAAAAGCTCCAATCTCCTCCTTTGATGGGCCAAGTCTATCAGAGCATGAGAATTGGCCATTCAAAAAAAAATCAACAGCAATCTGAGAGTCTGAATCCACTCCTATATACATCCATGAAAGAGAGCTTTTTCAACTCATTCCATGCCGTAGACAACTCAAGCATTACTATATTGCATTCACCAATGACGTTATGCGTCTGCATGAAGAATGTGGCCATCATGCGATAAAAAACTCTCTCCAGCTAGCTTGTCTGCTCGAATGATGGAGGAATTAGATGGATCTCTTGACAAGATTAGGTGGGGTGTTTTGCATGGCACCACAGTTGAAGGTTGATATCACTGCGAACAGCAAGTTAGCATTGTGTCCACTCCATTTGATTTAGTTCAACTGAAAATTTTTTACAGGTACATAGAAAACGGAAAGCAAGATTTTTCAGGGATGATCAAAAAAACTGTTTGAGTTTGGAAACATAATAACTACGGCAGAAGTTTACCCTTCTTTGTTGGTTCATTCTCTGTAGACGCCGCCTTGCTATGAATATTGCATATTCCTGCAGAAAGGCAGAATTTTCTGAAAATTCTGCAAGCATGCTCTTGAATAGTATTTTTTTCTTTTTCTTTTGAGAAAGTTAGAGCATCAACATCTTGTGTTGGTGTCTTCCCCAATTGAAACCATGTTGCCCAGGATCCTCTATATTTGTTGCACTGCTAAGATTATGTTTTGTTTGCTCGTCATGTATCGGCACCAAGGGCATAACCTATTCAATGCCCTTATTCCCTTAACGCGGTCCATAACCTCACTGCTGTAGAAAGCTTGCAATCGTTGCAACAGAACAATCTGAATTCACTGCCATGATAGAAGCTGAATTAAATGGCAAAAGAACCATTTTAAAGTGTTTAATCCATTTAGAAATTGAATGAATATTTTAGAGTTCGAGTGGGAATAGCTTTGGATTGCATTGTTTCTTATGAAAGATTCATCGTTGTGTTGAATGTTTTGATGTCTGGAGTAGGGATGATGGCTGGAGAAAGGGTATCAGTTTCGAACCCTTGATATGGGCTGCACAAGTCAAAGCACATGAGGATAAGACAGGTCAAATCCAATCATGTTGTTGAATGCTGTGTTTCAAATCTGCTGGCTGGATTCTTTTTTTTTTTTTTTTTGCTGAAATCTACAGGCTTCTTGCAAATTTTGACTTGGGTTTTCGATAACTTCTAATAATGAGCACATATTGCTCAATAGATAGTTTCGACATGTTTAAATTGCTACCTCTTCTCCAAAATAAAGGCACATGTTCATGCAATATGAAGATTCTTCTGAAAGCTGATGGTCATTATCTTCAGTTATTAAGATTCCAATAAAATAACAGGAACATTTCCGTTTCATACTTTGTATTAGTCAACTCGATCAGGCTTTCAGACAACAGACTGAAGTTTTAAAGATGTTACTAATAGTTTGTACTAACAAATTCAGTATTCCTAATTAGATGCCTGAAAGCTGCAAGGATATAATCTATACTCAAGAGTCCATCTAATTCAACTGGATAACCAGTTAAAGGAGCTGATATTTTAATAGATCACTGTTTCTTTGTTTTTATCATCTTGACTCGATTACTAATGAAGAACTCGAAGCTCCAAAAGCGTTACCAATACTTTGGCTCCGCCTTACTTGCTTATATTCTTAACCAAGCAGCTGAAACTCGTAATAAGTGGATGAGCCTTTTCTAACCAAGGAACTGATACAACAAAAGAATGGTTGAATGCATGTAACAGTCTCACTTAATCAGGGCACTAATCAAACAACTAAAACCCTATCAAATAACTTCTACCTAGCTTTAGCTAGCTGAATTTTATTTTTTCTTCAATCAAGAATCTAGCACTCAGAATAATGACTGACACTCTATATCAGTCTCGCTACATCAAGTTTCTAATGAATCTCATGGTTACATCAATTATGATCGTAGATGAATTCTCTTTGAAACTCAAGTAACCAATTCATATTGAACTCTATTTAGTTCATTGCTATAGAAGTTTTTCACTTCATTTAAACTACATTTAGACCCGGATTAGAACACTCAAAGTACGCGCATTACAAAATTAATTTCATCAGGACAATATTCTATTTGCGGTTTGAGTTATTTTGTAGGATTAGAAAACTCAAGGAACGTCAGTCACAAAGCCGGAGCGGGATCAGAATCTTTTTCCACAGCCAATCTGATCCAATCTCCTGAGAGGAGCATATTGGAGGAGGCCGATTTGGAGAGGATTCGCTCAAAATTTCGTATGTTAGCATACCATAGTAGAAACCACAAGTCGAAAGATTTTTTTTGTTTCCACGGGGCATTTTATTTACTCTGTTTTCTTTCACTATGATCGAGCAAATATAATTTTTAGACTTGTTATCATATTTAATAGGGAGATTTATTGATTGGCAGACTAAATTGATATTAGCCTCTGGACATAACCCCCCATAAGTAACAAGTTCTGTTTCTTGCATGATCTGCTGAAAAAAAATGTCGCTAGAAAGCAGTCAGCAAGTCTCTAAGCAAATCATCCAACAAAAAAAAAAAAGCTCCAATCAAATCCGAGGGCCTTAACAATAACTACCATCTTGTTTTAGTAGCTAACTGATTTTTTTTCTCAAATAATGACTGACACTTTGTATCCGTCGCACTATATTAAGTTTCTAATTAAGTTCTTCAATGATGATTGTGAATGAATTTTCTCTTTAATCATCGATCCTCAAATCTTGGGACGTCGTATCAGCTCGATTCAAGAAGTTTTAGATTGAGTGACAGAGTAATCAAGATTTTTTTTTTTCTAAAACAGCTTAATGAAATCAGTTCTAATGTAGGTCTGGTAGTATTCCCTATTGCCAATTGAAATGCCTATAGTGCGTTGTTCGTTTCTTTTATTGAAGAAAGGTAGCAAAATTCGGGTATAAACAGCAGAGTCGACTATAAATAGTTTTACAATCCTGTTATAAAACTTCTCTCTCTTCAAATAGCAGATAAGGATTTGAAAAAAATTAGCAGATAATGACGATATCTAATGGATTTTTAAGAGGGTTCTTTGATGAGCCGGGCGAAGGCGGATGTGCACTGGCTCTCGCCAAATGGGCATTGTGTGCGGTGCAAATGGAACTCTTTTCTCCTGATGACTAAGAACATTCTTCTACAGGGGTTATTCATTTCCATTTAAACTATATCATTGGATCATAATACTCAAGAAACATTTGTTATGAATTTGGACTCGGATTAGAATGGTCGATAAACATGCAACAAAAATTTTGGACTAGGATTGGAACACTCTAGTAACATATATTATAAACTTCTTGAGATACATGTATTATAAAGGACTAAAACATCCTTTTTGCCACAGAACACTCGAGAAATATGCATCATAAATTTTGATCCAATCTAGAACATTCAAGATGCATACATACAAGTACCACGAGGAAAAGGAGAATTCTAATAGCATATTTTTAGATGTAGGCACTTTCTAAAGGTGAAAGATTCTAGTTCTTCGGATTTGATTTTTTTGGTGACCATCGATAGTTTATCTCTCTATCTATATATACACACACATATATAATATAATATAATATAATATAATGCGGAATTAGGACTTTGGAGAAAGACACGTTGCAAGAGTTGACTGCCTATAAAAAGCTGTGCAAAGATTATTGAGCTAACAATTTGGTCTATTTTCTCTTATCTTCCTCCTCTTTGATTCTTAATGTTTAGTGTCCCTCCATACAATATAAACCCAAGTACCCCTTGGTCCCTTTTGGAAACCTAACACATCGGTCCCTTTATCAACTCCCTAATATTTCGAAGCAACAGTAACCCTACAGTGAGCGATAAGAAGAGATGAGGAAGCCAAAGCTATTATATATAGGGCTCGTTTGGTTCGCGGGAAGCATTTTCCCTCCTAAGAATATGATTCCCTGAAAATAAATTTTTAGGAAGAGGATGCCTAGAAAAGCACTTTTAGCATGTTTGGTTGACCACGTGAAAGTGACAAATTTCCAAAGTGCTTATGTTTGGTTGGCCATCCACTTTCCTAGAAAAGTTATGTATAATTCCTATTATGCCCTTAATAAAAATTAAAATTTTAATGCCTCTTTAATGCTTCTTTAATGCTGAAGGGATTTTTTAGGAAAAAGTAAAAAATGGAGTGATTCTCGTCTTATGGGAAAGTAACTTTCCCATGTATCTCATGGGAAAAACTTTTCCATGAAATGTGGGAATCATATTCCCATGGAAATACAATTTTCCCTTTTCTCTCCTTTGAAAACTCCAACCGAAAAAGAAGCATCTCATTACTTTTCCGTTGACCATACTTTTCTCCCTTCCTTTTCCACAAACCAAACGAGCCCATAGCCTCTATATTTTTCTATCACCCCATACAATCCGTACCTAAATAACTTGCGACAAAGAGACACCCAAACTGGCATTTTGTTATTATTTACGAGCAAGGGTGGAGAGCACCTCATTGGATTCAAGAATATGGGCGAAGACAAACCTTTCTACTTCTCCGGCTAATATATGAGGTAAGAGAAGTGGGGCTTTCCCTTTTTTTGGCTCCAAATTGGAGGGAGCTAAGAACCCCCCCGGCGGCCAAAAATATTGGACATAGATACGCAAAGGATCGACCTAATAAATAGCACCAAAAGCAAGGGATCTTCTATACCTTGCTTGGCATTGCCACAAGATGGAGCTCTTCTTTACCTTGCTTGCTGATCTTTCTTCGTCAGGATGGTAATCCAAACAAATTTCTTATGGGTGTATGCCGTAAAGCAAATCAAGTTTATATTATCAACAATGGCCTTACAAAAAGAGTATGTAGTTTATGGCCTTATAAAAAAAGTATGCAGTATGAAAAAGAAACTACAATGTAAACCTTACGCATGATTAAAGGTTATTGTGATATTTACGTTTGTAATGTGTTAGTAGATTTTAAAGGCCATATATACCACCAAAATCTTGTGCATGATTACTTTAAAGTCGACTTGTGTAGAATTTTTAAGTTTTCTTTACTCCATAACTTTGCTTTGCAACGGCACATGATTTAGAATCTTTATTTAACCATGACTTTAGATCTTTATTTGAATTTCCTTCTCGCCTTTTGATACCTCCACTTCCTATATATATACTATCTTTTTCTTTTCTTTTTTTTGCTGAAAGAAAATGCAAAGAGGGGAAGAAGGGACAAGCCCACCCCCGCGTAGCAGCCCTCACTGGGCTTTCACCCCACCAGGAGAATGTTCGATGCGAGCAGAAATGACCGTGTGTGGGGCATCTCGGTCGGTTTTACTCATACCCTCTCCACCCGTGGGCCCGACTCGATTATCCCTCTGAGCTTCAGCACGAATACCACATATGAGTACGTCACACCTGGCACTACTGAGGCTACCAGCAGAGCAATACGCCCTTTCAGACCCCGTGTCCGAGCAGATTTTGTGGGCAGATTTTAACAATGTTCCAGCAATGTGAAAAAAAAAATAACAGTCTGCATGACAAATAAAAAATTAATATATTATTTATGTGAAATTATAAATCTATTTTTTAGCAATTAACTTTCAGACAGAAACTTAGTAGTCAGGGGAATGAAATCTGGTAGGAAACATCAGGCTGTAATGTTGTGGATTTGCAGTGTAGAATAACATGGAATCATCTACTGTCTTGGTAGGTCAATAACTCAATTTCAAACTAATCCCGGCATTGGGATGAAGGTATTAATTGAACTCCACCTGACAAAAAGAACCACTTGAAACTTACATGGTATAACTACAAGAAAACATAAACATTATGTGTAAGTTCTCTTATGTAAGATTTCTTATGTAAGATATCTAACTTGGGTATTACATATTAGTCGACTTGGCAACAATGAGCAGGAAAAGATTTTAAATTCTTTGCTCATGGAGCGTTTCGCATGGTATTCTTCACTTGGGAGCCCTTACCCTTGAGTTTCCTTAAGGTGAATTTTGATGGATATGTTCTGAATGGCGGGAACAGGGGAGAGGCGAGCTTTATCATCAGAGGTCCGGACTCTAAGGTGCCAGATTTTTGATACTTCGGTCCCAGGGACGAAGTTGAGAGCAACCTGGTTCGGCTTGAATTTTGCCCAACGTTTTCTGCCTGCATGCACTATAGTGCTGGAGGGTGACTCGACGATAGTCATCGATTGGATCCATCAGGGTGCGGGTGATGTTGGTGATAGCCACTCGTTGCTCAGGAATATTCGATCTATAATGTGTGCGGGGATGGCCGTTCAGGTAAAGCATGTACACCGTGAGGCCAACGAAGTAGTAGATTGGGTAGTTTCTTATGTGGCTAACCATTCTGACGAGTTTTTTTGGCTGAAGGAGTATGACTTATTTGGAGCACTCCGAAAATTACTATTTTTTGATTATTTTGGATGTATTTGTATTTGTCATGTATGATATATTTATTTTAGTAAAAAAAAGGAAAAAAAAAAAGAGAAGAGGAAGAAGAAGAAGGAGAAGGAAAAAGAACATGAAAAAAAAAGAAGAAGAAAACAAGAAAGAAGATGGTATTCTTGGTATTACCCGCCCACATGGCCCCTTCTTTCCTTCCCCCTTCCATTTCTTTAATCCTTTCTATTTCTTCCACTGCCCACTACCTGACCTGCTGCCTCGCCGTCGACCGCGAGAGCCCCGACCTCCCCAGCTCCACCCCGATCCCGCCGCCACCCGGCGCCGATCTCCGCATGGTATTCTCCGGTGGCCACATCTACCCGGCGATCGCCATCGCCGACAAGCTCGAGAACGCATGCCCCGACGCCAAGATCCTCTTCATCGGCACCGCCACCGGAATGGAGAGGGCTACGACTACGACCCCGTCCGCCGCGCCCGCCTCGCTCGCCCCTTCCTCCACCCCGTCAACCTCCTCCTCGGTTTCCACCTGTTCTGCTCCGTCGCCGCGCCGGTGTGCTTGGCCACGGCCCTCTTGGGCTTCAAGATCCCGACCCAGGAGCAGAGCAGCTTCCCCGGGCTCACCAACCGTGTGGTCCCGCCTTACGCCGAGAAGATCTTCCTCGCCATCAATGCTTGCGTGAAGCATCTCCCCAAGAAGAAGGGCTTGGTGTATGGAAATCCCGTCAGGCTTTCGCTGAGGAGGCACACGTCCAAGGCGGTTGCGCGGATGCATTTCTTCCCCAAGGCTGGGTCGGACAAGGCTCAGGTGGTGCTTGTGCTCGGGGGCTCGGCGGGTGCCGGTGCCATCAATGTTGCGGTCCTGAACATGTACTATGAGAAGCTTCTGGAGCAGCAGAACAGGTACATCATATGGCAGATAGGGGCTGAGGGGTACAGTGAGATGGAGAGCCTCGTCAAGGACAACCGGCGGTGGTGAGATGGAGAGCCTCGTCAAGAACAACCGGTGGTTGCTGCTCACCCCGTGAGTTTTTCTACACTCACCTCTGCTTGTTCTTTTTTCCCGTGATTTCTTGCTTCATTTTCTTCTTCCAATGAGAACGCATCATCCTGTGTGCCCGTGGTCGACTTACCAAGGGTTTGAACATATGGATTTTGGGAATGTCAAAATGTTTGATTCTGATGGTAAAACGTTGTTAATTCCCATGAAGGATAACATTTTACTATGCATCATATTATTTTACGTGTTTTCTTACTGGACAACAAGTCAAAACAGTTAGGAGATCGAAAATTCACAAAATCTATCCAAAAATCATATGATTTAGAGATCCCTAGCTCATGCATCTAGTAATCAAAATATATATATTGTTTGTATTATCTAAACTATCCATTTTTGACCACTAGATTTATAAGTGATGTAAATGCTTGGAATCTCCAAATCATATGTTTTTTTTTTGACACTAAGCAATTTAGAGATAATAAATCATATACAACAGCTCAGACCATCAATGCTAGGCACCCGGTCATCCAATCAAGATTGACCTTATTTGGAGTGTTGTGAAGGCGTCACATATTAACTCTACTCTACTCTCTCACATACATACATTCTGCAAACTGGGTGGGTGGGTGTGTGCGTGGTGTGTGTCTGTGTTATATATATTGGTTTTAAGCCATTTTCACTATCTTTGGAGAGATTTTTTACTATCATGTTTTGTGAAATTTATAAGTCAGGCTCCTGCTTAGAAGTGTGGCAATCATCCCAGTATTATGTTATATAAATTAGTCCTTCATCTTGTAATGCCATTCATCATATGTTTTGTGTCAAAGTTTTAGCTAATTTCTAAAAGTTGTTTCATTTCCTGGTACCTGGCAGATCTGTTGTTAACTTGTCTTTTTCCATGCACTGTTATAAAGACACTGTTCCTTGCGATACTGTTCATTGCAATACTTATTCCATTTATGCAGCTTTTCAAAAGAATCTGCCATTATTATCGTGGGAACCCAAACTTATTATTGATGACTGAATAAACAAGCCTTCCCAATTTCTTGGTTTGGCTTAATGATTTCTTCACACTTAGTTCCTATCACATTTGTTGTCATATTAACCTATCCCACGTCCTTCTTCACAACTGCAAATTGTGTATCTTAGGCCTTCATCTATATCCTGACCTTTCTCTCTCCTAGATAAGGCCCATATTAGATCTTCATTGCACATGCTCATACCATATAAAGCAGTTCTATCACTTTATTCTCAATTGGTTCAACTTGTAAATATCTAAAATAATAAATTTAACTCTTTTTTCATCTTGTTGCTTTACAACACATTAACCTTCCACCGAAGAAGAAAAGATGGTTTGCCAAGGAACACTCACATTTGATTGAAGAATTTCATTCGCCTATGATATATATGGTACCTGTTAACATCATCACTTATACAATGGTGAGCTCAAGATCACAATTAGAGTCATATATTGCCAATTCCCTTCAGTCTTTTTTACAGAAGCAATTACCAATCTGCTGGTAAGTGATCAGACTCTCCCAACATGCTTGAGTGTTCAGTTGTCTAATTTAATGCAAAGCCTCTAACATGTGAAATCAAATTCAACTGCCATGGCTCTCCTAGAGCTCAATCGGTTTATAGGCAGTTTGATTTTCATGTTTATGTCAGATTTTCATGTTTATGTCAGATTTCAAGACATAGAGTTGATTTATAAAAAAATATGCAGGATTTTAAGGCACCTACCATAAGCAGTAGTTTAAAGACCCTGTTGATCTCTGATCTGTACAATTCCCTTATGGAGTCAGTTTTTGAAGAAACTTTTATGTTTATGTCAGATTTTCATGTTTATGTCAGATTTCAAGACATAGAGTTGATTTATAAAAAAATATGCAGGATTTTAAGGCACCTACCATAAGCAGTAGTTTAAAGACCCTGTTGATCTCTGATCTGTACAATTCCCTTATGGAGTCAGTTTTTGAAGAAACTTTTAGGGCAAACATAACAAAGCTATGCGGAGGTTTCTACCAGTTAACAGACTTCACAATTAGGATCTTGGAGCTGAGAAATAAAGCCCAGTTAGGACCAGCATTTTTTAAGGGCTATCATTTTCCTTGAGTTTTGCCATCTTCATTCTATTTCTGATATCTGCATAGATTCTAGTAGAAAACCTAATAAATTTCTTAACTTTATTGCTTTTCCATTCCTATGTTGGCAGGTAGGAACTGGCAGCTAGAGCAAACTTTTAACAACCAGATAAAACTGATTCTTGCATTTGACAAAGTTTTCCAAGGATTAGCAAGTCCTTGAAGTTAAGACAGGGTCTATCTTAATGGCCTAATTTGAGTTTAATCACATACCGAACTATTTGATGAAAAACTTCAGCTAAAGAAATATGTTCCATGAGTTGGTTGCTTGTGGTGCTTTGAAAAGATGCATCTGCAATGGAATTGCACATCAGCCTACTGGCAAATCTCAAGGAAAAAAAAATCACCTTATTATCTCCAGCATTCATTTTGTATGTTTAGGGCCTCTTTATTGCCCAAGATTTAAATTCATACTGCGTTGCTGGATTTCTGTGCTGCCTTCTCTCTCTCTCTCTCTCTCTCTCTTTTTTTCCAAGTTTCAGGAGCCTGTGGCTATCAGATAACTCCTCCAAATCACCTGACCATTTCATTTAGCCTGCTCCAATATTATTATGTCTATTTTTTCTGTCTTAGGAGATGATAACAAACATGTGCGTGCGCACACAGGGAGAGAGAGATTGTAGTATTTTGGTTTAAATTTATTGCTAAATGCTTTTACAATTTTGTTCAATTTGTTGCTTATACTTTTCTACCAACTGTTCTTGAGATTCGTAAATTTGTTCTTTGTAGTCAGTGCTGATCTCAACAGTATATTAACTTCCAGTGTATGTATACAATTGTTTTTATTTTAGTGTATCTAAATTTGCTCTTTTAATATGAAGCTTCTTGCATACAATGTATATGGCTTATGCAACTGCTGATGCTGTTGTTTCTTGAGCGGGGGCAATGACTTGCACTGAGATATTGGCCACTGGAGAGCCATCAATTCTGGTATTAAGGATGTCATTCTATTCAAAAAAAATGAACTATATGAAATTCCTACCATATAAATATACAATTAGGAAACTAAGAATCACACTTTATAATGCTTCTTTAGTGTTCACCATTATATTACAAGGTTTCGTTTGATAAAAGAAGTGGTATCTTAAATGGCATTCATTGAATACTTTCTCTTATTGACTTTTCATAACAATTATCAGTTATTAAACATTTTGAAACAAACAACAAACGGTATCTTCAGGATATGTTGCTGGTAAGGTAGAGCAGTATAGAGTGGTAGTAGCTTAAATGGCATTTATTGAGTACTTTCATTATGATCGATATTTTCATTTGAACAATTGCCAGTCAATAAACATTTTAAAGAACTTATAGAAATAAAGAAGAAAACAATAAGATCAGAAAGCATCATAAGAAATACTAGGATTTGGAAATCAATTCTATTTTTAGTAATGATGATGTAAATATAAATTTTAAAAAAATTAAATTAGTTGATTATGTTAAGAATGTTGTCGTTTATAGCTGCAAATGTATAAAATTGTTTTCTATCAAAGATTATAACTTCTATTAATCTACTGTCGTGCCTCCCAAATAAATTATCTTATTAGTGATAGCCTTCCTTCTGATATTGATAAAGAGTATATCATTCATTAAACTTAAACCCAGATGCATGTTTATTCTATTACTTTAAATGCTCCTCTAAAGGAAAGCGTTAAATGTCATAAGTGAACCAAATCAAACTCCTTACATTTAGCAACGGGGGGGGGGGGGGG
>JAOXJJ010000725.1:14691335-14720391 GCA_025769935.1 Phoenix roebelenii | reverse complement strand
GCAACGGGGGGGGGGGGGGGGGGGGGAGAGCTCCCTTGTCCCTACTGCCAGGTAATAGACTATCACAAATCTCCTAAATTGATCTGTTATATTCTCTTAACACTGATTTTTCAGCAATTTGTTGATCATATATGTATGTATGTGTCTGTGTATGATGCTATACTGCGTACCCTTTATAAACAAAAGCTTTTATGGACCAAAAACAACATAGTACTGAATATCTTCTTATATGGACCAACAACAACATAATATTGAATAAGCTAATTAACATCTTTTTCTTGCTATTATCAAGTTATTTATGGTTTACAATTGTTATTGTGAAATTGACACAAAATAGGGTTAGGACGGCAAGATCTATCGTGATGATGTAGGACAACAGAGTAAGATCTAGAGCATATCTGAGAACGGAATGAGGTCTTGGGCATATATCTCAACGTTGGATGATCTTGACTATTTTGAATCATTCTACCAGTGATGATCAGGCCCTTCTCTCCAATCACAAACTTGATGGGAGTCACTTCAAGGGTTTTTTTTAGTTATGAGAAGATGGGACCGAACCGAATATATGTGGACCCCTTTCTATGAATCCAACCGGTCACAGGAATCCAATTGTATGCTAGGGTTAAAATTTCTACAGGGGCCTACGAGACTTATCAAACCATCTTCCAATGGGCTTGCCCTTATTTGCTATACCTTATGGCCAAGCCCTACAGCCTTTGTAAAACACTAATACTTAGCATGTGCTAGCCTTTCTAAGAATTAAAGAGAGAGAAGAGGAAGGTGGACTTGCTCCCCCTTCTTTGCTGGTGCAAGCATGGACCCTGCTTTACCGAAAGAAAGAAAGAAAAGGAAAAAATCGTTTCCCTATGCAGACTTCTGGGAATGTAGCTTTGTGCGCCTGACTCCAAGAGTTTCCATAGATTAACTGTTGCTAGACCACATAAAGTCTAACACCTTAACCATAAATGAAACTAGATCATATTATACACTAGGTCAGTTGTACCAGAGCCACTATATAATTCTTGTTCTTTCCTATATGTAGCTAAATATTTATTTGACTGAGTTATTCTAACTGGTTGAGTGTTGTCAGTGCCACTGTGTGGAGGAATGTACATGGTTATTCCAATTTATGAATTACAATATCAAGAATTATATCAGCAACGTACTTATTCTAAGTTAGAGGCAAGTCTGCTATATAGTATATCCATTTGCTTTTGTTTAGCTGAGTATAGTTACTCTGAAAAGTGCATTTATATTAACTAGATTCTTCCTGGAAGGTATCATTTAGGTATTCTCCAAGATACTGTAGTTTATCCAAATTCTTCAACATTTATTTGGAGGGTTCAATCCCAATAATTATTCCATATGTGGAATGCTAGAAGTCCAGTGAACCATGTAACACTGTCTGTGTACAAGCATCTTAATGGGAGACTTTTAAATAGATCCTAGTTAATGATTTTGAGAATTATTTTACCAAGTGCAAGTTTAAGTTGTACTGGTCATTTAAATCTTTTGGGTTATTTACGTATATCCCTAGTTCTACAATTCAATTTTTAATTCCTTGTTTCCTGCTTTTTTTTCTTTTTTTTTTTGCTGAACCTATTTTTAACTTTCTTGCAGATACCATCACCTATTTCTGCGGATGATCATCAAAATAAAAATTCATATATTTTGGCAGACATAGCTGGATCAAATGTTCTAAGAGAAGATGAACTCGATTCAAGTAGTCTTCAAACTGCAATTGATGACATTTTAGGTATGTTTTCTCTCTTTTTAATTTTTTATGGTTATTGAAGATTTAAGAGTTTATTCAACGTTCCTTCAGTTTAAAAAATTCCTTTCTCATAAGAATACAATATAATACCATGTGTCAAGGAGAAAAAGCAAATGAAACCAAACGAAAATGGGTTTTGCAATTTCAATTTATAAACTTGGTGGTTGAGCTTCGACTTGTTTGCGCAAAATTCAAGGACTCTCAAGCTTAACAAGCACTGTGAGTTCCAACTCTATGAATTTTGTTTAGCAAATTCATAGATGCAAAAGGTAGGCTATATGTTTAGCTGTCTCTTGCTGAACAATCAGACATGATAATAAAGAAAAGTCTATCACCAAATATGCTTGATCAAAATAAAACTTGAAGACAAGAAATTGATAATTGGTCTAGCTTATGGGCAAGGAAAATGGTGGAATTAAAAGCAGAAAAAGATTGCAGAAAAAGACAAGGTTGAAGGAGCAACAGGAAAATGTTTCCAGTGAGAGGTTTTTGACTCTATGATCAATCCCAAGCCTTGGCTTCTAGGAGTATCCCGCACGGTAAAAAGAAAAGCATTTAAATAACAATAAAATCAAAGACCAGTACTCATTGACTTATATCTAATTAGTTGCAACTTAAAATACATAAAGATGCCTATAATATTATTGTGCAAGTCCATGCTTGTATAACCATGTTGGCTATGTAAAAGCACTATAAATGGCAAGAATTGCTTTACTTCATGTATATATCTGTACTTTTATACTTATTTGTACTGGTGAGGCTAACAATTTTTGTTGCAATTTAAGATTTTCTTGCATGACTTATCGTAATGTGCTTGCATAAACTAGCTCTACCAAAATCACATCAAGTACTAACATAGTTTTTACTGCAATCTAAAGTACACATCTTGCAAGACTTGCCCCAAGCATGCATAATGCAGTTAACCCTATCGTTGTGAGAAATGATTCTGTAATTGCTGCTAAATGCAGAGTGCCTTTCTAACAATTTGCCGTTATAGGCTAACTATCTTTTGTTTGGTTTACACCAGGATTCATGACGGGCTAAAGGGCTCTGGATTGTCAACATTGCGTAGATTTAGTTTATTCTTTCATATTGCTGTATTTTCTCTTCTGTTTCTGTTACAGTTTTAGTTTTAGCTAGCCTTTCACTGGCTTAGCTTAAAGCTTTTCAAGTCCTTTGGATGGTTAGATGGGTGTCACTTAAAGTCTTTCTTATTTGACCCTTATAATGCCCTTATATTCCTTCTTGAATAGTAAACCTTTTGCGCATTCATGGATAAAGGCATCTCGTTCAAGCCATCTAAAGCATGCACTCTCTTTTAGTTTGATTATTATGAATAGTGTATTGGACATTTGCTTTTCTTGGCCCAGACCCTAAAGATTTGTGGGTGGGATTAGGTTCTGAAATCCATAGCAAGTTCAAATGAATACTGAAGAATGTCCAGATCATCAAAGTAATTGAGTATAATGAGGGGAGAACAAACGCCATACCCATGCTTTAGGCTGCTAGTTATGTGAGGTTAAAATCTGATTATACTTCATCTATGGCTGTCTGGAGATGAACCAAATAGAAATATTCACGGTGTTTGAGTCTCTCTAATATTTGAGGATGCGACTTGAATTAAGTCACTTAGTAGAAGCAAGATTATGAGTTACCTGATATTCTCACTATTGGAGTTACCATTCTTAAAGTGATAACTGGCTATCGTAGGTTTTGAATTTTGGGTAAATAGGACAAGGAATGTCTCTCATTGATTATGAAGTGGTATAGTCGGCCATGGGATGCTGAGGACCTGTCACAGTTTTCCCGAGTTATTGCTGTGCGAGGTGAGGAGCTGGATTTTCCAAGTTGTATTGTTGGCATAATCTAGTCTTTCTGAAGAAAATGATTGTTGAAACTAGTGAGGTCTTGTGAAGGTTATTATTTAGTCTTTGGCAATCCAATAATGGTGATTGCAGCGGAGTAAGCTATCAATTCTTTTCACATGTCAATTGTAATCCTTTGTCTTGTATATGCAATATGCTGGCACAGCACAAATATCATTCCGTTAATTGCGCTATATGCCTTCAATGTCTTTTTTCTGGCATGCAAGGCAAATCTGACACATCATGGGTAGTTACTTCTAGAGACCAAAGTTTGATTTTATTGTAATGCTTATTTTATATATGTCCGGTTACATGTTAGGCAAATCTGACTATCTGTTTGACCCGTATATATGTATATGTATCTCTGGGTTTTTGTTCTTAATGCCCATAATATGTATTCTGAACTTTACAGGAAATGAGAATCTGATGGTAGAGATGTCTGAGAAAGCATCTAAATTTGCTGGGCCCGATGCTGCTGCTGATATTGCCTAATGCATCTTTTCTCTTGTTTTCCTCTCCAAAGCGAAATCTATGACATAGAATGGTTTAATTTCTCTCTTTTTTTGGGCGTATTTTTTCTTGTGTTTCCTATCAAAGTGATGGAAGCATTTATGTGCTGAGGAAAGTTTTTCAATGTTACCATAGGAAAGTCAATTTGGAAGACTAATTTTATAGGAAAGTTTTTCTTGTATTTCCTATCAAGGTGAGGGAAGCATTTATTCACGAATGATAGTGTGCAAGCACTGAAACTTATAACTAAAGAGGGGATTCTTCTTAATGCAATAAAAAGGTCTTGATGCTCGGAAGACTGTAATCATGAAAAATACTTGGTAAACTCAAATACCAGTTTTTTTTAATGAACATGTAGCCTACAAGTTGATATATTATCTATCCCAACTAATTCTCTTTTTTTTGATGCCCCTAATTTTTCCCACCTACCTCAGTCAATTTGGTAGAAATCTACTGTTTTGTCCCCATCAACCAAGAAGTCGACCATAAAAATTTTCTTAAAGAAAAAATTGTACAAAAATTTGTTTACCAAGTTTACTCAGGAGAGAAATGATTGCGTGAGTTTCTTTTTCTTTTTTTTTTTTTTAGGTGAGACGGCTAAGTTACCAGTATACGGGCTGATTCCTTAGAGTACGGTAAAATCTTATGCCGGTATGCATGCGATAGAGGCCCAAAGAACTGATCCTGTGTGGTTGCATACATATGCAGAACTATTGGTTTTTCTATAAACATAAATTGTCTTGAAAGATCATAATGCAGATACCAATCTTCTTAGATTTGCCATCAGATACCGATCATCATGAATAGCAACGCTCTTCAACAACTAGCCGATCATTGTCGTTGAGTTTCCCTCAAACTCAAACACTACATCAAGGGCTCTAAGCATAGGGACAGCAAAGACAAGGCCCTCCCATGCTCCTCTAAGCTTCGCCATGGATACTGTGATATTATAGATATTGCACTCTCTAGCTGCCAATAGTCATGATGGTTGGTTGCGTATCAAGAACCTGGTTGATTGCCCTGGTTCTTCCCCTGCACCATCATCCAGGACATTGTTGTTGAAGTTAATCTTGAGGGAACCAGAGGGTGGGAGCTCCTAGGTGAGGTGCATCACCTTAGTGGATGTAGAAATGCTTTCTGATCCAATCATAAGCTCGCTCCATGTCAAATTTTATTGCTATTATACCTCTATAAGTGGAGCTTTTATGAGATTGCACATAAATTCTCATACCATGAATGTATTATTAGAAAGATTGTAGTCTTGATCTTTGCAATTAGCTTGTAGAGAATGGCGCATAAGCTTATGGGCCTATAATGCGAGACCACTACTAAACTGTCCTTCTTGGAGATGAGGGCAACAAAGGTGCTCTTTTGAATGATAGGCCAACACTTCTTAAAAAGGAACAAAGGGAATCCATTACTTGACAATGATCTCAAGGCCTTTTGATTCTCTCTGTTAGTCACTGGCTTCATTAGACTTTCATTCTTTTGGTTCATAGATCTTTGAGATTGGATGAGAGTATCAATGCTTGCTATCGGTTCGGCATCATCCATCCATCTGGCTTTGAAGAATGGAAGCAATTTGTTTTTGATTTTCTCTGGGTCATCAGAAAGGTGCCTCCATATATCTTGAGCAATCTAGCCCAGCTTCTCCATCCTTTAGGTACCTATTTCTACTTGAATGAAAGTCACATGCATCCCCTTCATGAAATCTAGCAATAATCTAACATAACGGCTGTTTTTTAACAAAAATGACATCACTTGGGAAAAAACTTTCCATGCTTATGTGATCTACCCATTTATTATTAGGATACGTGATTTGGGCTGCCTCCCAGACCCAGTTCAAGCCTCAGCCTCTCCCTTGCTCTCTGGCCTCCATGTGAAAAAATTAATTATTAAAATAAAGAAACTCAAATATATTGACCGAGTTCTCCGACCTTTTTGACCCCACCGCTCCCACCTCTTGACCTCCCTCTCTCTCCCCCTTCCACTTCTCTAAGCATAATTAATTCCGCCAGCCGTACGCAACGAGAGAACCAGAACAAAAAGCTCACAAGCCAACAATTCGCTAATCCCCATCTCCACCTTTTCTTGTTACCGTCGTTATTCTCCCATCGCCGATCGACCGAAACCCTCATCATGGCTTCTGTTGACGGCACCTCACCGTCATCGGACCGCCGCGGCGGCTTCCGGCGGCTTCTCCCCCTCCGGAAGGACTTCATCTCCCCGAAACGCGCCGCCGAGCGGAACCCACTGATTTTCCCCTCGCCCCCTTCTTCTCCTCCTCCTCCTGCCCCTCCATCTCCGCCTCCCGGCGGAAAGAAGAAGGGCTTCGCAGCCGCGGCCTTCCGGGGGCTCGGCTGCGCCTCCGCCTCGTCCTCCCAGGTCTTGGTCCCGGCCGCCGCCGCCGTCGTCCGGTCGTCCGCCGACTGGCAGGGGAAGCGGCCCCGGCGGCGGAGGGCCAAGCAGAAGAAGGAGCGGCGGGGCCAGGCGGGTGGCGGCGATGTGTGGTGCGCCCCGGGGATACCCTTCGCGGCCGATGCCTCCGTGGACTGCGTCGTGTCGCACCACCAGATGATCGGTCGGGGGAGGCCGAATGGAGAGAGAATTCACAGAGAGGTATCCATCTTTTCGTCTAGGAATTCATTGAACTCTTTTTAATTTTCTGTCTTAAATCTTAAATTGATTGTTTTCTATCGTGATTTTTGCTGTTTATTATGTGATTCTCGGGTTTCACTGAGTTGTCTTTCTTTCTAATTTGGAAATTTGTTTTTTTTTCCTTCAAATTTTTATTCGCAATGATATTATTGCTTTTAGTTCTTATCGTGAATTGGGTAGATGGTGTTTTCAATCTTTTTTGCTCATTTTGTTATTAAATCGTATGATTTCTCTTTTGCCGCTTTCTAGATCCATTCTTGTAATCGTTATCAGAGATAATTTCATATCTTCGGGATCAAGGAGAAGTACAATTTTGCTAATTGTTATTGACCTTCTCAAGTGGTTTTCTTTGGCAGCGGGCTTTCGTTTCTAGAAGGGATAGCAACCAAGAACAGATCTCATCCTTCATGGATTCTCCCTCACGTTTCTTTGGATCTGAACTCCTACCATCAGGGCATCTTCGTCATTTGCGTGGATATCACCGCTCTCCTGGTGGAATTGAAGAGGTGATATGCTGACAACTTATCCTTCATTTTATTTAGTATAATCTGTTGTATATTTTTGCTCTGCATGCTTGTTCTTGCCTTTGGCTAAGAGGATCTGAATTACATTTTTATTTTTTCTTAAATTTGTTTTTATTGGTTTTCCTCTATTCATGTTTTGGAGCTGATGCTTATGCATATGATTGGTTTGTTACCATTGGTTCCTGAGTGGAACTTGTATTTTCATATATCATCAAAAAAAAAAATCCTCAAATAATGGACTTCTTGACTTTTACATTTATTATAAATGAATTTATTCAAACACATATTTGATAATCCTGGGAGGTCTCCTGTGGAATCAGAATGTCATTATCAAGATCACCATCTCATAGTTGGTCACCTATCATAGAAATATTCCTTTATGCTGATTTTCTCTACTTTCATTTGGCTGTCATCTTGATTGTTTGCTTGTGGTCTGCTTATAGTTGATGATCTAATGTTGTACTGTCAGAAAGTATTCAGTTCAGCGTTTAGTTTAGAAAGTTTAAAGAGATATTATGACTTTATTTATCTTCTGATGGATATCTGTTTGTTTTTTTTATCTTCATGTTATTTTGTAGTTCACATAATCTTGAATAACCAATATTTATTATGTTAATCTCTCCTGTTATCTTATTCTCCATAAATATTTTCCACCATCTCCTAGCAGACTAAGATTCATGTCTCCATCGACAAAATATTTCCTCTTATAGTTCAAGCACTCTCAGGCTGTGACTGAAGATCTGCAATGTTGGTAATTAAATATTAGAAATAGCTTTTCTATACTATGATGTTTTGATTCCGATTTAAACCTGAAACCATGTCTCAAGATTCAAAGTTTTGATTGAGCTTAATAGGATGTACGCTTAATTGTTATTGCTTGTAAAGGTTGGTGTTGTTATGCAGAAACACCTGAATGCAGCAGTCAGTAAATATGTATTCTCATGCTACTTTAAGCACCATCAATGATCAAAAGCCAAGAAAAGACTCAAATTATTTGGGATGTGCATCATACTTAAATATAGATTGGATTGTGTATCTCGTGATATTACATATTTCCTCTGACATAATTCCATATGCAATGTTAGGCAGTATAAAAAGAGTATAAGCTTAAGTATGAGGTGAAAATAGTGTATAAGGCATTTTATCATTCCATGTCATCGATTTTATGCTTTTGATTCAAGAGTAAAACAATATTGTGACTAGCATCGAAAGTTCTAGAGCTTGGTTCCATTGGAAGTTTCAAAGGGAAGAGTATAATTATATTGTTTTTACTTAAGATTTTAATGTGAACAAGATTAGGGTCTACATTATTGATCAGCTTGTGCTGACCTTTTTATTAAATGAATTAAGATGGCAACATTATATCTAAAGTTTTGGCCTGCTAAACTTGAATGCCCTTGTCCTAGTTGCTTCCATACGCATTCCAGCATCAAAAGTCAAGGTATTAGTTTTCCAGATCTAGTTATAGCATGGATCTTGAACAAGAGATATTATCATGTAGCACTATTGTAAGACCTTAATAAGCTAAGACGGCTCATAGTTGTACAAGTACCAGATCAGCGACACGTTAAACAGGTGTGGATTGATTTACCATCAATGGAGCATACATGCTATATTGAAGGCCACCTATGTAAGATAGAAATAAGTATTCATTACTTTTTATATAGAGCATTTCAAGGATCCTAACTTGGTGCATATATTGAAATATTAATGCCTATAAACCGATGACGTAGTGGTAAGTTTTAGGACAAAGTTACGTATATCCAATGGAACCAACTCTATCATCTTTAAAATATATAATTAAAGAATCTGATAAGTATATAGGGTGCTTGATGCATATCCAACCCATTGATAAGCGTTTACATGTTTTTTAAAGTTGGACATGAGAGTCTAGGTGGCTATGCATTTATAAAGGAATGGATACATTGTTAGATAGTGTAGAATGGGGAAAAGTATTTGAAGCCATGGGCTTGCATTGGGGAGTGGGGAATAGTCATGAGTTATTGATACCGGGTGCATAGAGTGGAAAGAAAGAAGTAATGCAAGGAATAAGGTTACATTGCTAAAGAGAGTTACTAAGAAAGAAGTTTGAAGTTGTACAAGTGCAGCTTGGCATTGGTGGTGTTTTTTGAGATGAAAATCTGATATATATTCAATAACAAAGATTCAATAGCAAAGAATATGTCAAGGACTTCGAAAGATATAGGAAAGCTGAAAAAGATGCAAAATGGTGATAATTTCTCAGATAGGTTGGGTCTAGTGGAAGGCGAGAATGAAATTTATTGACAGTTAAAGTAAAGGAGAGGGAACTTTAAGATATCCGGTTAAATGCTTTAAGATTGAGCGTTATCTTGGTAAAATATTACGAAACTAAAGAAAGATGGAAAGGTCATTTCTGGAAAGTGGAAACTATTAAATGAGGTTTCTACTAGATGGATTTGTATATAGGAGGCTGCAAAGGTTAAGACTCTTGAGTTAGATGAAATATCAGTTGAGGTTTGGAAAATCAAGGGAGATAATGGGCTCACTTTTTTTTACCAGTTTATTTTTTGAGATTCTAAAAGTCACATGTCAAATGATTGAAGTATTGTGTGACTCATCAATAAGCATCGAGGGGTTGTAAAACTTTTTTTATTTACGGTGGGTTTTTTAGGGCTGAGAATAGATCAGATATGAATCGGTATATTCATATATGTTTATAGTTGACAAATATGGATAGGAATGTTAATCGGTTGCTAAAATTCATATCCATATTTGTTTTCAAAGAATATGGTACAAATCAAATATTGACAGTATCAATATAGATGCGAATATAGTTCAATTAAGTTAAAACTTTATGAACCACCAAATGGAAGATGTCATTGTATGAAAGGTAATTTAAGTTAGAGTCATGTTGATATTGTCAGTTATTTTCTTTTAAAGTTCATGAGAGCTATATAAGCCTATACAGGAACAGAATTGGATATTCGTATATGGAATGGATAATTGTATATGTACATTCATATCTGCTTTCTTGGACATATATGGCTTTACATTCTAATTTAGTTGGGTATTGAAATATGTATCCATATCTAGATAGATTTGGATATAGATATAGATCCAAACTGATATTATCTAGTTCATTTTCATCCCTAGGGGGATTAAATTCATGAGCCACTCTAAAGTAATGGGAAAGGTGATAGAACAAAGATTAAGGAAAAAATGACAACCATTTTGAAAAACCAATTTGATTTCTTGTAAAATGGGTTTGGTTTGCCAAACACTCATCACCTCTTGGATGGTTTTATCAAGAGGAAAAAATGGAGGTATCTTCTTAGGGTATTGTTGAAAAATATAAAGAAAGAGGAAAAAATCTACGTATGATAGTTATCAACTTGGAGAAAATTTATAATATGTATGAAAAGGTTAATTTGGTGGGCTATGTAATGGAAGTGTGAGCATAAATGATACAATAAAATTATTAAGGACAAAAACTGGAGGTATCTTTTTAGGGAGATTATGGAAAAATATAAAGAAGGGTGCACGAAAGGTAGTTATCAACTTGGAGAAAACTTATGATAGAGTATTAGAAAAGTAATCTCGCAAGGGAGAGGGCGGCGGAGGTCGGCGCTGGTGCAGGCGGCGGAGGCCGCAGCCAAACTCCTGTTTTGTTCGAAATAGGGGTCTAGCCATAAAAAAAATTGCGATTTTAAGTGAAATCGGCAAATCGATTACTGACTTCATTTAAAAATCGCGAAATTTTTTGCTTTCGCCGGTCAGCGCCGGCCTTCCTCCCTCTCCCGCTCGCTCTCTCTTTTCCTCTCTCTCACGGTCTCCTGTGTCAGTTATGCCCGACACGGCACAACGTAGATCCGTATCGACTTGTCCCACCAAGCAACCGGTACGGTGCCTGATACCAGCATAGCAGACTCTGATGAGACATATTCTTTGCAGATGATGTAATGTTCATTGATGAGAAAAGAGCAAGATTAAATGTTTAATTGGATTGGGAGTAAAGCCTTAGAGGATAAGGGCTTGGAATTAGCAAAACAAAAATAAAGCATATGGAATGCACAGTGAAAATGGAAATGAAGATGATGCCCTAATCAATAATGACAAGCAAATAGGTACAATTGAGTGATCAGATTTGTTAGTTTCAGATCTGTTAATATAGTGAAGAGATAGATGAAGATGTAAGTAACAGAACTATGGCTTATTTGGTGAAGTGGAGAGGTGCTATTGTGGTATTATGTCATTAAAGCATGCCTTAGAAACTTCAAAAAGAATTATTCAAACAATATGGCTGTTAATATTGTGTGGCTCAGAATGTTGTGCAATAAAGAACATTCACTAAAGCAAGTTGAATGTGATAGAAATGAGAAATTTGAGATGAATGTGACTAGATTAGGGCAGCTAGATTTAGAAATGAATATATTGGAGGAGCTTTAAGAATCACACTGATGGAGATTGAAGTGATGGAGAAGCAGTTGAGATGATATGTGTGTATACAATGGAGATTCGGTGGCGCATTGGTGAGGAGGGTAAAATGAAAGCGAAGATTTTAAGTTAACATGGACGGAAGTTGGGAAGAAGGATATGAAAAATTTGATGTAAGTGTAACATTAGAGGTAGTCCTAGATAGGAAAGCTTGGGGAATGAGAATTCCAAACGATAAACCAAAAAAATTAAGGCAAGGTCGACAGCTATGTTTATGTTTAATATAAAAAAAAAGTTTAGAGTTGTCAAATTTAACATTGTAACTCTTTTATTTTCCATGTTTTATTGGTCATATAGCTTGAAACAGTTTTATATTTTTATCAAGCATTAGCTTATCCTATTCGTATCTTGATCCCATGGTCTGATCCTGATTGAAGGGCCTGTATTTGATCCATGCTGCAAGATATAGATCAAGGTACTTCATACGACACCGAATTGGGTGGTATAAGACGTACTGGTTCGGTACCAGTATGCGATAGGGGGTGTACCGGTACTTGATATGCCATCGGGCGTATCGACATAGTAACAGGGTGGCACCGGTATGGGGCTTGGTACTGAGATGGGGTACATTTTATAGATTATGAATTGTAAAGATCTTCCTTTTCCTGGTGGTGTAGCCCGTGAGGGTGCTATGAACATGGACTGCAAGAACTTGACAACTCTTATCACGGTAAACTGTAGTGATGTCCTTATGTTTTGGACTGTCAATAGGCTGAATCTGTGCTTGGTTTGAAATAGAAGATCTAGGCCCTTGTACAAATGACTGCTCTTGGCCTGGTCATAGGTGAACTCAAAATTGTTGAATGGTAACTATTTGGGCATGGGCTGAGCCAAATATCAGCTTGGATGTCATGGTAGAGAAAGAGGAGTGCATGGTGACATCTGTTCTTCATCAAGGACTACTAGTTGAGAGACCATGCAAAGTCTGGTTTTTGTTGTTAAGCAGCGGGACAGATGGATTTAGGTCAAAAAGATTGGAACCAGCAAAACTTGACCTTCTTGATCCTCAAGCTACTATGGCTACCAATTACAGAGCAGATTTGAGTTATGAAACTGGAGTTGTAGATTTGCTGAGATTATGTAGTTTAGGTTTTTCCTTTTTGGCGAGATGGGGGTAGAAATTGTACTATGCATGATGATAAGATGTGGCCCAGCTTTTTCATAGTGAGGTCAACAAGCTCACCATTTTAGGCCTGCAACCAGCCCAACCACACTTGCAGTTTGAAGTGTGGCCTGTGTTTTTCTAGGCCAATTTTTGATGAACACGAGTAGTCTTAAAACTGGGCCAGCTTGTTGTGTCAATAGTACTCAGTTTCACGTTAAGTCATGTCTGTTTAAATGTTAGTCCATCTTGTCATAAAATCCATGACTTAGGTTGAACTGAGGCTTGCCCAGTGGTTACACCCATCTGCCTAGAGGTTCTGGATTTGATTCTTAGGTGGCACATCCCCAAAAGTCTGGACCCGGGTATTAAGGTACAGGTGGGTCTCCCTCTTGAAAAAATCCATGTTTTATGGGAGTGCAACTTTCTCTAGTTGGGTGACAGGATAGACCTCTGTTGGACATTTTGCAAACAGGATGCAGTGTAAGATTATCTATTATAATCATGTTTTGGAGTTCCGTTGGAAGCTTACCGAACAACTTTTGCGAATTGATGGGTAAGTAGCAGGCAGAGTTTGCAATCTTTTGTAACTGCTTTCTCTTGTGTTCTTCTTCATGGATTTCAAGGTTTTGACAAATACTTTATGTATATTACCAGTGAATTTGTTTGTTAAATTGAAACTGAATTCATCATAAAAAATTTTAGTCAGTTCAACAAAAGTGAATTGAGGCTTATTACAATGGCCACTTTCCTTGGTTTGGCAACTAGAGGCTCCAGGTTTGAGTCTCAAGTAGCCCATCCCCAAATATTTAGAGCTGGGTAGTTATAGTGTGGGTGGGTCTTCCTTCCTTTATCTCAAAGCAGAAGAAAAAATGGGTTCGTAACCTCGAACAGTCCGCTTTAAACATTTTTTAGTGAAAGAATTTCAGAACGGTTAATGTATTTAATGTGAGAAGCTGTAATGCTCAAGCCAATGGAGAGAAGGGAGTGCTATAGCTTTGTCTAAGTTTCTCATTTGAATTAACTGCAAGTTTTGTTGTAAACCAAGAGGTTTTACTGTAGCATAAATTTCAAAAGCGACAAGAAGTAAATTGAGTGGGTTTTGCAGATGAAAAATTGCTATAGGGTTAATATTCTCATTATCTAGCAGGGAACCTCTGAAGATTGCATATCTAGTGACATTGAATAGTCATTGACACAGATTGTCTTAATATGCAGATCATGATGTTCCAGACTAGGGTATTGTTGGGAGGAATGGAAGTCTATGATCAACACCGGGATTGGCGGCTTGATGTTGATAATATGTCATATGAGGTGCTCAATTTTCTCGTACTCTTGGCTTCTCATTCTTATTCTGGTTGCATTGGATGTTGACATTGTATTTCTGTGCTCTCTTTTCCCCTTCCACAGGAATTGCTTGAGTTAAGCGATAGGATTGGATATGTGAGTACTGGGTTGAGAGAGGATGAGATCACTCGCAGTCTCAGGAAGGTTGAACATTCAATTTTTGATGCTTCAGCAATACACTTCTCATCTGAAATTGAATGGAAATGCAGCATTTGTCAGGTAAGTTATTTCTTTTACGATCTACTCGATTACCTTTAGGTTTTTGTTTCATGCCTTTGAGAAGGTCAAGTGCTTCATTTTCTGTTGTACAGGAAGAATATGAAGCAAATGATGAAATGGGAAAACTGGAATGTGGTCATAGCTATCATATATGTTGCATAAAACAATGGCTCTCTCAGAAGAATGCTTGCCCTGTTTGCAAGACAGCTGTGCCTAAAGCCTAGTGTAGACTGATGCAAGGACAGAACTGAGATCGCCATTTGTGCTCCCTCTTGTGTATAGCTTTTGGGCTTTGGTCCCAAGATAAACAGAGAATTCATTTGTAGTTCTGTTTGCTGATAGAAAAATGGCAGTTTCATGGCTTTTGGCAGGATTGGCCACAACCTTCATATAGTGCTAGTTCAGTTAAAACTGAATCCATGTATTTAATCTTTGTTTTAGCAAACAACCATTTTATATGTGCCTTAATGTAGTTTTCTGATTCAACTTGAATTCAAGCATGCTTGCACCAAACCAATTGTACGAAGAGATCCAAATCGTGCAACTCATATTGGATTATTACATCTGTAGGTCGCTAGACGGTGGTTGAGTAAGTATGCAAATGAGTAATTGTATGTGGTTTACAGAGGTGTAAGGTGTGTGTGTAGAAAAGTGATGCTGTAAGAACACAGACTCAGTGCCAAGGCATCTGTTTTGGGACCTTTTTTTTTTCTCTTCTACAGTTTTCCCTAGGTTTCCCCAAATTTGTTACTTGATTTTATTCAAATGTTTGTTCAGGGAGTCGTCATTTACCGTTTCAAGTCATGCCTGCATCAGCCCCCAGTCTCACATTGGTGTGGAAGCTCTGCTCATCTTAGGTCTCTATGGTTATAACAGAGGGGTTCTGATTGTATATTTATTTTTCTACCATTCTTAAAGGTTAAATAATCTGAAGTATCATTATATAACCTCTTCCAAATTTAGGGCTGGTTTGAATGTTATTGCATAGCCTGGGTCTTCTCCAATCATGACTGTTTCACCAATCATCATGGCTGTTGCGACCCAAATCTTGAAATTAAATACTTCTAAATGATGACAATCATCATGACTGAAACATAATGATTGAAACATGTATATTCCTACCTAAAATTTCTTTTTTCATTTTGCTACGAAGCAGCTTCATCTAGGAACTATCTGTTTACATCCAAATGATATTTCCTGCTCAAATGACTTCCCCAGAGGACCTATAGGTCGGAACACACTGTGCCTGCCACTGACATGAATAATCCTGGCTAATCCAGGGGAACTGTTCTAGGCTCCAAGCTGATGCTGGAAGCAGGAGCAACCATCAACCATGTCTCTTATGAATGAAACCACATCTAATTACCTGTGTACCTCAGCAACTCTCTTCTGCCAGTTTGTTTAAAGTTAATGGTTAAAAGTGCCTCAGCAACTGTTCCAACTACCATTTCAAGCCCCCAGGAACCAAGCTACAAGAGAAGGAAGACCCCAGACAAGCTAACCAAGCCACAAACATCATAAACTACCTTGACCATAGCAGGCCACTGTCTGCTGGGTTATAAGGGTTCTTGGCTCACGTTAGCCATTTAGGCCCTGAAAATCTTGGTTAACTCTTAACCATGAACTGGCTCCCGCGCTGAAGCCTTCACATCAAGAGCACGTATTGCCACCACAACAAGTAACTAATCTACCTACCATTAAGCAGTTTCAAACGAAACCTTGGAGCACCCCCCATTGGATATGGAACCAAGACCTCAACATAGAGGAAATACAAAGAAAAACTTGCATGGATTATCTTATCTATTCAAGACGGCTTCTGGTCACATCATTGAGGTTCTGTTTCCAAAACATTCACTTTTTTAGCATATACAATACATCTACAGAAGTATGATGCAGTTTAGAACTCGATCTACAACAGCAACAAAAAAAAAAAAAAAAAAAACAGTGTGGCCTGTGAAAAACATTTTCCATGACATATGAAACATTGTAATAATATGCGGGCACCAGAGGCAATGTTCTTTACCATCAGTGTTACCCATTCAGAGACGTCAGTCCATTATGTAGATTGAAATAATTCGATAAAGGGGAATCACCAACCTTGATCCCGATCCTCCGAAGACAAGATACTCTAAATGTGTCGAAATAAAAGGAAGGGCAACTGATTGGCTCAAACATCTGAAATGTGGTCTCGGAGGTCCACCTGAATCTTAAGACAAAGGTAGCTTGTCATGCTGAGAAAGAAACTTTATAATGCAGGGATAGAATTCATCAATTGCCTGCATCAAGAAACTAAAATAGCACGAGGCATGAGCAAACATTCAAATGCATCACCTACTCATAATGCAGTGATGGACTAGCAGCATACCAGCCACCTGCCAACCAAATCGTAGGGAGCATAATGCAGGCCATCTGGTTTCCAAATACTTTGCATGTGACCATAGGCTGAGGTACGAGTTTGACAGTCTGTTCATCAATGGAAAAGTTTAGTTGAATCCAGTCAAGTATAACAACCACTCTGTAAGTTGTGTGTCTACCATGGACAGCTTCAGGTGGATAAATCAGATGGTCTCCTGCCAATGCAAGGACCGGAACATTGCATTTATGCAGATTATCCTTGTAAGAAAAAGTACCAGTTCTATTACATAGCCCTCCATCATGGAAAGCAGTTGTTAGCTGTAGGAGAACCTTGGCAGGTACAGTACTTGCACATTATGATACATTCCAAGCACAACAAAAGATAATGATGTCTCACCATTAGATGCATTGAACTTTTCCACAAAAAAGAACGACAAGCCGTTTAGACTGTTTCAGAAAGAAAATGAAATATACTGCATAAATGAGAATCTTGAATTTAGAGTTCTGTAGACAGCACAGTTGGTCAATGCAGTCCTTGCATAGAAGCTCCCAAGCTCACAACTAAAACAGTTTAAAACTATCTATATTTTAAAGTTGACTCAGATAGCATGTCTCCTTTATTTGTGCATAGGTGTTCAACAGCCATGATGTTCAACGACCATCTTGGACCATTGCATGAGAGTTGAGAGGCAAAAACTCGATGACCATTGCATATAAGAACCTCCTCACAAACATCGATGAGTGGGTGCTAATGCTGCTCGAAGTTACAGATGGCAAAATAATCAAATATACTCATTCGGAGTGATTAAAAAGAAAGTCCTAACAACTAAAAATGAAAGTTTGGTAGATAACATTTAATTGTAGAAGAATTTTATTGGAGCAGCAAAACCCGTTCTACTGGCTGCACCTCTAAGAGCTATTAAGTATGACATCTTACAAACAAAGAATAATAGCTGATTGAATGCTCTTGTTCAATGACTAAAGAACTATTGCTGTGAGTAGTTATTATGTTCCAAAGAAAATATTCTTCAATATAGCCTGACTATAACGACCAAGCCCAACTAGAAATTCAGTATACAAACTTGAGACATATTTTAGACCAAATAATATAAACTCAATAATCAGAGTATCAAATTCTTTTTAAGAAATTGGCAATTTGCCTTTATTCAGAAATTCTAGACAAATGAGAAACAGCAAGGTTCACTTTAACAATCCTGGTTTACATGCAAAGGATGGAAGGGAGAGATAATAATATTTCCAACTGAATTAACTATGGTGGCTTAGGTCATGAGGTGTTTATGCATTTAGATTAGACATTTACAAAACCGTTTACCATGATACAAGTGCAGCAACTCTCTGTTTTCAGATGTTAGTTACTGAAGCTGACAAATACAAGATGACTGCCGAATATATGAGGATGTTCACACACATGCTGTAAGTCTGATGCAAAAACCACCTCATATTCAGCATTGAAGCATCATACCCAGGAGGATCCTTGTCCCTGCCAAAACACCATCCATGAAACCAAAGAAAGCTCACACACACAGTAAATTGATATGGAACAGATCTCTCTAATCTAAAACGAATAACAATGCATCATATTGCAGCTTAGATGGCAGAAGCTAATGTCAAATATCTGATGGCAACAGCCATCATGTGGAACATAAGATGGTTCGCAGTTCGCCCAGTTGCTTACATTGAGTCAGATTTGTAGTAAATCCACAACACCAATAGGTCATGTCTTTCCAGTATGATTACTATTTGTCTGCATTGAAACATTTGCAAGTTGGTTGGGCAAGCCAATGCACTTAAATTTATAGGCTCCAAAATTGATTTTAACTGTACATCAGCAGGCCAGCCCTGTTAATCTATCTATTGTCATAAGACATAGCGATCTATTTAATACAATGCTATTTTGGTATGTGTCGGGGTGGATATTTTAGCTAAATTAAGTTTGGCCTTAGACTTATTTAGATTTTTAGATTAAAGAGAGTTGTAATAAAACTGAAAAGACCAGTATGTATCAAAAGTTCTTAGGGAATTCTTGACACAACAAGAAACTCCTTGTGTACTCAGCTTCAATTGATATTGTATGTTGATGACAAGATTAAGTGCTTTAAGTTGACTATTATATTGCGCTTTAGAGTGGTTCCTGAACAAATAGTTTGTGTGATTCCAAGCTTTTATTTCAAGGTGACAAACTAGAGGAGCCTCAGGGTGAAGTGAGAAGAAAAAAAAAGGATAAATCATATCATAGCTATGTATTCAATGATCCAGTTTCCTTAATCACTCTGTGAAATAATGCATTCATTGTAATGTATATGCATGATAGGGCACACAATTTGCAACCAGAAGGTTCTCGTGTCGTGCTATTGAGATGGACAATTAGATCTAATGCAAAGATCACAAAGTTTATAATGGAGGGAGATGCAGGCTAACAATAGTCAACCATGTGATTAAATATGATGAACTGAGGAAGATTTGTTATGATTTTATGAAGAAGACCCCTTCGGATCTGAACTTGCTGCTCGTGCACCAGTTTCCAACATCCGAAATAGATACCCTACCAAAACCCACCTCATAATCCATAATTCAGAATTGGATTCAAGCCCAAAATCTAGAACAGAAATGCAATTCAATAACGTTTTGGGTTCATACCAGAATAAAAAGTGAACCCCAGCCAAAGCTACTTCTAAACAAGTACTCTTACAGTCAATCACATTAGTGTAACTAATAATCTACCTTACTCACCTCTAATACAAATGATTTTGAATTTGAAACTCTACAGTTTACTCAGGATTTACCATCAGTTAATCAAGATCAGACAAATGATGCAAATCTGATATAAGGTCCCAGATGGGTAGTTATCCCAAGAGAATAAGGGGGTATATCAACTCTATTGGCCCAAATAAGGCCCACTCCAAGTCAGCCCTTCAATGGTCATAAATGCAACAACCAAGTCATCTCCCTCACACCTACATAGTCCTGCAGAACCATGTTTCTGCCAAATTTCACATAATTGTCCCCTCTCATCTCTTCTTACTTTTGAATGACTAGATTCCATGGAAATCAAACCAATTGGGGTCTCTTCGAGCAGAAGCATATTCGGTCAAAGATAACCTCCCAAAATTCCCCAATAAAATGCCCAGATAAATTGCAGTTGTCAGGTATTTGAAACAAAATTTCAGCAAAATTAGTTAATTAGCTACCTAGCATGGAGTCATTCACATCTGCCAACACCTAAAAGCTTTTCACCACCTGACAAAATATTTTTCCTCTATATGATGTAGGAGGCTATGAAATATGCACCAGGACCAAAGATCAATGACCACTCTTCTTTGGTGACGGAAGACTGGAAATAATCAGCTTGGAGAAAAGACTACCAAATTGAGGGTTTGTTGCATTATCTTGAACTTCACGCCAACCAACAATAGAACACCTTTCTCGATATAAATTAATGCAAACACTTTGACATTTACTTTGGAAGCTCCATGTTACCCATTTTTACCACCAGCATCCTAAATGTGCAATTCTATCAAAAACAAAAAAAAAGTGCAACACAATGCTAGTCCAAAAGCTGGAGTTTTATTCACTAATATTACTTCCTTTCAGAGCCATTTGTGGCACGACATCTGTCCAACCTTTTGGCAGCTCCAGCAAACAAGAACATTCCCACATACTTTACCCTCTGACTTCTATCCATAGGTCTGCTGGTCAAGAAAATAGTAAATATCTCCATCATAGTCTAGAAAATGGTGGTCCTAATAGTTTACAGGTGAGCACATTCAACCATCTCAATTGATAACAAGAATCCACTTCAGTTCCTTGATTAACATTCTCACACTCGAGGAGCAGAGACACTATATAAAAGATGCATACAATATGTTTGATCTAGCCATTTTGGTGAGGAAAATCCATTATGGACTTATATTAGTTGTAAGGTCATTTATAAGTGCAGGTTTCGAGGCTGGTGCGTTAGTCAAAGTTCAAAATTGAGAAGGATAGTTTCAAGGGGTTAGAATGAAGCATACATCTATTTTCATTTTTTTTTTTATAATTATAGTTTGAAGTTTCAAAGATTATGGGATCTTGGGTAGGTTATTTAGGTTCTTATGTCTCCACATTTTCTTACATATCAGGTAACAAATTTCTATAAATAATGGTAAGTAATTCGATTCAAAGAATAATGGGTTAGAAGCATGTTGAGGTTAACCACTATCTAAGTGGTCATTAGGAGGTCTGGATCCCCTTGAAGGAAACCATCTTTTCCCTTTTTCTGTATATTTCTATATTACTAAGATACAGTGGGGTCAAACCAGTACCCCATGCATAATTTCACTTCATGTGCTCCTCTTTGGATTCTCTTACTGTATGCAGGTTTTCTTGTGGAATTATCTCAGTAAGTTTGTTCCAGCCCAAGAAGCTTGTTTGAAGGCCAAAAAAAAATCTATAGAATTAAAAGAAAAATACATATTTTTTCACATGTAAAGTGTGATTACCACTCTGAAATTTCATCTCTCGCTTAACCACATAAATGAAGACATGTTGATCATGTTAGGTCCTAATCAGGAGCTAAGCTAGCAACCGCACCTGTCTAAGTATTCTCTTCGGGTGAGAATGAACCACAAGTAGTTTGGATAAAATGCTTGATGATTTTATCGATGTTCGTGGCTTCTTAAATAGGCAAATGACTAACAAATCCTACGTACATATTGTCGAAACTAAAGGTCCCTATCTTGACTATTAAGCAAATAACATGCAATAGAATGGAAAGCGGAATGCTAAACAATCTCCAACGGCTAGTTCACTTAGTCACGTTGCATGGAGCCGTTTACAGCTGCTTTAGCTCCTCTGCAATGCATGCAACGATTCTCCACGTCCAAGCTTCATCCCAGATACTTGGGATTTGGCCTTGGGTTCCTCTCCGAAGCGTCAAGGCCTATCAATACTCCCCCCACCAAGTGGACCCTTGTCCTCAAGGTCCACAGACGGAAACTGTTCCAGCAACAACTTAGTATTTTCCCACGTAGCCTCTTCCGCTGGTAGATGCTTTCACTGAACCAAACTTTCCTCCACAAACTTATCACCTTGTTTCACCCAGCGAGTATCAAGGATACTTTGAGGTTCTAAGATAACAACCCCATCATCTTTAACCAGTGGTAGCTCCTTGGAGGGCGCAGCAAGATCTCCTACGAATTTTTTAAGCAATGATACGTGGAAGACTGGAAGGATGCGAGCTCCTTTCGGTAATTGTAGCTTGTAGGCGACAGTCCCAACCTTCTGCAAAATTGGATATGGGCCATAGAATCGACTGGCCAACTTTTGATGAGCACGTTTGAAAGTTGATTGTTGCTGGTACGGATGTAGCTTTAGGAACACCATATCACCGACGTCGAATGAAACATCTCGCCGTTTTTGATCTGTTGTTTGCTTCATACGGTTAACAGACATCTCGAGGTTAATCTTGAGTTGTTGAAGCAGCTCATCTCTAGTTAAGAGACTCTGGTCAACTTCATGCACCGGTGATAGGCCGTTTCGATAGACTGGAATGAGGGGTGGAAGACAACCATAAAGCGCCTGGGGAGTCATCCCTGTAGATGTATGGTATGTTGTGTTGTACCAAAACTCAGGCCAAGGAAGGTAGGTGCTCCACTTACGCGGCCATTGATGGATGAAACACCGCAAGTATTGCTCCACACAGCGGTTGACTACTTCCGATTGGTCGTCGGTTTGCGGATGGTAAGCAGAGCTGAGTTGCACCTTGGTACCCAACATTTTGAGGAACTCTTGCCAGAATTTGCTGATGAAGATCGGATCATGGTCACTGATGATGGATTTGGGCAGACCATGCACTTTGATGACCCCTTCAATGAACTTCTCAGCCACTGTTTTAGCAGTAAAAGGATGGGTTAAAGGAAGAAAATGTGCATATTTACTTAACCTGTCAACTACCACCAAAATAGTGTCCTTGCCATGGGAGGTTGGCAGCCCCTCAATGAAATCCAAAGTGATGTCGTTCCATACTTGGCACGGAATGGGCAATGGTTGTAAAAGCCCTGCTGGAGCCAAAGTTTCAGATTTAATTCGTTGACATACTTCGCAGCGCTTGACATATTCCTGGACTGATTTATACATAGTGGGCCAATAAAATTGCTTGGCCAATTTTTTGAATGTCCGTAAGACTCTTGAATGTCCTATCTTCGTATCATGCACTTCGTGTAATAGTTTGGCCCTTAAAGTTGGGTTAGAAGGAATCACTACCTTGCCCTTGAATAGAAGCAACCCATTACGCCAAATGTATGGGCCTTCTGGTTGGTCATTGGCTATGCGGCCCATGGACTGGATATAGGAGTCATCCACCGAAGCCTGTTTGATCTCCTCCCACATGTCCCCCTCTGGTACAAACATATGATGGAGAATTGGACTGTCAGGTTTGCGTGATAGGGCGTCAGTTGCTGAATTTTCATGACCTGGGCGGTAGATGATCTCGTAATCGTAGCCTAATAACTTGGCCACCCATTTTTGTTGCTCTAGAGCGGCCACTCGTTGCGCCAAAAAATACTTTAGGCTGCGTTGACCGGTCTGAATGAAAAATTTCCTTCCTAGTAGATAAGGTCGCCACAAGCGTATTGCCTTCACAATGGCTAGCATCTCCTTGGCATATGTAGACCAAGATTTTTTTGAAACTCCAAGGGCCCGGCTCATAAATGCAATAGGCTTGCCTTGTTGGGACAGAACTGCACCAATCCCTTCTCCGGATGCATCCGTTTCAATGGTGAAGGAGTCATTGAAATTGGGCCTCGCCAAGGTAGGCGTAGACGTCATGGCTTGCTTGAGAGCAAGAAAAGCTGCTTTGGCTTCATCATGCCATCCAAATTTGCCCTTTTTGAGAAGATTAGTGAGAGGCCGAGCTATAATACCATAGTTCTGGACAAATTTTCTGTACTATCCTGTCAAGCCTAAAAAACCACGTAATTCAGAAATGTTAGTAGGCCGTGGCCATGCCACCATGGCTGCAATTTTGTTGTTGTCGGCCTTCACCCCTTGATGTGTGATAATGTGCCCCAAATACTCCATCTCTTGTTAGCCAAAAGCACATTTGCTTGCTTTGATAAAGAACTGATGCTGTCTCAAAATCTCCAAAGTTTGTTTCACATGCATTAAATGCTCATCCCAAGTGGGACTATAGACCAAAATGTCATAAAAACAAAACCAATATGAACTTCCGGAGATAGGGGCAAAATATAGAGTTCATGATGGCTTGAAAAGTAAAGGGTGCATTACAGAGGCCAAAAGGCATAACTAAATATTCATAATGGCCATTATGAGTGCGGAAAGCCATTTTAGGAATAGCAAGGGGATTAACTCTTGATGATATCCAGCCCTCAGATCAAGCTTGGTGAAGTAAGAGGCACTGTACAACTCGTCCAGCATGTCGTCCACCGTAGGGATGGGGAAACGGTCCTTGATGGTGGCGGCATTGAGTGCGCGGTAAGCCGTGCAAAATCGCCAATTACCATCCTTTTTCTTCACTGCAGTACCGTTGAAGAAAATGGGCTGGTGCTCGAACGGATGAGCCCCGAATCAAGCATATCTTGGACTTTCTTTTCGATCTCGACTTTCTGATAATAGGCGTATCTGTAGGGTCGGACATTAATAGGCTTGGTTCCTTCTTTGAGAGGAATGCAATGATCAACCTCTCAGACAAGTGGCAGGCTCGAGGGCTCCTTAAACACGTCTAAATATTCCTTCAAAACCTGCTGCATGCCTAGCTACATGTTTTCCTGTGGCGCCGCTTCTGTAGCTTGGAGGCACACAGCAAATAATGCGTGCCCTTGGCAGAATTCCTTTGTAAGTTAAGTGATGCGGCTTGAATAGCTTGAACATCAGCCCCTTGTAATCTTCGGGCCTGATTCTTCCAATAGAAGTCCATGGTTAACTGTTTCCAGTTGCAAACCACAGAGCCCAACATTTCTAGCCATTGGATTCCCAACACAAGGTCCAGGCCTGATAAGGAAAGAGAATAGAGGTTGAGCAAAAATTTAGTGCCTTGTAAGTCCACCAATACCTTTTCAAATCGCCCCTGGCACCGTAATCGTTCTCCATTGGCTACTCGGACAGTGAAAGACTCAGTTGGTACCACTGGCAATCGAAGCAAGCTCGCCACACGGTCACTGATGAAGTTGTGGGTTGACCCACTTTCGATTAGCACCATGACTTCATGAGGACCAACCTTGGCTGTCACGCGCATGGTTCCCGGTGTTGTCCATCCCGTTAAAGCATGCAATGTGATCTCTGGCTCCGGTAGCTCTCCTTGGTCATCATTGAGTGGTTGTTCCTCCATGACATCCTCACATGTAATATTGCTGGTGCAAGTGTGCCCCTCCAAGAGTAGTAGATGTGGCCGTTGGCACCTGTGTCCCGCTATGAAGCGCTCGTTACAGTGGAAGCACATTCCTTGAGCCCTTCGTTTTTTCATCTCATCCCAAGTCAATCGTCTGACTGGTGCAGCAGGCGCAGCCGGTGTTGCACGAGTCGCAGGTGGAAAAGCTAGTGGAGCTCGTGCAGGTAGTGGTGGTCGCATAAACCTCCTCGACCGTGTGAGTTGATCGTCCTTCATTCATGCCAAACTAATGGCGTCCTTCAATGTCTGGGGTTTGAACATACGAATCCCATCTGCAATCTCAGTTTTCAAGCCGCCCATGAACATCCCAACTAATGCCTTCTGAGTCCACCCTCGAACTCAATTTTTGAGTCTTTCAAATTCTCGCTGGTAGTCCCTCAGAGACCCGACCTGTCTGACCCGTGAGAGAGACTCGTCGAAGTCTTCGCAATTTGAAGGCCCAAAGTTCATCTTCAGAAACCTCCCAAGTCATCATCCATCCTTTTTCTCGAAATGCCCTGCGAATCTACTGCCACCACTGGTTGGCTTCCCCCTCAAGGTGGAAGGATGCCAAGGGAACTTTCTGAGCATCAGTGGTGTCCTGGTATTCAAAGAACTGGTTCACACAGTTGAACCATTCTATCGGGTCGTCCCCTGAGAATCGAGGGAACTCGAGCTTAGCCATCTTGGAGGAGAAGGTCTGCCGCCCACCGTCGTTGTCTTTTCTGTTGGAGCAAGCGTGCCCTTCGCGATCATGATTGTTGTGGCTTGAGGATTCCCTGTTTGAGAGCAAGACCTCGGACAACCTATCGATGGTTTCCCCCAAATGGTGTATCTTATCGGCCATGCCGAGTTCCATTCGGTGCAACCCATCCTGCACTCCTCCGAGTCCAACCTCCAAAACTTCAATTCTCCCTTTGTTGGTTGCCATCAACCTGGCTCTAATACCAATGCTAGGTCCTAATCAGGAGCTAAGCAACCGCAACTATCTAAGTATTCTCTTTGGGTGAGAATGAACCACAAGTAGTTTGGATAAAATGCTTGATGATTCTATTGATGTTCGCGGCTTCTTAAATAGGCAAATGACTAACAAATCCTACGTACATATTGCCGAAACTAAAAGTCCCTATCTTGACTATTAAGCAAATAACATGCAACAGAATGGAAAACGGAATGCTAAACAATCTCCAACGGCTAGTTGACTTAGTCACATTGCATGTAGCCGTTTACAGCTGCTTCAGCTCCTACGCAATGCATGCAACGGTTCTCCGCGTCCAAGCTTCATCCCAAATACTTGGGATTTGGCCTTGGGTTCCTCTCCGAGCGTCGCGGCCTATCAGATCGACTCATATCCATCCTATGTTCCATATCCACCATGTTACCATCTAATCAAGAAACCCGCTAATCTGCAACCAGGTATGTTTTTACAACTTTCTTCTACAACCTCCCTCCAATAAAACCACAATTGAACAATCCAGCCCATTACAAGAAATCAGACCTTTCTTCTAACGAGAAGGGGAAAAAACTCCCTCGTTGATATCTTTGACCACAACCACGGAATGGCAACCCCATGCATCATACAAATTCCAGAACATACCAATAACTTCTTAATGAAATGAACTCATGACAACAAGAAAGATCAGAAAAATATGGGAAAAGCAAGAATTCGCAAAACAAGCGTGGTTTGATCAATTATAAAAGTAGTTCATGTCTTGACAGAGCAACCAAAAAAGTTGCTAAAACTAACCAGACACGAAATTTTTTACCAAAAAAAATCTTCTAAAATTACTAAAAAATTTTGATAAAGGGAAAACTCACCCCAGGAGACAGATCAAACACGATCACGTTCGTCTTCACCCCTAACAAAAGCATCAAAGGATGGTTCCTCAACGGCGACTACGGATCCCCATCAATCTATATCAAGAACAGAGAAAAAGAGAGACGGAGGAAGAAAAGGGGATTGGAAGTGGAGGTACCTCAGCGGAGTGGGTGTAACGCCAGAGGGCGAGCTTCCATCCGGTGCCCGAGACCGGCACGTAGTGGAGCTCGTCGGCCGCGCAGACGGCGGGCTTCTTGTCATCCTTCACGGCCGAGGCGGCCTCCAGCGAAGCGGATAGCGGCCTGGGGGGAGGAACGGACTGGGCCGAAACGCGGCTCGCCCGCCTCTCCTCCCGCCGCTGCCCCGGGGGGGGATCGGTGTGTGGTAGCAGGCTGTGGCCGCCGCCGCCGCCGCCACCAGGGTAGAGCGTACGTCGGCGGGTCGGAGGAGGAGCATCATCGCCTCTGATGGCCTTCGCCTCCGGCTTCTATTTCTTGTTTACTTTCTTTTTCTTTCTTTATCTGCTTTTCTTGGGAAAATACGGCTGTTATTCCCCACGGTTTTATCTTCGCCATCCCTTTCCTTCCGAATGGAAGTGCTTCTCGGCGACACTATAAAATATTTTATTAGATAGATCTTTATTGTATTATATTTTTTTCAGCGTCTATCTTAAAAAAATAAAAATAAAACTTTTTCCGCTAAAAATTTGTCAGTCTCGTAAGTCTAAAAAATAAAAAATATATATATATACCAAAAAAATCATCCAGTATTTTTCTCATCTAGGAGATATTTCTTCTCCAAGTTCCTTCCTCCTCTAATCTCTCTCTCTCTCTTAGAATCTTTGCATTTAAGAATTTGTATGATCTTATGTTAGATAAAGTTAGAAAACTGTGTATAGAAAATATTAAGTGCTATATTTTAAAAATTATATATTAATTTACTTAAAGATATGTATTAGTTTGTACGGTAATTAATTTGCTTGACGTGTATTATCTGATCAATAGCTATGTATTAATTTACTTAGAAATATATATTGGATTACTAGATTATTAATTTGTTAAATGTGTATTATCTGTATTATATAGTTATAAATATCGTATTTTAAAAATTGTATATCGATTTACTTAAATATGTGTATTAGCTTGCTAAATAACTAATTTGCTTCGTATGTTTTATTTGGCCTTTGAGTATATCATTTCTTTTTATATTTTTTTGATTTTTTTAATCATAGAGTTGATGGCTTTGTTACGGAAAGCTATGATCTTTGAGTTTCTTTTTTAACTAAAAAATAACAAAAAAAAAATTCTATCTATATTTTAATTCGGTGCCATCGGGCTTTTGTCAAAAGGATGTGAGGAGTTTTTAGCGCGGAAAAAAAAAAAAAAAAAAAAAAGAAGAATGCAAGGAGCAAAGGATAAGACGAAAAATAGGGAGGATTGGCTGTTGATCCCATATCGGAACACCCCCTTATATTTGTTCAAATACATCCTATTTTTATTACGGGTTGAGTCCAACCCTTGTTCCGAAGGAAATTCAGTCCAATATTTCTGAATTTTTCAAACAGATCCTAAATTTACTGTGAATACTGTTACCGATCATCCACTACTGACGACCCCTTAGTTGACTGGGATGTGGCACCTGGAGATTGGTGCAAACATAGCGAGATTGGTAACGTCTTAGTCGGGTCCGTCTATACCATACTTGATCGATCACGGACTTTCACATCTCTGTTAAACTGAACGGTGGTAAGTAGTTGTAGGTGATCTATAGCTTTTCTTTTCTTTTTTTTAATCTATGCGATACTACTCTAAATCTAAAATCAACTTTGGCAAGGGAAGCTAAACTTCTAAAATTGATGAGTAATTATTCACAGCCCAACCATCATACGAAAGAGAAGTTATATGCTCTATGGCCTGATGGGTTCAGTGCGATTCACAAGTTCAGCACAATACTGTGCGGGGCTTTGATTAAAAAACACAAATTTTCGTATGACACGTGACATTAAAGCATTTTTTTTTGTGTAA
>JAOXJJ010000725.1:14681121-14691235 GCA_025769935.1 Phoenix roebelenii | reverse complement strand
ATATATTGGTACAATAGCGCCTCACACAAAACGTTCATGAGTGCAGCCAATAAAATTAAAATAAAAAAGCTGGCGGGGGAGAAGAAGGGACAGCTACTTGGTTCTTCTAGAGAAAGCCTCCAAAATAATGAGCATCAAAAAAAGCCACCCAGTCAGACGCACTATTCGCCTTTCGATAAACATGGATGGTCCGAAAGGAGCCACACCCTCTCACTTATCTCCGAGTGTCGTGGAGCAATGACTGCCCGCACACATTACAATGCTAACCTCGAATCCACTCAATTATATATATATATATATATATTCGGTACAATAGCGCCTCACACAAAACATTCATGAGTGCGGCCAATAAAATTAAAAAAAAAGCTGGTGGGGGAGAAGAAGGGACAACTACTTGGTTCTTCTAGAGAAAGCCTCCAAAATAATGAGCATCTAAAAAAGCCACCCAGTCAGACGCACTATTCGCCTTCCGATAAACATGGGTGGCCCGAAAGAAGCCACACCCTCTCACTTGTCTCTGAGTGTTGTGGAGCAATGACTACCCCCATATATTACAATGCTGACCTCGAATCCACTCGATTACTGTAGCCGAGTCCCCTTCGAGGTGAATACAAATCACACCCAAAGCATGCCTCATATAGGAGATGTCCTCCCACGCAGCTCTAAGCTTAGCTCCAATGACAGAGGTGCCGAAGATCCGTCGGACTCTGGCCACCACAAGTCTGGTGTTGTGGTCCTTGATAACAAAGACCTCACTTTTGCTACCTCTCCCCTCAGCAGCACTATGAGGATCCGTGCGAGCATGTGTTTAGTCCCATATCGGTTATTCGTTGGATAGATTTTGGGTACTTATACAGGATCAAGGAACCCAAATAATACCTTCCGACCAGGCATCTTGGGTCCTACGTTGTTACATATGGTATTAGAGCGGATCCGACCCATAACTTATGTCGACTAGAGGACACTACAACACGAATCTAATAGGGCTGACCATGGGCTGATCGTGGTGTTTGTGCTTAAATTTGAATAGATTTGAACCCTTAACCTGACGAAGACGTCAGGGCTTAAATGGAGGGAAGTATGTGAGGACACGTGCGATGTGTGTTTGGTCCTACATCAGTTATTCGCTGGATAGATCTTGGGTACTTATACAGGATCAAGGAATCCAAATAATACCTTTCGGCTAGCAATTCTGAGTGAGGTCCTAGGACGTTATGAGCACTGCCGTCGAAATTCACCTTGAGAAAACTAGAGGATAGAGACTCCTAGAAGACAAAAACAATTTTGATCGTTGAAGAAACTAAGTGGGAGTCACAGATGTCCCTAACCATCCCAGAAAAAATCAATGCAATGGAATTGATGAAATCATGTGACATGAGAATGTTAGATGCAAGATTAACATTAAAATTGGGTCTTTCGTTGTCCAGGTCTTGTGTACTGCTTCTTGTGCTTGTAGGTAGGTCCAATAATTCTTAAACTCTTTTGCTTCTCTTTGCTTCAATAATAGCTCGGCAAAGTTTAAAGGGAACGCATAAATCCTTCAATCGCACTATGCCAAAGTAAATATAAGAACAAAATTATGGATTTAGAAGTAAATTAAGCTGCATTGCAGTAATGACTTGGATAAACGTTTTTGATGTCGCCAATGTACTGGAGTTAAAAAATGCCTGCTCCAAACAATAAGAGAATGTGAGACAACGTAACAAATATTTGGGAGAACATGTTTGGGTTCAAGAGAAGCTTGGGCTTCCCCTTCTACTCCATGGCGCGGCACAAAGAAAGAGCAGCACAAACCAGACAAGACGATGTCAGGTACATAATAATTGAGTACAAGCTTCCACTGCTTTATGGAACAGCCAAGTCTGTCAAAAAAAAACAAAAAAAAAAAGTTACAAAAAGGAGGACAGTAGCTCCAAGGGCCACCATATCGGCCGTGGCTCAGAAAAGATCTTCTTCTTCACTGTACTCTTCATGGAAAGGTTTGGGTTGAGCAGGGCCTCATAAGTGGCTCTGCAAGCCTGGCTGGATGGGTCGCCAGAGCACCTACGCCTGATGTTTACCACCTGCCCTTCAGCTGTAGCAAGTAAATGGCTAGAGTCCAAGAACAACGTTGTAGATGGGAGACACTTGCAGTATGAATGTAGATCTAGAAGAGCTCAGATCAAGGGCAAAGTCAAGATGGCTCGCAACCAACAAAACACTAAGCTACTGGAGATGTCTATGCTACTTACTAGTGGGGTTCAGAGTGATCATCATGCTTCAGAAGACAGGTAGACCAGCCTTCTTAACATATTTGGTACAAAGCCATCATCGACTGTGCTTCCTACCATTCAACTCACAGGAAGCATAGCACATGCCTGAGCAAAACTTTCATGATGAAAGGAAAACTAATATACGATCTTACAAAACAAAAGCTAGTGGTCCTTTTCCAAAGATTTTTAAATATTACTTGGTTATTTAACATTTGCAAAAGCCAGCTTACTGATCTAGCTTGAACAATCCTATAGTTGGAAAAGTTTCCAAGACAAAAGTACACGACTTGCATTCAAGACATTCCTGCCATCACATTTACATTGTCCATTCATGACAAACAGAGTCATACAATAGATACATCATGCTTTACTGGAACAAGCTGGGCACAAACTATATCAACAGCACTACAATGGAAGAGATCTTACAAAGAACCATATTTCATTATTAAGCAAAATGAGAGGGGGGGGGGAGCTTGGCATGCTCTTGCTCGATCATGTTTAATCAACACATTCCTTGTTCAGCAGTATGCATGCATGCTGCACTCAATTGTGACTTGGAATGAGCAACTTGGCATTGAAAATCCTGCGAATGATCAGCACCTCAGATGCCAAAATGAGATGATATGTTTGAAATATAGCTACCTCGGGTTATTGGAAATGAACCTATCCAGTGTGTCCACAACATGCCTCATTGATGGTCTCTTTTCAGGATTCGCTTGTACACAAGCCAAGGCAATTTTAAGTACAGCAATAATCTCGTCTTCCCTATCTAGTTCACGGGCTAGAAAAGGATCCAACACATCCAAGAGGGGCTTCTTTCCTTCAATGCAGAACTGAACCCAACGAACTAGATCCATTTCCACAGTCTCTAACAGAACAAGTGGTGATCTACCAGAGATCATTTCCAGTAAAATCACCCCATAGGAGTAAACATCCCATTTCTGAGATGGTTTTAGTGTTTTCAATGCTTCAGGAGCATGATAGCATGATCCTTTAGTCACAGAAGGACTGACTGTAACATCTGACCGCTGGCTCTGAGATTTTTCAGCAGATATCCTATCCGACTGCAGCAGTGGGGATCCTCCTGCTATGTTAGCAAGACGCCCGAGGCCGAAATCGGAAATGTATGGTTCCATGTTTACTCCAAGAAGTACATTGTTAGGCTTGAGATCTCCATGAACATACTTCTTTGGGCTGAATTCATGCAAAAACGCCAAACCCTTGGCTATCCCTTTCATGATCTTTAGTCGCACATCCCATGATAGGGGTGTAAAAGCCATTGTTCCAGCTCTTCCTGAAGTCAGACCCATAACAACCAGCACTAAATATTTAAATGATGAAACAAAGCTACAACTCATATGCAAAGTAAACAAATATACATATGGATGTATATATATGTATCTATTATGTCTTAGATAGATCGAGAAGTACCATATAAATCCTAATATTGACTTCTGAGGGCTTAAGTACTGACTGCTTATGCTTGAGTAACCAACAGGAGCATATAACCCATTCAGAAAAGGATGCCGACAATGTTGAGATAGATTTGAGAAGGCGAAGTGGAAGGATGGTGAGAAAACATCTAGAATAACAAATATCATAATTTCTCATAAAACATACTTCATGGGAGATAACCATATCACCAGAATTTAATCAAGTTTCCAGTATCCAGCTTCCCTAGATGATTTCGTGAAGCCTGTGTGGTTAAACTATTACTTGGTGCTTGAAGCTGTTAATATTTGAAGTCCCGATAGTGTTTCTAAAGCAATCTAGGCTTGATCAGAATTTCTTGTAAGATATTTGAAGTCCCCATATTTGAACTTAGATTGCCTTAAAAGCACACCGCATGATCTTTATGAATATTACAGTTAAAGATATCAGAAATCCTCTATGGTACTAAAACTTTTGTATGTTTCTGAAGGAAATGAATGCCATCTTGCCGCAACAAATCCTTAGCAAAAAAGCAATAAAATTAAAGCAAGTTATGGTTTGAGTTCATACCATGAATTGCAGCAGTGAGGTTGCCGTTAGGTATGTAATCATAAATAAGGAGTTTTTCATCTGCTGACCAATAATAAGCTCTGAGGGTAACAATATTAGGATGCCTAACCTTTCCAACAGCTTCCACCTCCATTTGGAACTCTTTAAACCTTTGCGACCCTCCTTCACCCAACCTCCGAACAGCCAAGATTACCCCATCTTCCAGTACAACCTTGTACACAATCCCCATCCCACTTTTCCCCAAGACAAAAGCAGAAGCCTTCAACAGCTCATCCAAATCGAAGCTAACGTGCCGATCCAATGGCACTAGATCATATTGCTCGACATTTTCGGACAAGGCCTCGGACTCCTCTTTCCTAAAACACGCGCATTCCTTCCTTCCCTTCGTCCCCCTTTTGGAGTTCCCACCCTCTTCCTTCCCCTTGGAAGAAGTAGCCCTCCTGTAGCAGCAGTAGAAGATCATTGCTATAATACCGATTCCAAACACATCACTCACTACAATCGCCGCCACCGCGGTTCTACTCAGGCCTTTGCTGCTGCTGCTGCTTCCATTCCCGTTGCTATTGGCTTGGGACACGGGAGGCGAGTAATTGGTGGGCACAGAAGGGGCTGACGAAGGTGCACCGGCGGAACATGGGTTCTTCAATGGCGGGCCGCAGAGACCAGGGTTTCCGATGAACGCCGTCGGTCCTCGGTTCTCCAGAGCACCGTTCTGCGGTATCGGGCCGCTCAGATTGTTATATGTGAGATCAATATAGACCTTCTCAGGAAGATTTCCCAGGCTCGGAGGGATTGCCCCGGAGAACATGTTGTGGGAGAGGTCCACAGTCCCTTGAAGGGTAGAGAGATTACCGATGTCGCCCGGGATCGAGCCATTGAATCCATTGTAAGAAAGGTCGAGCTTCTCCAGCGCAACGAAGCCCCTGCCGAAGCCATCAGGCAAGGAGCCGGTGAAATTGTTGTGGCCGAGGATGAGGGTCCTGAGCCTCCTGCATTGGAGCAAGGAGCTGGGAATGGAACCGTCGAACAAGTTCCGCGAAAGGTCCAACGTTTGGAGGTAGGAGAGGTTGCCGATCTCCTGAGGGAGGGGATCGGAGAGGAAATTCCCGTAGAGGACCACGCTCCGAAGCCCGGCGGCGGCGAGGAGCCCGGCGGGGAGCCTGCCGAAGAGGCGGTTGTTCCTGAGGTTGATGTGCCGGAGGGAAGGGATGGAACCGAGAGCAGAGGGGAGGAATCCTGCAAGCCTCTTCTTGGGGATGCTGAGGGAGATCACAACACCTTCTCTGCATGTGATGCCATTCCAAGAGCATGGGTTTGGGTCAGAGGAGTTCCAGTTACCGAGGGAGCCCTCTGGGTCTTCTCTGATGGAAGCCTTGAAGGAGAGCAGGGCAGAGCCTTCCTCAGTCAAAGAACTCACAGCAGGAACACAAGCGTAGAAGAGGAGGAAGATAAATAAGTAGAGGAGAGATGGTGATAGACCCATGAACGAATGGAGGAGAAAGTGCGATTTGACCGCGGGAAGGTAGAGGAACCGGCTGTGCAAAGCTCAAAAACAGGTTAAGAAAAAGAAGAAGAAGAAAAAAAAAAGATTGGAAGCATGGAATTATTCTTGGAGGGGCTTACCTCTTGTTGTGCCGAGATCTGCGCTCAAAATGGAAGAGTTGGGTGCTGGAAGGGCGAGGGGAGGATTGGAGAGTGGTGTGAGAGTATGGCGGAGAAGAAGGAAAGGAAGGAAGAGAGGTGGGAGAAAATCGCATTCCTTTGTATATAAAAAGTAGCCGTTTGTCAGTGCGAGCGCACGATTACGCGGATTATTTTACCGTCAAAATAGCCGTTTGTCGGTGTGTGGACCGGTTCCCTGGTTGGCCTCATCATGTAGGGCTATGATTACTCCCATTTAAGTAATGCATGTCTTCCTGGTTTCTGTGAGGTATAGTGTGGAATTGCTTTAAAGCGTTGTACATCTTTTAAAAGTTGAGGTCGAGGTATCAATTTCCGATTCTTTTCTAATTTCTACCCCAAGTAAAACGTTTGGCCCGTCTCGGTACCCGCAGCCTCTCGGGTCCGCGGAGGACCTGCTTTTCCCAAAAGTCTATTCGAGTTGCTGGGTCAAACGATTTGAACCGGTTAACTCGGAATCGTCTGACTCGGTTTCCACCGGCCCAGGATTCGCAACGCGCTTGGAAAAGAAGGGAAATTAATAGGGCTCATTTCATTTTGATGCCTTAGTTTGGAAAAAAAAGCTCAAGTTGCATGCCTGAGCCTTCAAAATTAGGTGACTCCGGAGAGAAAAGAAGCTCAGGTTGCATGCCTCGGTTGCCTTCTTTACTGACCAATACTTTGAAGAAGTTCGTTAGACACAGGGCTGCTTTGCCACCGCTTCGTCATTTTATTTTTTTGACTCTGATAATTATATCCATGCTAAAGTTGTGTAAGCAGTCGTTAAAAAAAAATGAAAAGGAAAGAAAAGAGGGCAACTCTTCTGCCTCGGGCTTTTTTTTTTTTCTCTTATCTCTTGGGGACTCGGAGGTTACAAAATTACGGAGAAATCCAGGAGGATGGGTCGAATTGTTGGGTGACCTGCGATTGAACCAGGAGCGGGTGACCCGGCCACCACAACGGTCGGCCCGAGTCAACCGATTCCAAATGTTGGCGCATACTGTGTGGAAAACTCGTGGAAATTGATAATTATACTCTCCGTTTTTTTTATTTTTCTCTCTCTAGAAAGAAGGGACTGTTCTGGAAAACAAATTTATTTGGAATAAATGAACAGATTAGTTAATTTACTTTAGTTTTAATATATCTAAGCAATTAAACTGTTTTGAACAGAAAGAGAAAAGATTTCCGAGTAAAATTAAGCGAGCAATTGGACTGTTGAGAAGGGTATCAAAAGCATGGTTCTTATCCCAAATTAAAGGCAGTAACGGGATGCAGTACTTATGACTCTAAGCAACAAGTTTTGCATATCATCCTTGTTTACATACACAGTATCGTCCCTCTTCATAGGAATCCAAAACACTGCATAGAAAAGGTTGCTGGAAAGTGTTACTCATTTTTTTTAATTTTATATAAATACCTAAAATCTATCTATTGTGCGGTCAATATGAAATTAAATCACATGGCCGCCGCTCAACTAATGGTCAATCTAAATGAATCGATACTGGATCTGATCCACTTTAATATCATTTATAATGATTTAAAATTTTATCAAAAAATAGTCAAAAAAAATTATTATTTAATTTTTATATAAAAATTTATAATTTATCTAGTGTATGGCTAATATAATGCTAAGTATATGTCTTCATGGTCTTTTACACATATATTGATTGTCTTTAATTTCTTTGGTTGCACCAGAAGAGCCAGAACGGTAGGAGGAAACCTAAAAAACGGAGTTCTTCCGTCAAAATATCTATTTTAAAGAAAGAAAGAAAGAAAGTGCACAATCATTGATTTACTTTGCAACAAAAGGTGAAAAAAGTTTTTCTAAAGAAACTGAAGGAATATATCAATAAAAAAAAAAAGAAAAAAAGAAAACCGAGAGAACCGTATCATATTTTGCATGGGCCCCAAAGTCTCCTCTCTTGGTTTGAACAAGTTGCTCAGAAGTCCAAAACAAATAACAGCAAATCTCACAAGTCTTCACCTGACACGCAAGCAACTGCAAAGAAAGATGATTACGTTGCCCTTAGCATGTGATGCCCACCATGGAATGCGAGGCTGTCTGCTGTCATAGGCTTTGTTGCTTTTCTTCCATCTCTGGCATCTTGGCTTTGCGAAAGAACCGGCTTTATCGCATGAATTCCCTCATAAATTTTGACAGTGGATCAGAGGACACTGTTCTCTCTGCCATGGCATCAGCCGCCAGTGATCCAGACATCAGAGTCGCTGTTCCACTCAGAACACCGAACAGCTCTTCTTGCTCAAACTGACCCAAAAGGCTGCCGCTTACCTCAACCAGCGAAACTATTCGCTGAAAAAGCTGTCCTGTGTACTGGCTGCGAGAAGAGATTTTCCCATTCTGGGGTCAACTTTCGCCAACTAAGATTCGCCATGGATCATGGCTGTTGATATTTTAAGAAAGCAAATCAAGTAGCCACACAGATGCAGGTGGCAGCTCAAGAGCACGTGTGTTCCAAGCGGAGAGATATACTTCCATTTAGAGAGATGTAGTCATTATGAAATAAAAAATCAAGAAACTCAAATAATACCTTTCGGTTAGCAATTCTGGATAAAATCCTGAATTATTACAAATAGTATTAGAGCCAACCTGGCCCATAGCCTATGTGGACTAGAGGATACTGCAGCACGGATCCATTGGGACTGATCACGAGCCGATCGTAATGTTTATGATTCGATTTGAATAGATTTCGGACTTAAACAAAAAGAGTATATGAGGATCCGTGCGGGCGTATGTTTAGTTCATCGGTTATTTGTTGAGTAAATATTGAGTACTTATACAAGATCAAGAAATCCAAATAATATCTTCTGGCTAGTCATTTTGGCTGAGGTCGTGAGTTGTTACATGGTACATATCAATATTTTGACTAAGTATTAAAGTATTACAAAAGATGTTATTATATTTTAAGAGGCTTCTCATAACATCTCATATATTACATTTCCTAGAAAAAACAATTGGTTGGTAAAATATTCTTATTCACCAAATGTTGATTTAAGAAAATAATGTTAATTTTTTTCACCATTGTGCATTTACTTAAATAAATAACAAATGTTGTAAGGACAAAAAATAAATAAATTATATAATAATTATATTTATATAATAATTTAGTTTACTCTCAAAGAATTTTACTAGGTAATGAACAATGTATGACTTAAAAAAATTCACCTTTCTTCATGTGAATCAACTATTAGATCATCTACTCATCACCTTGAGTTCTTTGCAGAGGGAGAAATGATAGACTTCGAAGTACTTTAAGATCTGTGCAGTGGTGATCCAATGGTTGATTCATGTGAAGGAAGGTGAATCTTGGGTTGATTACTGTGAAGAAAAGTGAATCCTTCTTTTGAGTCAAAGATATAACCCTGATCCCACATAAAAGGCTCTTAGTAACATGCCATGTTAGTGTATTGGATGATCTTGATGAACGTTTTGGAAGTGATGGGTTGAAATTGTTGAGGCTTCCTTTGGCTCCTGAAACCCATCTCTTTTATTGTTCAAGCAAGGAGCGGCCACAACCTCCACAAACCCCGACCTCCATCTCTCTAACTTAGAATTGGCCACCCCTCACCACCTCCATCTACTGGGCTAAGCACAAATATTATAATCAACCAATGATCAATTCAAATAGGCTCATGCTACAATATTTCATATATTAAGTTTTTTGATCATGTATAAGTATATAAGATCTATCCAATATATAGTCGATGTAGAATTAAATATATGTTCGCGCGGATCCTTAGGTGGTGATGATACAATTTTGAAACTAATACAAATTCCATACGGGTCTTCTGCCTATAAAATGCTATAGGAATTTTATTTTAATTTTACAAGACAACTTCGACACCAAGAAGAAGCCCATCGTGGCTAATTCGTGCGATGCACGAGATAGATGTACAAGATAACTTTGACACCAAGGAGTCTATCATACTCTGGCGAGCCATGATCGCTGTGCTTCACGAGATCAAATGTAAATTTCCCGAGCCTCTCAGCGAAAAGCCTAATCCAATTATGACAGATTTGTCTAAAACAAATCAATTATCTTTAATTTTTTTATTTTTTTCACGAGATATGTAGTCCTCGAAATTGTCCATTTATCAAGGCACAGTCTAAGCATCCGAATCCGGGAATCGTTATCATATGGGAGACGCACGTTGTACGCATTTCAGTGCTACAAACGACCGTT
>JAOXJJ010000725.1:14654100-14681021 GCA_025769935.1 Phoenix roebelenii | reverse complement strand
GCAAGTCTTTCAAGTCATGGGTCACCCAGCACCTCATAATAATGATATGACCAAATTAGATTTGTCCAAATTCTTTTCCAAAAACATAAAAAAATTAGACCCGCTTCGGACCCGAACCCGACCCGACTCGGATTCGGATCCGACCCGGACCCAACTCGGACTCGACCCAACCCGATCCGATCTTCAACCGGGTCGAATTTGGATCCAAAATTATGATCCGAACAAAAAACTGGATCGGATCGGGGTCACCCAGGATCCGACCTCATCCGACCCATTTGCACTTAAGGTAGGAGAATTTTGTTAAAAAATTATAGATTTTTTTTTGTCTGAAAACCCTTCTAAAAATTTAAACTTACGTAAATACCCTTTTAAATTTTATATTTATTTCTATATCCTCATAAAATACTGTTTCGCACAAATGCTCCTCATATAATGATTTTTCTAACACCGTTAATAAAAACCATATTTATTTTAATTAAAAATAAAATAAAATTTGAAATTATTTTTTTGTCTTCCATCGTCATTGGTTCATAAATATTTTTTTTTACACGTCTACCCATTAAGAATATTTTATTCATTTTAATTTGAAACCATTAATTTTTACCAGCATTAGATGATGTAGATACATATGCAAAAATAAGGATAAAAAGAGGAGCAGACTAGCAAAATAAGCATTTTAATAAAATATACGTGTAGTAAATATTAATTTTAGAAGAATATTTATATAAAAATTAATATTTAGAAAAATATTTATATAAAAAACTTAAAATTATGATAGACTTGCGAGTGAGATGGCAGTCCCCGAAGACCGAAGCAGCGGTCGGTCTCCTGCGGACTGGATGCGCAACCTGCAGTGCCCGCCAAGCGATTAGCGTGGTGGATTTGAGCGCGCCCAAGACGGAACACGTGACAAGAACTCACTTTGGAAATGACTTCCACTCCAAGTCCGGCACGAAAATAATTCTTAAAAGGTTCATCTCTCGTGCCAGATGCGGAGTTTCCAAAGAATTCCAACCAAAAACACCTTGACCACGCTCCCCTGCCGCTTGTCTACCAAATAAAAAAGGTGCCCTCTTGTTGGAATTCTCTTTTGGCTGAGGAAGTCAAGAAACTAAGGACAAAACTAATTGCACCCAGGAGTTGACGCCATTTAGAAATTGGTTGCTATTCATGGTGCAATTTTTACTGATTAATATTATTATAAAGGTAACAGGTCCTTTTAGAATATGTACCGCATCAAACAAAGATAGAATCAGCCAATCAAAAATGCCTTGCAATTTGAAGAAGGAAGAGCTACAGACAATAATTTGAATTAAGCATGAGCTGTTCTGTTTTAGATTTTGTTTCGACTTTCTTTTCTTTTCTCATGTATGCCGAACTGATTAATACCCATAATCTCCTTTCCTAGTCTCACTCAATTTCGGTTTTCTTCTTAAGATGGGACTGGTAACCATCGTCATATGGCTAATTGTTGTATAACTTGGAATACGACTCTTTTTTTTTTTTTGGCTTGAGCGAGTGGATCATACCTGATGAGTACGGATATATCCAATAAAATCAAAAAATAAAATACCACGGAGTGCAAGGGGCAACTCTCCATTACTAACCCACAAGGTACTATCAGAGTGATTGGCTGCATAAGCAGCCACCTAGTCCGCAGCCTTATTAGCTTAATGAAATACATGCTTGGTCTGAAAGGCCCCTCGATCCCCCACTATTGTCCAGATATCTTTGGAAAACTCAAAAGGTAGTGGTTGCGTCCATCCTTTGCTCCGAGATATCGTAGCATACGACTTTTAATCCCACACATATTTATACAGGATTTGCATATGCTTATAGTTAATATTGCACACACTTATAGTAGCTAATGCACACAGCATTTTATTTAACTTTGCATATATTTTTCCTATATACACTTATATCTATGTGTGCACAGTTATTTGTAATTGTGTACATAATGGAGTAAAAAAGTCCCTAAGGATGGGGAATTAAAAAAATTTAAAAATTGGGGTGGGTGTTAAAAGTTATTGTCCGATTGGTGAAGGGAAAAAAAAAAAGTGCTAACTACTGTTACTCTTCCTCACTGTTTTTGACCCTCATTTCAAAGCATGCAGCATGGCATGGAATCAAGGATAGGGTAACTACCATTGAATGTCTGCTTTTAACCTATCATTTAATCTTCTTGCCACCCCCACGAAATTGAATAGTTTTTGTATTTATTTCACACCTAGTTCTTTGCAAACCAAGTTTTGAACAAAAAAGTATCAAATCTTTGTCAATAGTCTTCTTAGAATTTTGCAAACTCCACTCTCTGCCACATTCCACTCCTAAGGATGTGTAAATCTTTGACCATGCATCCATATTTTTGTAGTGGACGTTAACCAACTGGATTTCCTTTCAAAGACTTCGAGTCGTCCCAAACTCAACTACAATACAATAAGGGCAGCCTCTGCCTTTTCTTATAATCTTGCAAACTCCACTGTGCGTCCCATTCCACTCCTAAGAACATGTAAAGCTTTGACCTTGGATCCACATTTTTGTAATGGATGTTAACCAACTGGATTTCCTTTGCAGGAGTTTTAGTCATCTTAAAAAATTCAACTGCAATATAATAAGAGTAACAACTGTGCCATCAGATTAACCTAATGAAGTTCCACACCTCGATAATAGAAGTAAAGCCATTCGAAGAGAGACTGAGCATCGTTCAAAAGTGTACTCATATATTATCTTAGGATTATGCAATAAGCCATATAATCTTTTTTTTTTTGATAGGACAGTTAAAGCATATAATTGGTTTGAGAATATTTGACCATAGTTATATTAAAACGTAGCTCTTCTGGCCTTCAGCTCAGTTAATGTATTTCATGATAAAACTCAAGAGACATATACCTCTATTGCATTTACAAGCTGCATGTGTTAAACTTCTATCGAATCTAAGAGATGCTTATACGTTCTCTTATCTCTTTTATTTTTCCTCTATCTGAGAACAAGAAGTTAAACCCACATCAGCATTTAGGTAGAACTAATCTACATTTGCTCTGAATCACAACTTTCCTACTTAAACATAAACAGTCCACTCCCTAGGTAGGAAAAGTAGTGGTTCCCAATGCTTGTAGGCAACCATACGGACAACTAGTGTCCTTCTAGATGAAGAGGACAACCAGAATACAAAACATTCTGGTCCCTCAATATTAGAGATGTTTGTATTCTTTGGTAAGAATATTAGAGAAATTTGTTGAAAGTATGATACAGGACAATATTTAAGCTGATATATAGATAGGTGGGTTTGACATCTGTTTAACATCTTAGACAAACCTCATGTATTGCTGGTTGGTGGCCTTCCATGCAGGATTATGAGTTGAAATTAGGCATGGAAGATATGACCTCGATAGCGCGATCAGTGGCGTTGTTAGGAGCGAAGCGAGTGGACTATGATCTCCATGCTATCTTTTTAGGCTTATTTGAAGCTCATGGTCTAAAAGGGGAGTCTTTGGAAGTAAGAGTTGATCACCATCCATTTATCCCATTTAACACCCTATCTCACTACTTTGATCCATCAAAGTCTTATTCATGGGTCCCTTAAAGGCGACATATAAAAGTCTATCTGAGATGATAGATCTCCAATAAAAGTCTGTCCGCGATGTTAGATCAAATAGTTTCTACAACCTGGTTGAAGTCAACAAAGCCATGAAATAATCCATTTGTTCGATTTAATTAGGTTTGTTTGGTTGCGTACATGCGTCTGCTTTTCTCGGGGTTGGCAGGGAACTCAGGATATTTGACATCTAGCAGTGCAGACTGTATCGTAATGACAGATTTTTCCAATTTTTTTCTCACAGCCGGTAGGCATAAGTACGCAGGATGCGGCAAGCATGCATTTTTTATGCCAGCTTACAGGTAGGGATGGCAATCAAGTTGGATCGGATCAGATTTGGACAGATATAGGATAGAACGAAAATTTATCAACCCAAAACTGACATATACATTAACGGGTTAAAAATCCAGACCTGAAACCGACGATTTTGTTAAATAGGCACCCTAACCCGATCTACAATAGCTCTGAGTTGCATCTTTCACACAAAACAATAATTGATCTTCTTTTGCCGTGTCGATCATCACATCCTATTCAGCACAGCTCCAAAGCACTCCGAACTCCTTCATTCATTAACTTACACAGATCTCGATACCACTATTGTGCAATCCAATGGTGGATTCGTGTGAAAGAAAGTGACTTCTTCTTTCATGTGAAAGATACAACCTCTGTCCATCTACAAACAAGTTGAAACAAATTGAATAGATTAAATGATTAAACGATTTGCCACCTTTACTCACTGGCAAAATCTCTCAACGGTTAGCATGAAATTGAATCCTGCCATCACCAAACTTGAAAGGGTTTCCAGATATTGAAAAACATGCGCTACACATTTTGTAACCAAAGGTCTTTGCCTACCAATGAACGATACCAACATCGTGTGTGCATGTGTTGTTTTTGTTTGCACACGCGCACAAACGTGTGCATGTGTTTTGACACATGCGCACCGCATGCGTGCGTATGTTCATGAGTGGATGCATATCTGTGCTATATACGTGCCCCATCTGTAGAGAAAGTTTTCATCCCACGAAGATGTGCGAGTTGTCCAGTGACTTCAACCAGAGATAGCAATGATCCTCACAAAAGCTGTGCCTGCAGCAAGTGGTAGCCTTAATACAAATATTATAGCAGGCTTGCACCATTTAGAAAAGAAAGAAGAGAGAGAGCAATCTCTTATATCTCTCTCATAAAAGAATAGACTCATAGATAGCCATATCAAAACTAGAAAGAGGCCAATAAATTGTTCCTTGATTTAGCTGTCCATTTAAGATATAATCAATGCCACAATGGCCAAATGTAAGACTGGCAAATGTATTTTTACCAAGATTAGAGAACTTAATGCCTGGTCCTTCGAGCGACGGCCATTTTATATTTAGTCCTCAACATTTCTCAGTCCTGCTAGTACTTCTGCTAGGAACCTTGAATGCCATCCACAGCACCACTCCTCTGAGGAGCCTTGCTAGTCTTGGAAGTTATCCTAACCATGAAAGGTAGGGGAGAGATTGCCGAAGTCTGATGAGATAGGATCGAACTTTGGGTCTCGTTCATTCTAATAAGCTCAACCAATTAGTTCTATGTACCTCACTCTTATATCAAATATAGTCTAGTAGAAGATTATGACTCTACAAATCAATTAAGTCAGGATAACACCGACGGTTTTCCCCTATTCATATGCTTGTGCAGCTATCTAGTTTTTTTTTTTTTTTTGCTAAAATGCAGCTATCTAGTTCGCCATCCATTTTAAGTTAACCCATCAATCATTGTCCTTGTATGTTCGTCGGGGTAAATAATGAGCATTGTGTTAAACTTGTAGTCCTAATGATCTTGGCCTTCTAAGTACTTACATCACATATACTGGATTATGCATAGGCCAGTCAACTGATGCACAAAAAAAAAAAAAACTTTAATTTTGCATATATTTCACAATAAACATGCTATACACACAGATTGCCTGTCCTGCATCATCCATGTCTAATCATGCCTCTGGTTTGAAACTGACAACTGTTATTTGGGCTGGTGTTTGAATCCCTAATACTCCTATTTAAATCTGCAAAAACTAGTTCACTCTATCAACGAAAAGCACGGTATCATGGACAGAACATAATTTTGGTTCCCAGATTTACTGAAACCAAAATGCCCTTCATAATTTTGGAGCACTTGCGAGTCATGCTGTGGAAATGGATATCACACTCCCTGATATTGGTTTCTTAAGATGGCCTTCTAATTTTGCCCTCCATATCTGACCTCTTTCATGGCTGTAAACAAGTTTTGAGAACATAGAGTCGACGGGTAATGTGTGACATACCCTTTCTATGATAAACTCCGGAGTGACTTGGTTCATCTAGAAACTAGGTCTCACATATGAACTTCGGCATCATTCAAAAGTCAATGTGTCCGAAATTCAAATATTATTTATGACCATGCTTTGAGAAATAAGCATCTCTACCAGAATAAAATTCAAATGATAACACATTGTCTTGGAATGTTTATGAAAGGGGTACTAACAGTTTAAGATAAAAAGAATAATTAGGAATACTAAAAAATCCTACTTTAGCTTGCTATTGTTACAATTGCAGATATCTCTACCAGAATAACTTGTTTGTGTTTGACATGAAGAAACACCAAAGCCATATTGGTGCTTTCAGTACATGGAGGAGCTGTGAAAAGCTTTGTTGTCAGATCGGACAGTGCTGGCTTCACTTAGCCTGTGATGGATGCAAGCTATAACTGAAAAATAAGAAGACCGAGAATGCATCTTCATATGCATAATGTTCAAGATTGTTGAAAGGGCATTGACATATGTTGGTGCTCTACAATTAAACAGGAAGTAGAAAATACTCAAATGCAGAAATGATACATGCAGAGTGCAGCAGAAGGCAACAGTGTAGCAGATCTTAATGATTTATGTACTTCGAGATCGATGAGAGTGCTAGATATAACCATAAGTACCGAAAATTTCTGATAGAATTTATATCTTTCTTGGCTTATCATTTGGAAAAATGTTTCACCCAGATAACACATATACATGCGCTTGCATTACAGATGATTACAGAAGCATATTATTATTTTTCCCTTTTTTGTATATGTTATATGTGTCATCCATGTATTAAACAAATAAGTTGACTGATGGGAAGGAAAATAAAGAGGGGGATAAAACAAAACATTGGAAGTAGCTGCATACATTTTTTTCAGAAATCAGCAACAGGCGTAGGAGTATCAGCAAGATACAGACCATGCAGTCTGCTGCTCACTTTTGCTTCCCAGTTTTCCGACCTCTTAGAAACTTGGCTAAACTGGGCATTACCTTCCTCTTCTTCTTAACAGTAAAAGATGGGGAGCGAGCATATCGCATTCCAGATGTTGCTGACAGCCTTCTCACTTTAGCTCTTCTTGATGCTGCTGGTATTCCATTCCCTCTGTGGGATTTCCTTGGTGTTGCCACCCCAAGCTGCAAGTTAGAAATATCTGCCTCGTTCTCTTTCTGTCTGTAATTACATGGTTCTTCTTCCAGAGTCTCCTGAGCAACCAATGACTTCTCCACCAGAGCTTTGAGCTCTTCAATCTCCCTCCTAGCAAGCTCGGTCTTCATCAGTATCTCCTTCTCTCCAACCTTCAGCGCTTCGATCCATGCCTGAGCTGCCACCACCTTCTTGTCGGCAACAACATGAGCATCTGCTGCACGCCGATTCAAATAGTCATACTCACATTTGGATATAGTTATTGTAGAGCTGTGTTGGATCGATGAAGCTCTTGCTTTAGTGGTTCTTTCGGTAGCTCTCCTCAACTTCTTGAGTGCGACAGCTTCTGATGCTTTAGCTGCTTCCAGCTCTTGTACAGCAGCTTGCAATCTTTCCTCTGCTGAGCTAATGTCCAAGTCTGTCTTCTCAATTTCCATTTCGATACTTTTTGTCTCTTCACTAACTTGTTCCTTTTCTTTCTTCTCCGACTCTACCTCTGCTTGCAGTTGTCGCAGCGCAGCTGAGAGATTGGAAACTATTGCTCTAGCCCTCTCATCCGCTCTTGTGGCAGACTCCAGCTTAGACTTGGCTTTCAGAAGCTTGGAATTAAGATGCTGAACAGTAGAATCTGCTTTCATTTCTAGTTTCTTTAGTCTATTGGTTTCCTCAGCAGTGTGCATCATCTCCTCTCTTACAAGATCCATGGAAGCCATGAGCTGAAATCCCTCCTCCTTAATGGAAGCTAATTCTTTCCTCGCCGCCTCCAATTCAGCCTCAGCTGATCGTAGCAAAGACCGACTCTCTGGCTCTTCTTCCATTGTCTTATCCATGACTTCGAACAAATCATTCTTCTGATGCTTCCTCTCCATTGCTCGAACCAACTCCATTTCATTCTGCAAGACATTGACATCAGAATTTGTCATTTCGAGCTTCATTTCGAGCTCCTCGGCACGATCGATCTCCTTGCGGATGTCCTTAATTTTCTTCTCAGCGGCTTCCATCTTCTTCGCAAACCGAGCAGCTTCAGCCACTCTCCGAGCTTCTATTTCTCGAAACTCTCTTTCAGCTTCGATCCGGGCAAGCTCCACCAGAACATGCTCTTCGTTTGCTTCAAGTATCTCCCTTCTTAGTTCTTCGACCGAGCGGGAATAAGAGCTAGCTTTGGAACGAGAGGCTTCAGTTTCCTTCTCAGCTTTAGCCTTTGCTTCTAAAGCAGAGGCCACGTCAAGCTTCAGCCTGCTCAGCTCCTTCTTCGCAGCATCCAGCTCCCGCATCACTTCAGCATACCGACCATCACCAAACTCCGCCTTCCTCAGCGACTGAAGCTCTAGTTTCCACGCCCTTGCTCTGGCATCAGACTCCTCGATTTGGAGAGCCAACTCTTTAGCTCTGCTCCTCGCCCTATACAGTTCGGATTCCGCCCGGGCCTTCTCCTTTTCGGCGAAATTCTTGCTCTCATCCGGTCTTCCAATATCCATTTTTGCCCGGTGGAGCTCTCCGGTTATCGAATGCGAATCCTTCAGGATATGTATTTGAGCTCAATTTAGCCATTTGGATCGATGAAACGGTACACGTCCACAGGAAACATATGGCAAAAAGAAGCTGAGACAAATTCAAAACAAGCTACATGCACAAAGCTATATGACAAGTAATACCTCTTTGAGTGGGAGCTGGGTGGTCTTGTACTTGTTTGGCTTTCTTCCCTGGATCCTTTCCCCGTACAGGCTGATGGCAGCTTTCACTGGCCCGATTCCTTCTGGCCTCTCAAACTTTCTTCTATCCATTGGATTTCAAGGCTACGTTATCCAGATAAATAGAGAAATTAGAGCCTATTAAAGTGACTAGAAAATCATCGAAGGACGTCGGGTAGAAGAAATGCTCCATTTTCCTCGGATATATGCCAAAAAATATGGAGAGAAAAATTTAAGACAGCGAGAGAGAGAGAGTGGAAGAGATAACGATGCTGAGAGGAGAGGTTGTGATGCGCAAACCTGAGGCTGAGCCCTCCTTGTGCTGTTAGCTTGGGGTGATTTGGGCTAGAGAAAATTTAGCATGCCTTGCTCGCATCCAATGCTCGCATTGGAATTGGAAAAGAAGTGGGACGGAAACCAGTTTGCTGGCAAGATTCTTAGAAAAATATAATGGTTTTGTTTGGTAATATTCCTTGGCGAAAGCACAAGGCTATATTCTAGCAAAAAAAAAAAGCACAAGGCTATCTTCTTTGCACATAGGAAGGACAACCTCGACCACACACCGCACAAATAGGAAGGCTATCTCATATTTCACTGTCTATCAAATGCATGCAGCAAAGTGAAAGACAATAAGATCAGTTTACTACCTCCAACCTCTTTTTTTGAAGGGGGTAAAAAAAGGTTATTGATTCGATAGTCGAAATGTTTTACAACTCATGTTCGAGTTTTAATCCAAGAAATATGAAAAGTTTATGTAAATTTTCTTATTAAATTACTACACCTAAATTTTTTAGAGTGGGCTTATCAAACTAATGCAGCTCCAACTTTGCAATATAGCTGAGGTAGGTATGTCTCCTTCCATTCAGTGGGGGAAAAAACATTCTTTTAGGGGAAAAGTTGCACAAGTGGATTAACTGTATTAAATTTGCCAAACTTTTCTACAGATTTAAGTTAAAGAGTTGGACTAAACGGAAAAACGACTTCAGAAACAACCTCGGAAATGGCAGAAACTGTAAGTATTCCCTCTCAGCTCCCTTTCATCTCATCCAATATAAAGAGATATCTTAGAAGTTTGAAGCCAACCAAATGGATGATATGGATTTGGAAAGGGTTGCTCTGGATGGACAATGAATGCTGATACAGACCCTAGAGATCAGACGGCTGAACTTGCGTCATTATGCTGATACAGTGAATGCTGATACCTTGTAAACTTTCTTTCTCATTGGCTCCCTCACAACCATGTTATTTGGATGTGGACCGGTCGTGATGGATTCATCTGAAGAGCTAGCTAATGATTACTGGCCACGTTTCTTCGCTCTGGCCACTCGATGAGGATATTAATTCATATGATTTTTCTTATAGATTTTTTTTTGCATAAATACCCTCCTAAATATCAACTTTTTTATGGATACTCTTTCAAAATTAATATTTACATATATACCCTTGTAAAACACCTTGGTGTGCGATCGAGCTTTTCGGCGAACACTTTGGGTGTGGGGCAATGGCAGATAGAGGAGGCAAGGAAGAGGGAGGTCCCTCCACTGGAGGGAGCCGAGGACCGCCTCCACTGAGTAAGGTGAAGGGGCTCAGTGGGGCGAAGCCGGGGGGTGGACATCCAATCAGATCTTAGAGGTAGAGGTGGAGAATCTTCGGCGGCACTTCACAATGGTTCTTTAGCCGCCTGAGGCCAAAATCGAGGCTTCCAAACAAGCATGATATATAGAGTGTGCCAGTTGTCATCCGGAGCTTGGGCCACCAGGTTCTGGCAGAATGGGAGGCTCAGGAGGTAGTGATGCACGGAAAGCTTCAATACGAGGTAGAGGTTTTCCCTCTCGTCGATGATCACAAGGCAATGAGGTTTAAATCAAAGTCCGACCGGGACAACGTCCTCTTCGGCATCCCCTGGGTGGTGACGAGGCAGCTTCTAGCAATGAAGCCTTGGTTTCCTGATTTCGTCTCAGGTCTCGACATTGTTAGCTCGGTGATAGTTTGGCTTCGTATGTTGAGGCTTTCGGTAGAGTATTTGGAGAAGTAGACGATCTTACAGTTCACCTCCGCTGCCAGTCACCCTCTGGCTATGGAGGGCGTCACTAACCAACAAAGGAAGATGGGCTTCGCAAGGGTAAAGTTGGCTATTGACACCACCAAGCCATTGACGTTGGGCATCCAAATCAAAGGTAGAATTAGGGTTCTGTGGCAACCGTTTGTCTTCGAGAATATCTCCGACTTCTACTATCTTGTCTCCTTCATTTGGAGAGAGATTAGTAGGCATGTTCCTACTGTCTTGGCCAACATCATGTGGCTGATCGGCGATGGGTGCAATGTAGATCTTGTGGAGGACCCCTGGATAGGCACCCTTCCGGTGAGACTACCACAGTCAACGTTGAGGCCGTGAGTGGTCAGCAGGTTTGCGACCTCCTCCACTCGGATAGGACTGAGTGGGACTCTAGTCCAACTAGTCATCTATTTGAAGAGCACCTTGCAGAGAAAGTGCATTCTCTAGAGATTCCTAGATGCGATGTTCCGGATGTGATGGTCTAGAGTACTTCTTGCAGTCCGAGGGTCAGTGTCAGGGATATCTATGACATGTTTCAGAGTGAGCAGAGTTAGAGGCTAGATTGTGCCTGGATCTGGAGGTTGGTCTTCATCCGTGGGTTGTATTATTCTTGTGGAAGGTGACTTGGGGACGCCTACTGACAAGGACCATCCTGAGCAGGTGAGGATTGAGTATTCTACCGTTCTACCCTAGGTGTGAGATGGAGGAGTTTGTGGATCATGTGTTATTCTAGTGTGATCGATTTGTGAGGGTGTGGAGGCTATTTGACATCTTGCCTGAGGGACTTCACCAATCTAGTTCCTTTACCCAAACTCTTAGGAGGTGGGCTGGTATGCCTCAGACTCGATATGTGGCCATCAGGGCAACTTTTGTTGCTTACTATATTTGGCTAGCTAGGAATGCTTGGTTGTTTGGGAAGAGCAGTTTGACACTTAAGTTTGTCATGGAGAAGGCCTGAGTGCAGGCTATAAAGATTACCCATGCTGGTCCATCAGGCGGGCCTTTGATAGCTCATGGCACCCGGAACTCTTCTTCTACTTATGTATGTCTCAGACGATGTACTTCACCTAGGAGCTCCCACCTCCGTGTTTTCTCAAAGTCAACTTTGATGGATGTGTTTTAGATGGTGGTAGGAGGGGCGGTGCGGGCTTCATGATTAGAGGCCCAGACTCTAGAGTAGTGGTGACTGGAGGGAGTTAGATCTTTAATATCTCAGTCCCTACGGCGGAGTTGAGAGCTACTTGGGGCGGCCTCTGTCATACTCAGCGTGTGTTGCGGCTGCCATCCTGCTTGAAGGTGACTCAACCACTGTGATTGGTTGGATCCGGAAATGCCCTAGCGTTGCCGAGGGTCACCACCCCCTACTTTGGGATATCTGGGGCATGGCTAGTGATGACATTGTCTTCAGGTTGAAGCATGTCTTTAGAGAGACCAACGGAGCTGCGTATTAAATAGCATCATTTATTGGAAATCACTCTAAAGGAGGCAAAGACGTGGTGCTCAGGCGCTTTGTAACTTGTTGTATTTTGATTTTTTTAGATGTATCCACACCAGACTGGTATGAGTCATCGGATGCAGCAAAAAAAAAGTAATGGGCTTGGTTAAGCTTATGTTCAATTAGATGCTAATATCAAATTTCACATGAAGTTCAATTCATAAACGACTCAATTCTTGATAACTTAGATTTGAAAAAAAAAAATAACTAAAACTCGATAAATAGGCTTGCTCATGATTTGGTCATCCGCTTTACAAATGAATCAACCTCAAACACTTAGTGTCAAGCTTGAATCAAGCTTCGATTGGGATTGAATACCTCTCTTATTCAATAAACCAATTCAGAGCAATGTAAGGCCTAATTTTTACTTGTTTGCAGACCGTTTTATAAAAGAAGGTTTTCTAGAAAATGGAAAAAAATGGTTATTATTCAGAATAATGATATGTTTAGGTGCTCCTGATTGTAAGAAAATATATAAATAAATCTACCTCATCCTATTAGCTTAAGCTTTTAGAAAAAGCGGTGATTTCAACTTGGTATCAGAGTAGAGGTCCTGAGTTCGAACCCTGTCTCCACACTCTTTAAGGTAATTCTGGCTCACATGTGAGGGGGAGTGTAAAAAAATATAAAATATATAAATAAATCTACCTCATCCTATTAGCTTAAGCTTTTAGGAAAAGTGGTGATTTCAACTTTGATAATTCTAAGAACTATTGATTAAGTTTTTTTTTTCCCTTCTTTCTTTCTTCCTCGTTAAAGAGAAAGGAAGGAAGGATCTACCTAGCGAAGTCTCACGGGAGTCTTAAATATCATAACAAATAGTACCTTCCAAGAGCTGAATCAAAGCCGTCAATGAGATCCGTGCGAGCATTAGGCTCTTACCAGTCCAAAAGAGTTTGAGAAGGAATTCAAAGGCAATCTTCCCGATGATGATCATTTAAAATTTTTTGAGTTGCGAGGATTTTGTGTTACGAAGATTCAGGTAAAACCTATAGGCTTGCTCGATCTGCACCTTAACCTGACTGAATTTGACATCTACCTACCGGTCAGGTAATACCTTAGTATGAATAAACTGAAGCATTTAAACAGTCATGACATCAACCATAAGATCAGCTACGAGAAATGCGCGCATCCTTTTTCTGCAACAAAATATAACTCCTGACGTTGCTTGTAATATAAGATTGTGGTGTGTTAAGCGGCCAGCTTGCTTTATATGTTTGTCTAAAGTCACATAGGAAATGTTTATACTTGGTACTGCAGCTTAGTGCTTCCTAATCCTCGTTGCTATAATATGTTTGTTGTGATTTACTTTTTCAAGTTCCATGATGCTAAATCTGGATGAACAAAACACAATAATCAAATGTACTTACTGATCTCTAAGCAATTGCCATAATCTGCATCATAATAAGATTTCAAACATTGCATACAAATATTAAAATCATAATTCCTGGGTAGTTAAATTCACTGTTTCACTTCCTTCACTAAAATGACTATTTCCAATTTCATGTTCACAAAATTTGAAGGGTACCAAATTTTCTCATAAACCAGGATACTTGATGAGTTTCAGTCGTCTGAGATGCCACCGGCCATTCAACATTCTTCATGACTCTCAGCAGTCTCAAAACAGGTTAGGAAGGCACAAATCAGAATAATTGGCACTTTTTATTTGCATATAGCAGCACAAACACCAAGCTAGGACATACAGAAGCCTATTAAATGGTTACAAGATCAGGAATGAAATTATACTCAAGACTCAGGCAATTTGTGCTCCTTTCAAACTGACCTATACACCAATAATTGGGTTACCAGCAGCTAGTAGATTTGTCTAATAGTAAATGTAAAGGATAATGATTTACTATACAACATAATACGGATTTACAGATTAGACACTGCAAATCCACATGAAATGAGGCCTGGAATGAGACCCAAGCAAATCTTTCACCAGGGCTGCTTGATTTCATTATAAGCAGTATGAGTTGATCCTTCAATCTTCCAATGCCAGAGAGCTGTTAATTTCCAATGTCAATGCTTATTTCATAAAATAGAAATAAGATAGCAATATAAGTCCCAAGAATCATAATATACAACAGACTTCAAAACACTGCACCAAAACTATTAATCAGCCGAACATATTACAGCAGTAATCAACTTATTTGATCACCCCATAAACTGGTCAGAACTTCCTTTTGTCGCAAGGAGACCAACTGCTAATGTTTCCACCAGAATTTACAAGGCAGGCAGGAGAGCACTGATGCAGATGAAACAACAAAGAATCAGCGACCACCATCATAGGAAGTATGGGACCCCTGTCCTCGGCCCCCTCATTTGATTATTTTCCTCTGTCTCTGTGAAAAACTTAACCTCTCTTTCCTGACATCAAGAAGAAACAGTCAACTGCGAAAGACGATTCCGTTCACAAGTATAATTAATGAAACACCAAACATCATTTAAAATGGCCTCCACAAGCCATGAGTTTGATTCAGTTCCAATCCCAATCAGTTTGAGTGCACAACTAAGATGTTGCTCTATAATTTTCATGCTCTTAATTTCTCATATTGAAACTAAATGCAAAAAATTCAGAACCATTCAGTGACAGGCAAAAAAAGATGATAACCATGAGGAACAACTGCCAGAGTTGTACTATCATACCATATTCTCATTGAAGCTCAATATCGAAGCAACATTTCCACACCTGTAACAATAATTAGGTGCAGACCAGACCTGGACAAACCAGAAGATTCAGCAGTTACATTTCAGAGATTAGGATTCAGGAAACATGAGCTGAACGGACAAATTTAGAAATAAAAAAAATAATTTCCCTAGGCTGGGTGATTCGATAAAATTAGGTTGAATATCTCAGAGAATGAAAGCTAATAACTATAACTACATTCAAAGTGGAGTGGCACATTAGACTATCATGATTAACTCACAGTCACAAGGCCTTTGTCTTGAAACATGTACTTGAGACCTTCCTGGACAAGCTGATGCGCCCGACAAACAAGATCCAGATTGTTTATGTGATTGAACTGCAAGAAGCATGGGTGACTTTTAACGAGGACCAGTCAATTCAAGATGAAATCCAGATTAAGAAACTAATGAACATTTTTATATATACCTCTGCAGTCACCCTGGATCCAAAGAGCCAACCTGCGCCACGGGGACTGACAGCCCAAGTATCGATCTCCTCTGGGTCACTCCACATGAGATCACAAAAGGGGCCCTCATGAGGAATCTCACAATTGCGGTCGATAACTCTGATCTAAGTATCAAACAAGAAAGCAGAAAAATAAATGATAGGAAAATGAACCCAGAAAGAAAACTAATAGAAAATGTTTAGTGCATACAAAATGATCCCACTTGATAATAGAATTAAATTTCTAATTTAATATAATCATTTTTTGTGCACATGTAGACATGTAAACATAAGCATCAAGTCTTGTCCCAACTGTTTTACATTAGCTTTATGAGCTGCCAATAGTTCTTATTGACATAAAATAAACAGCTGTAAGAAGTTCAAATTATGGATTGATTACCATGTTGACATGCATACGCTATCGACCCCAGGACACTCGCATCCAGCTCCTAGAATCCATGTCTAATACTTATCCAAGTCAAATACAAACCAGATACTTGAATACTTATCAAAACTTATTCATTGCAGTTTTTAGAAATTGGTAGAGTTTTAACTAAACAATGAGTTCAACCCATCATAATAATTTTTAAAATGAGGTTTTGATCTTAAAAGAGATCGGTTGAGAATGTAAATATTTAAAAAATGATTTTGCAATTTGTCAATTTCCTAAAATCCTTCAACTAACTGGAAAGTTTGGATGAGAAACATACATTATAAAAGACCATAACAAATAATATCTTTTAACATTTTCTTTTATACAAGAGTTAACATATATTTTTAGTTAACATTATTTTTCTTTTCTATGTATCCTCGCCTCGTATCTCTTTTTTCTCCTCTTGCCAAGTCAAACACAGACACATGTCCTAATCTGATTTAGTCATGTGTCCTAATCTGATTCTCGTGTCCGTGGTCGTGTCCATGCAACATTGCTCTCTAGTAATATATAGCAGGAAAGCCTTGTGGCCAGTTTCACATGGTCTGCCTCAAGGTTTCAAAGTTCACAAAATAAATAACTAAATAAACTCATAAGCTCTTCTCTCTCCATTTCCCCTCTATTTTGAATTCGGTCTTGGCGGGATGATGAGGGCCCAGCACCGATGATTTGAGCCATTGAATGTGATATACTACATCTAAACTATTTACTATCAAATAATCATATAATTTAGAGATCCTAGGATATGTATCGAATCGTCAAAAGCACCTATGTTCAGTGCTAACTGGACGACATGGGTCCGAAATCGATGATCCAATCCATCAGATCTGATACACTATCTCTAAATTGCTTATTGTAAAAAAATCATGTGATTTGAAGATCCTAGCCTATGCGTCGACCAATCAAAAATTGACAATTTAAATAATATCGAACAAATGCATATATTTTGACCAATAGATGCATAGACTAGGGTCTTCAAGTCACACGATCTTTTTTTTATAGTAAGAAGTTTAGAGATAGTAGATCACATTCAATGACTTAAATCATCGGTGTTGGGCTCTCTGTCATCCGATGAGGACTGATATTGCAGGTACTATTATGTGGGTGCCCACAAAATCACAATAGCTCATTCTATATAAGTGTATGTCTGTGTATAGCATACAAACCCTAACCCATAAAAAAATTAAGAAGAAGAAGAAAAAGAAAAACAGCCGATGCACATGGAATGCATGCAATTCTAGTAGATACATAAATAGATTCAAAGTATCTGTATACATACATGCATGTATGCAAGTTAACTCACCCCAACAATCCAACCAACCATCCCTATCATAAAGACCCCGCCAAACTCCAATCACAACCATTTGCTCGCATCTTCCCACCCACAAAGAACCCACGCTTGAGTGCTCCAAATGCCTACAGCCCCGTTAACTCTTGTCTGCCCCTTAGTGCCCATTGAGTCCCCTCCCTATGCACATATTTGTCGATACTTCACCTCATCACATGCAATTCACAACCCCTCATTGCTTTTCTCTGCTAGCTACAAAACCATCACTGACTCTAAAAACAGAAAATAAAATTCCTAAAACTGAAAATAAAAAATAAATTTACAATCAAATATTCAAAATTCTGATCACATAAATAAATACAGCTTATGGTCTAAGTCACTGCATGCTGTTGTCTGGATATGCTTGTGTCTTCCCACCATAGATAGATATACAAGTTTTGAAAATAACAGAAGATTCTCTTATCTTCATAGTGTAGATTGTGCCGACTGATGTAAAATCACTATGTCCCCAACTAAAGGATTTAGACAATGTCAATGCCAAAGATAAAATTTCGACTAAAAAGATAAGAGATCAAAAACCTGATCAATTGTTCGTATATCAGGCGAAAGACCACCATGGACACAGAGCACCTACAACAATAGTGTATTTGGAGTAACTAGCATTAGAATAAGTAGAAAGAATGCATGCAGACATGTGCATCTGATTCTGTGTGTGAGAAAGTGGCTTACAGTTCCATCTATAATTGCTGACAGGGTAAGGTAATCAAAAACATCAGTGCAATACCGCCATGCATTGGCATTCCCATACTTCCGCTGGCATTCATCATAAAAACCGTAGACCTAAGAGAAACAACATTTTTCATTAGCATATATCATATAGAAACAAGCTTGCATTGCATAAATTTCGCATTAGCAATTATGACTGCTAAAAAAACAAACAAACTCATTATATTTATTTCTGAAATGGAAACACAGAAAGGAGAAAATGTCATAACATCAGTACGAGAATTTGAATCAACCATTAATATAAACACCTAGATTGATTACTGTAATCATGTGTAAAACACAAAGTAGATGATGAGGAGAAAAACTGGTTCTCATATACTATACCTCCGCACCATGCAATCACCTTGAAAAGGCCAGCTGTCATGTACAAATAAACAAACATCTTCTTCTTACTTTAATCAGCCTTAATGAGCCTCAAATTCTCGATGACAAATGAACAATATGATAAACAGAAACAAACAGTGGGGTTGATGGGGATAGTGTCGTGTACCTAACTTACACAAGGTAGAAACAGAAAAATTGGATAAGATCATAAGAAACCAAGAAAGAAATAAAGAAAATAGTAAAACAGGAAGAAACCACGGCAAAAATTCTGACTTGTTCAATTCCTCTTTAAAAATTGATTTGCTTCCATTTTAGGCTTTTGCAAACCCAATAATTGAAATTATCAGGTTATTCCCTCTGAAGATTTCTCTTCAGAGAATTGGGAAACTTCAGTGAATTCCACCCTTGTGAGTGTCTGTTAGGTCGCAAGGAAAAGGTCCTAGAAAATTTAAGTTGTTGGGAAATTGAATTTCCCAGCTGTTTTGATGGTAGGAAAACTAAATTAATGTAGAAATGTAATTTCCAACTTTGGCCTGGATAAACAAAGCAAGCAGAAAATTGAACTTTTCATTTTGTTTTCCTTTTCCAAAGATTTCCAAACAAGCAAACAGACCCTAATTGGAAAACTAAATGGAATTCTAACAAAGAAAGCAACAAATTTCAAAAGGTCTGGTCTTACATATGAAAAGCAAAAAGACACACATTACAAAGCCGTACATGTCCAAATTAAAGCAGAATATGAATTAAAGCTTGAGGAATACGTGCAGCATAACCATACGAAAGGGTCCTGATTAGGTTGATGATTCAACCTGGGGTCCAGACAGTTGAATTTGATACCATTCAGCCAATTGTCAAGTCATGTTGAGGAGCTCTTTTGTTACTCTTATAAGAGGATAAGGTAATTATCCTCTTATAAAGGAAAAATTATAAAGAAAAACCAAATTGAGAAAGGCAGCAAGTGACCTGTCTAACCTCCAAAGAAACATCCTTTTTGAGTATAAAGGTGACACAACAAATAGGAGGCAAAATCTCCAAGAAGTAAAATTATAAAGAATACCACCATAGTATTACATGCCCGTAGATCAAATGCTAAAACCTTCTAAGGCAGAAGAGCATAAGATTTATGGATATACTTCACCATAAATTGTTTGAGAACTCTAGTGCCAAAATGAATTTTTAACAAACTAAATGCAGCATTTTTTTCTCAAGAAAAAAACACATATAAATTTAAACAAAACCCTACAAACTCTTAGGTAGGTTGGTTCTTAATTGATTACAAAAGTAGAAAGCCTCATACACAAACCTAATGTATTGAAGATACATACCACTGCAATGTGACAAAAAAAATAGCCCACCAGATGTTTAAGATATTAAAGTAATGGATATATTAAATTTGACAGAAGGTGTAAATGCTCCATATAACAATTTGGACAAGGATGCTAATTATGTCATGGACTCAAACCTCACAATCATCATCCAGTATTACTTAAATTAACAGCATACCTGTGTTAACTGCCTGCTTTCATGATTCCCACGCAAAAGTGTAATATTTGCAGGGTATCTAATACACATGAAAACCAAAGAAACATTAGAAAATGATTTCACGTGCTAAGGGAAATGGCTGAAAGTAGTCCCAGAACATGAAAATAGGAGGCAGACAAATTTTACAAATTAAAAAGGGCCCACCAAGCAAATATATCAAATCATAAAGGCCATTGCAAATAGATGAACAAAGATAAACCAAATGATATAAAATTCAAGAATAAACCGGCGAGCAAAAGATATCAGTACAGAAATTGTGTCAGTATGGAACTATGCATTTTTCTTCAAAAGAAAAAAAAGTAGTATAAGGCAACAAAATTTACAAGAATCTAGAATCTAGCATAAGCCACAAGTTATTATTAGAACAAGCTGGAGAACAATTCTTCCAACAACTGTACTATAATAGAGCATATAAAAATAGACAATCATGTAATAGTGTCAACTCACAGAAGCAGTACTATGAAGACAACAAGCACCAATTTCATACATCATCAGCTAAAAAACAACAGCAATCTGAGGTTAAAATGCAATTGTCATTCTACATAAAGAAATCTGAACATGTGAAAGGAATGTCAAATATCAAAGAATCTCATAAAATCTGACAAATCAACATTACTGGAAAAAGGCGATAAGTCCATGCATATCAAGTTCAAATATGCATAACAAGAATAGAATTCTGCAAAACACTAGAATAGCTGCCCCTCATCTCAATGACTTAAAAAGAGCAAGTTTGATGTATTGTCAGATCAGACACCTCTTTGCCAGAAATGCCAATTGCTAATAGACTGATATATTCTTGGTTTGATAACAAGTGTGAATGAGTCAAAAGTGACTGAAAGTCCCAAGTGCCCAAAAGTGTCAACTGAAAGTTTAGGTTGTTCCTAACTTAAAATAGCAGAAAGAATAGGAAGAAGAAAGAGTGAACTCTGAGAATAGAATCTAAGGTCGAGATAACACTGCCACATACTTATCCACAAGATGCAAAGATATCAGATAGAAGTCTTAAAAATATTTGGCAGACGATGTAAGCCAAGAGATATCAGAAACTCACCAATAACTAGATGGTACTGTACTTGGAAAACTCCTCTACTTGCAAAGGAGGGAAGGAAAGGTTCACCAGAAGGCATATTTCAAGAAAAGAAAAGAAAAGGAAAGGAAAAAAAAAAAAAAGAAGAATAAACTGACTTTAAAATAATAAAAGAAAAGGGGGGAAAATTCCTATTTCACATTTTGATCTCCTCTTTCTCACACCCATGCAAACAAATGCACAGTAATACTTGATAAAAAAAATAAAAAAGCAGATAGATAAAGAAGAGAGCACCGACAAGCATTGCTCTTGTGCAAGGGAATACCTGGCTTTGAGAAGCAAAAGAATTGTGAAAACTTCCAAACTGTTATATCCACGATCAACAAAATCACCCTGGCAGTAACATAGGTAGAATCTAAAATCACCAGACGGCTTCTTCATGCAGAGAAAATTTTATCATCAATGCTACAATTGTTTGAAGAGCATGAGAAGTTTACCATGAAAATGTAATTTGTCTCGGGAACGTGACCTCCAGTCTGGAAGAGTTTCATTAGATCATGAAACTGTCCATGGATGTCACCACAAACAGTAACAGGGCTATTAACAGGCTGCACATTTGATTCCTCGATAAGAATCTCTTTCACCTGTAAAGGTTAAAGATATAACTCTATAAGAGTCTAACAGAAAAATAGTAGTTCCAGTTCTATGCATGATGAAACCTCTAAAAAAGCCAAATTGAGAAAAAGACAGGTCAGGGATGAATAGACAATATTGGTCTTTCTTCAGAAAAATATGTTGGTATCAAAGGTTTTAAAACTGATGATAGAGTTGATATGCAGTTTAAGTGTCAGATTTTAAAAGGAAAAAATGATACCATGCAGATAATAGCATTTTTAGACCTTGACAAAAGTGATGACTAGAGCACATTTCATAGTATGGATTTCCACTTCCTTCAACAGGAATGGAACCAAAGTTGGATGGAAGTTACTTAGCATGCAAAAATCGCTATATTCCAGTAACACTTAAAGATAATATTTTGTTCAATAATCCCACTTCCAAATAAGAATTTCTCAATTTATAATTAAAAAAATACATGAATAATTAATTAATATGAACAGTACATATCTTCTTTCGAACATCAAGGAATCAAACCAAGCTAAAATAAGTAAATTAAAAGGCCACATATTAATAAAATAGCTATTGAGGTGCCTCGCAAAGAAATGACAGAGAAAACCAGAATCAAGAAATTGTTTTAGTTAACTGATTGCAATAAGCATTGTCATCTATATTCACAAAGCTTCGTAATCAAGAAAATTTGCTTTCTGAAATATGACCTACGAAGCCATAAATTTTTTATTGACATTAACACTTCTTAATCTGGCTTTTTCATATTATTTCCTAACCACTAACATCAACCTTGTTCAATTTTCACCAGGACTAGACTAGAATGACAACAACCTACTTATCAGATGAAATTGCAATATCTCATAACATTCGTGGATAGATCTCATTTCATATTCCTACACAATGTATAAGATTCATCCACCCAAAAGCAAGGTTTTTAATTCTCAATTTATCAGTTATCTCAGTGGGTGTCCAAGACCAAGAAGAACCAAGATCTCGGACAACATGGGAAGTGGGGAAATTTGGAGAGAACCAAGATTTTCTGAGATCTCTGCTGATATTTTTGGACCAAGGTATTGAATTCAGCTGAGATGACAAATCTGTGATTCTATACTTAAAGCATTAATTTCATGATTTATTAGTTAAAAATTATTTAAGGAAGTAAAAAATGATTGAATTATCATAACAGCTGATATCTCGTATTTTATTTGTTTAAATTGGCCGAGGTAATATGTCCGATATTTTTATATATATTGTACTAGGAAGTGCCCGCTATCGATACAGACCAATATCTCGGCTGAGATGAAAGCCTTACCCAAAAGACAAAACCAAATCCACAATTTTGAATAATGTATGGCATATTCTGTTTTGAAGATCAAAGATCAAGGTCAACTAGCATAGTGAGACTGAAAGTTTTAGAAGTCAAAGCTTATAGCATTAGACCCTCTAGAAAGATATCAAAATGCCTGATAAAAAAAAAGAATAATATTCGAACAAACACATGGCATGAATAGCGATTAAAAAAAAAAAAAAGAATATATTCGTTGTATTTTATACTGAAGGCTCCCATGCGTTCTGAAACATATCCCATACAAAAAAAAAGCATGTACTGAATGTGATCTTTCTTCAATTTAATCCCTCTTCTTTTTCTGGGGGGATAAAGGAATTCTAGAATCTTGTACTTATCCAAGTAGTGTACTTGTGCATGTATGTATACATGTCCAGGTTTGCTTCTCGCAAGGAGGGTGATAACATTTGTTCTCAATTCAAAAGGAGACTAAAACTACGTGCATGTGCATGGAAAAGAGGCCTAAACACTGTATCAACCCACCATTCCCCTCATAACAGATGGGCCCCAGACGTCTCCAATGCGAGCATTATATCAAGAAGAGGAAGTTTGTGATTTATGCAGCCTCTCTCCTAGACATACATATGCAGGCACACCATGCTCCATTTATTATAATATTGTCGTTTTCTACACAAGTTAGCAGGTACACATGGATTGTTAACTGTTCAAGTGCCATTTCTCGAATTATGCTTCAATAGATGACACCTCCCACACCATAGATTATATTTTACAGAAAAAAGGGTCACGTATACAATCACACAACCACTTCTCTAGACCCGCACAAGAACTGACGGCGTACTGCATAGTGCATACCTATTAGCTTATGAAATCTTTTAATTAAAGTAATCATAGTCTACCGCTAGAAGAATGGCGTGCTAAGGACGCGAAAGGCTCGAAAATCATTGAGTTTTCGGTGCTTGAAGTGTCTATCAGATAAGTGATAAGTTTCATTTAAACTACAGAAAAATAATATAACCTGCAACAAAATCACATGTAACTTTTTTCTTTTTGTAATCTAGGATTCTCAAAGGGAATTCATTTTTCTAAATTTCCACCTGATAGGCTTCCAGATTCAAGAACAGAGCACAAATAAACAACATGGAGGCGAACGACGCCGTAACTACGCATCAAACCCTGAGCTCGAAGAGAAACGAGACGCCCAAACTCAAAGAGGAATGCCCTGGAGAGAGAAAGAAAGGGAACGTACGTATTCACAGAGAAGCTGGAGCTCGTTTTCCATGAGATGCTGGCCTTCCTTGACCTTGGAGATCCACAGATCCAAGTCCATGGCGACGTTGATTTCGAGGCGGAGAGAGATCTGAGCTTCAAAAAAAATAAAAAAAGCCCAGGAAAGGGCGAGATCCGTCTATTTGTTTGTATTTATATATCGGCAAGGAAGAAGACGGGCTTCGGGGAAGAGAGAAGAGGGGGAGTACGAGATTTTCTCTTGTTTTCTTTTCTGTACAGGTTACGAGATTTTTTTTTCTTCCTATATAAATAGAAAACAAAAGAAAATCCCGCCCCTCCTCTCCTTTGTCTGCCCTCCCAGTCGAGTTCTGCGCGTTTTCAGGGATCCTTCTTGTAATGTGGTGGGTTTTAGACTTACTAGGCTAACTGCTAAAAGATCTGGGCTTGCAAACCTTGCATACTACTTTAATTAGACCATTGTGCATCCAACCCAGACTAACCCAATCCATTTCAATCTTCAGGTTGGGTTGGATCAGATTACTTTGACTGGGATATATTATGGAGATCATACTATCAAATTAGGGAAATTAGAAATAGCTGTCCTTTATGGCATCGAGGATATATTTGGCTAAATAACATTCTGCATTTTATCTCAATTTGCAAATATCTCCTACATCTTCAATTGCTATAACGGCAACCCTACATTTTTCAATTTGCTGCAATATCTTCCATCGACCTCCCAATTTTTAGGCCAGAGTTCGTCGTCGGTGCCCTACGTGACAAGTTAAGAGAGGTATTAATCTAACGCAGTAATTTTTTTTGTTTTCAAAATATATAGGAAGCTGATGTGGGTAGTTTGACACGATGAACTTTTTCTCTCACCCCACCTTGGTGCTCACTTCCAATAGAGCCATAATCTCTGATTCCTTCGACTACACCCATTGAGTCTGTGCGATCCTCCACGGTGTAAGCCTTATCGGCTTCTAATCTCCAGCAAAAAGCGAAGTGTCCCGCAACAGCGGCCCAATATATTTGGGGCCTAAGGCCGTTTTGTCTACGAGGCATTCTCTGTAGTAGGCCGGCCTAAGGTGAACTCATAGGGGAGCTTTTTTTTGTTTTCATTTTCTTTGAGGTCTTTCCTATAAGCCTCAGTCATTGCCGGCCCTAAATGTCGGACTATGTATCCTTATTTTAAGGGAGGCGTCGTATTGCTCCCCACGATTTTGACTAGATCGAAGGTGAGGTAGGCACCGATATCGGGCTGCTGGGCGGTGATCCATGCCCTAGAGGTGACGATGGCCTTAATGGGGGCGGCATCAGTGGCGGCCACTTGATTGAATATGGTGAAGTTGGTGTTGATGGCAAATTTCTTGGAGGGCTCGTTGAGGGTTTCGAGAAGTGGAGATGATATGGAGGGGGGAAGTTAAAGTGGGTTTCGAGAAGTGGAGATGATATGGAGGAGGGAGTTAAAGTGGTAGGCAGAGAAGTGGGGATTCTCATTGGGGGCCAACTCGTGATGGGCAAGGTCGCCGGTCTTGTTGCACATGTCAAGGGTGCGCAGAAATTTGCGGTCTCGCATGTCGATCTACTTCTTGATGGCCTACGCCGAGTAACTCTAGCTCGTGATCTCCATTACCATAAGAAATCCTGAAAAACCATAAAACCCTGTGCGGAAAAAACACAATAGAATATGATCTATAATTCATGCAGTGGTATCTAAAAATATCACAATTAGATAGCTTCAGAAGCACCTTATAGACAATTTCAGTTCGTATATGCCCATTTATTTGTTAACCCGTAACCCAATATATACTAAAAGCACGGGCTAGACGAATCCTTCTGTCATGATTGCGCCCTCCCGTGTTCTCGCGAACTTAGAAATCATTTCACAGAACTCCAATTACGTATCCGTTCAATAGAAAATTAGATAAACTCAGATATCTTTGCAATAACTCGTCTTGCAAAGTCCATGGTTTACATATCTTTAATACCATGCTAAGCTGCCAAGGACCAGCACTAAAATATTTTCTGTTCTCAAACCAAACCGAGTAGTTTTAATTGAAAAATTAAATAAAGATGGTTTTGGTGGTAGTTTTAAAAATAAAAAATCATTCAATGTATGTTCTGACCTAAATCCGATTCGAATTTGAACTCAACATTAGAACATACCCAATAATTAATACCCTTAATACCTTTTGTATTTAGTATAATTCCAAATTATGAATTCTATGAGATAGCGGTGAACATGACTCTTATTTCGATGAAGTAATTTATAGAACGTTTCTTGGTATTAATAAACTTGCAAGTTTTGAATAAATAGTTGTAAATTACATTATAAATTATCTTATTAACTGAGCTTGTTTTATTATATTTTTTTTCCTCTTAAGCATAATATGTTTGTGGATTGGTGAAGACAAAATAGAGAATTAGATTGCTCACCAATTTTTTTATTCAAAAATTTATCATTATATATTTTTTTATATAGTTGGACTTATTTTTAACTTAAATTATTGTGTTTGTTTGATGGTCATATTATTATTTTTGAATTATTGAGTTTGTTTGATGGTGGTGTTATTATTTTTGGATATATTTATTAATTGAGATGGTATGAATTATATTATAAAAATTGTGGATGATGTGTTTAATTTGGTTATCTATATGTCCAAATTATTTTATTAACAGAGTTAAATAGTTTTCAATTTTTCGGTTTCGATTTTAATTTTATATTTTTTTTATTTCAAAAATTGATTGATTTTGATTTCGATTTTGGGGAGCCGCGGTAGATTTCAGGACCGATTTTGATTTTTTCACTACAGGGTCAAAGATGTGAGATGATTGCATTGTTGATTTAAGTAAGATGATTTGCTATTTTCACTTGCAATCCAAACCTAAAAAATCATAATATTAAATTCTCTTATTAGGGTTTCATATATATA
>JAOXJJ010000725.1:14628275-14654068 GCA_025769935.1 Phoenix roebelenii | reverse complement strand
TATATATAGAGAGAGAGAGAGAGAGAGAGAGAGAGAGGATCCATATTGAATTTTTTTGGGGGGTTCATGTAAAGAGAGAAAATCCTATCAAACCATTTATAAATAGGTTTGAAAATAAAAAATTATATTCTATCTATTTATTTTATTTTAAAGCCATGCCTTTGCACCAATCCATTTAAGCTATGGCTCATTAATCGTGCATAAAACTAAAAATCAAAAGAAACATTGTATGTTAAGATTGCACATAGCTAAATCAAATTTTACTTCAAAGATATTATCTTTTTTTGATGTGATGAGAACTTTAAAGATATTATCATAATAAATTTATATTATATAACAACCATTAACTTTAAAGGTAAAACTAGGTAAAATATAATCATATCCATCATGTTGCTGCCGTATTCAAACTGAGATAGGAGTGCAGGTCAAACGACTTTAAAGTTGGCGGGAGATGGCCGAGCAAGCTGGTTGAGGCATTGGACGGTGGACTCCTTCGCTAGGTGGTCTACAAAAAGCCCACTTGCTGGAGGATTTCTGGCGGAGACCCTCTAATGCCCGAGTCAAAACAACGAAAGAACATTATAGAAGGAAGAGATTTTAGAAGAGTAGGGGTTTTATGAGAAAAGTAGCGTATTGCGTGTATATTACGTGCCCGAGGTCACTCAGTTGCTCTCCTTATATAGGAAAGCCAATTTGTCGTTACGTGTACTGGCGTAGCATGCAATGATGGTCAGTGGTACAACCGCGGCGTGGGTGCCTATCCATGAGGCGATAGAGTGCACTAGCAAGACGCAGAATTTGATGACACCGTGACTGCGGACTGTAAGAACTGTCGGTTGTTGGAGCTATCATCCCTTGTCGATGCGTGCGATTGTTCTCCATGGCCGGCCACTCTTTGGTCAAAATCAAAGCCGTCTGTCTCGATTTACGTATGAGAACAGAGAGGTTAGAGTGTCCAGTATTTCTCCCATTACATCATCTTCTCTCTCTCTAATTACCAGACCTAAATATATCAAAAAAAAATTAAAAGGACTATCAAGAGCCGGCTGGTTCGAACTGGATGACATATGGTGATCCCTCGAGTCCATGGAGCTAAACGTGAACCTACACATTTATTTATTAGGAAGACGGAGGGTCAGATTTTACGGTCCCTAGAAGTTACCTGGAGCCTGGAGGATCTCCCGTGTTCTATTCGCTCAGAATTTAAGCGGAAAGTGCAACCCATGATCCTGGTTTCACCAGGTTTTCCTTTTTCTTCTCACGTGCAAATGGGTAGGTGACTGGTAGTGAAAAAAAAAAATCCCAGCTGGCAGGACTGGCATTGCCACGAAATATATCACGGTTGTTCCACGTTTACCCAGGCACCGACCCCTCCACAAGAAACGTCCTCCGTGCGACGTAGACTAAACCCCTCTAATCTCTCGTCCAACCAGATCGGATCTAACTTGGGTGGGAGGAAGGAAACAGGGGCAAGAACGACTTCCAGATGCTGGGGATCGGACCAAGAACAGCGGCCTCGCCTCTTAATTAGCTAGGAAAGATCAAATCATCAACCAGCCACGCCGCGGAGAGAGGAGGGGAGAAGGAGGAGGAGGAAGAAGGGCGTCGTCATCGGTTGTTGCGATGATGGATCCGTCGTCGCGGGCGATGGACGTGGAACGGTCGTCGCTGTGCAACTGCGTGGTGAATTTCCTGCTGCAGGAGAAGTATTTGCTCACCGCGTTCGAGCTCCTCCACGAGCTCCTCGAGGACGGTCGCCAGGACCAGGCCATCCGCCTCCGCGAGTTCTTCTCTGATCCCGCCCACTTCCCCCCCGACCAGATCGCCCGCTTCAACGCCCTCCGAGGTATCATTACCCTCCTCTTCTTCCTCCTCCTCCTAGATCTCTTCTCTTCGTCTCTTCCCCGTTTGCCTATCGCTCCTCTTGTCTCTTTTCTTGTCGATGTATCCAGGGTTGAATCTTGGTTCGCTTTTCTTGTCGCTGTATGGAGTCAGTTACTTGTCCGCTTCTTGATACAATTTCTGGATCTTGATCTGTTTCAGCAATTTCTTGTTATGATTTGCGGCGCGAATCACTTTTCTTTTCTTTATTTTTTTTTATACCTGAAGATCGAGCTAGTCGACATTGGATCGCCAATTTAGAGGAAATGAACATGAGCACTGGACATTACTGATAGACTTTTTCCCCGATGTTTATCTGTGCTTTTTATACAAAGAAATCACACAATTCTCTACACATTGGATCTCTAAATCTATTTTCATATCATTCAAGGTAGATCTTGAGGTCTTTCCTGTCACTCTTGCTTTTGTCATATGTGGGTATTTGTTCTAATCTGCTTGTCTTCATTATATTTTCTTTTCTTGAAAAAGTCTAGGCTTCTCTGGATAATCTTATCAAGAGGTTTGAGACCTTTGTAGTTTTGTTGCACGTTCCATCAGCCATCAGTTTCATATTGTCCGACCATATAGCCTAAATCAAACACTGCTTAAAAATGCATCGAGATCTTTCACCTGACTCTCTAGGCTAGAAATCTCACATTAAGTTGCCGGCATCTTGCTCCATGACTCGCTGTCTTTATTTGTTTTTTTTTGGGGGTGCTTTTGGAGCTTCTCGTCTTAGACTATTTCCAAGAACTTGTTGAAGATGATATATATTTGATGCTCTTGTTGATAGACATCATACGATTTTATTATGATTAATGTAGATTGAACCTTGATACTGGAAACTACACAAGAATGTTGATCCAATTTACATTTATCTTAGGAAACAAGAGAATAAGATAGACCTCAATACCTGACTGACTCCATAATCATAGAAGCAGTCCTCAAACCTGGATAGGGTAGATCTTAAGCTCGGGTTTCATTAGCAAGAAATAAAATAGGGAGAAAAGAATGAGAGAATTTCATTAGTTCATCTCCAATATCTTGGGGATGTTCTCCTACATATTTCAAAAAGTTTTGTCTCAAACAGACTCCTAGAGTTAAAATTATGCCCCCCTAAAGTTCTAGCTACAAATATATGAAAAACTTATTAAAAGTTAGTTAGTACTCAACATAAAGATTCATGGGACCCTAAACTACATGCACAAGGGAAAGAGTGCATATGCGAGGAAAAATGCTCAAGAAGAAGAGGGACAAAGCTTAAAGATCTATGCGAAACTTTTTTATAGATTTTAGAAGCACTCACTATGTAAATCTTACGGCATACTGGAATGTTAATTTATCAAACAGTACAAAGTTGAATCGGGATCAACAGTGTACCAAGTCCATTGCCAAGGCAAGTACCTTGACACCTAGGCAACCACTTGGTTGAGAGGCTAAGTCCACAGCTGAGGGCCGCATTGGCTATTTGATAAATTGTGATATAATGTTCTTTTTGATATAGTATGGTTAAATTACAATTTTATAAACCTAGAAGAACCACATTGCCACATCATTATTTTTCTTTTCATCATTTTTTAAATATAAGTTATATGTTTCTTCAATTGTTTGTAGTGAAAGTTGTTTTATGAACTATTCTGGGTTCGTGACAGATGTAAAGAACTTTAATCATTGATTTTTGTCTACCCTGTTCCAGTTGCAGATCCACAAAGTTTGCTAGAAGAGAAAGTAGCTGTAGAAGAAAAATTGGCGATCAGTGAATATGAGCTTCGTTTAGCCCAAGAAGATTTGTCAAGACTGAAGGCAGAGTTGCAAAAACAGAGGGAGTTCCATCCTGATGAAAGCAATGGTACACCACTATTTCATGCAAACTATCAAAAATCAAGTAAACTATGATCGTGAGATGTTATCATGAAGGAGATGGTGGGATAAGAGAAGACACCTCTCATGCTAATGTTATGTCTCTCTCACATAAATTTATATGTGGCAGACATTCTTATATATTTGACTCCAATTGGAAAAAAAAAAAACTATACCTTTAACTGGTGCGCCTTTAAAGTGAGAAGTTTACTTTCTCTCTCAAAACATAGCATTTGCTTGCGTGGTTGTATCACTTATGCTTTCACAATATAGATTGGTTTTGGCCAATTTTAGTTGATGAGGTGCCGGAAGTGCATAAAATTGTGGTGGCGAGGAAAATGTGTCCTAACTTAGTGTTATGTATGGTCAAGATCTATTATCAGCAATCAATTACGTTCTGAGGCATTCCTGTGATTTTTACTTGGACAAATTTATTTCCTTTGCAATATTAGATTGATGCCAAACTTCTTTTTTGGTTGCAGAACTACATTCGGATGTCTCTGTAGCTGATGGTCTTAAAAACCAACAGGATGAGAGAGAGATCACTTTTTCTTCTTTAGGCCCACTAAAAGACACTGAACGTAGAGACTTAAATTGTGCTGTGAAGGAGTACCTGCTTTTTGCTGGGTACCGTCTTACTGCCATGACGTTTATTGAGGAGGTTGGTAGTATTTATGCATGATTTTTTAACTATTGTTAGACATTTATGTATAAGATAAGCTCAACTAAAAACACATGCTATGGTGAGTTCTATCATGAGCCAGTTTTATGGAAAAAATGTTGCACTGATCAAATAAGGAATATATTAAATATCCTGTTTCACATGCTACATCACAAAGGATTTAACTTCTTATGTGGTAATTAATCTCATACAATTTCTGTTACACTCTCTCTATGTACACGTAGATATATCAACTAACTGAAACTTTTAATAATGGATTGAGAAGTAATAGTCGATACAAGGTACATTTTAGTTGTCTTTTTAACTTCATATCTTCATATAAGTGCATGAACAAATTTGTTACTGAATATATGTAATGCACGCATGAGAGTTTTGCAGCCAAAGCTATGAGGGCTTACATTCAGAAAAAAGTAGAAAATATTTACCACATAGCATCAAAATGCTCGATCCACAAGCAGGAGTATGAAATAAACCAACAGTCAAAAAAGAAGAAGAAAGTGAAATACACCATAGCAGATGACATACCATGCAAGACAAAATTAATTTGTAGGTCTACTTGTGAACCCAGATATCCTCATAGCATTTCCTTTTCATAGATTCATTTTCAATAATTCTCATTCCTTTGTTTTTTTGTCATTGTAGGATTCCTCATACCCTTTATACTGATGTTTTGCCTAGAAGATTCTTTTGAATAATGTCATCTGCATCTTCGATCAAGTATTGATCTGAGTATCAACCTACAAGTGCACATGTCAACACGAGTTTCCCTCACAACGATGCATCTAATTCACTACTCCAATCCCTAAAAAAAATGTAGAGATAATATTTGCTGATTCAACCATATAATTTTCAATAGGCAATATAATGTCGAGTAAGTCAAGTACAAAACTACCCTTCATTGATTGATCCAAGATTTTGTCAAAAAATTAGCTTCTCTGAGTGTGTTACTACCCTCTATCTATTCTACCACCACTACCACTACTGATCTATTACAATCTTTTCTCTAGATTAATAAACACAAGTGTCAGACAGGACTGATTATACTGGATCTTTGTATGGGCTTGCAGTTTTGCAGCAAACATAGGCATGTCTCTTCATTTCAGATGGTAGTTTCATTTTGTGTCCTATCATTGGATGGCAAACTGATCTTTTATTGATCCATCTAAAACATAGGTATCTATTTTCATTGAAAATTAGGCAGGGCATATACCTCTCAAAAATTAAGTGATAGATTGTCATGTTTTCTGCCATTCTTGCTTGATAATAATGGGGAATCAATGAATATTTGTCATCCCATATAAAAGGAAGGATATCAGGGTTAATGAGTTTGACTCACATTAAGCAGACTAGAGGGTTCAATTTGACAGCTATAATTCTAAAAGAGATAAAACTTAATTGATGACTTTGATTGGCATGGAAAGCTAGGGAATGGGTGGATGGCTTTAATCCCTCTTTAGAGATAGAAAGAGCTTACATGGATGAGGTGGATGATTATTGTGATGCAAAAAGAATGACAACTTCATGCTCACACGTTACGAGTGAGAGTAGAATCAATCACCTCAAAGGTGGTCATTGTTATTTTTTTTTTGTTATTAATGTTTGGCAGTAAGAACTCTTTCTTCTTTGTGCAGAAAGTAGGGTTTGGTAATATTTTCTTGACTGGTTTCACTGACTATGGGACTCAAGGTTTTCTCCTTTCCCTAAGTCACATCTTGTTGATGCAATACACTTCAACATGATCTGTCTTGTGTGTCATTTTCATAGGAACACTGATGATGTATTGATGGAGCTTCATCTTAAGCTTTATCCTAATAACCGCAAAGCTGTGCAAGAACGTATTCAATATCATCAGCTGGTCAGCAGCCTAACAATTCCTAGGTTTGACATTTTGTATATAACTTGTGCCAATTTCTTGTCCTTTAACTCATTTGAGCAAGAAGCACTATTTTGTCTTCTACATCAACACCAAAGCCAAGTATTTGTATGATAGTCATACAACAATGGAGTTTGCATTTGGTGCTTTTTATCTAATTTGAGCGTCATTTTTACGATTCCTGTCCTTCTCCATTATAAATGGAATACTGCTATATAGGCAGAATTGCTCATCTTTTCATCAACAGAGAAAAGCATATGTTGATTTGCAGCCACCTATTTGTTTTCTATTATGCCATTGAACAATTTTTCATGAACATGTATGATACATTCTTTCAGCTTAACTAGGTGAACTCTTGGCCTTTGATCCACCATGAATGTTTTGGAGGCATCAGAGATGCATGCTTTATTCACTGTTATGTGGTTATGTTGGGTAGGTTTTGTAGAGCAATAGTTATGTATATAGGATTTAGTGCATAGTTTGTTGTACTGGTGCATACCATTCATGCCCTACCAGTACTAAACCAATATGGTAGGAGAGGGGGGGGGGGTGTACTGAGTGTCAGTATGCCGAATTGCCCCTGTACCAGGCATACGATATAATAATAGAATGGTATCAGTACAAGATCTGGTACCAAGACAACGAATCTTGATTCAGTGCATTATAGTGACACTATGACACTTGTTCCTCAAGTTAAATTGACAATATGGTTCACCGAAAGTTTGGATATTTATCACAAAACTGGTAGTTTGTCATCAATTTTGATAAATTTGTACAAAGTTACTGCAGTTATTGTTCATGAAAGTACAGAGGCAATCAAGTTTATTGTATTTTTTTTTTTGTGTTTGACCAAGATTTTTAAGTTTGTAGCAAGGAATTTCACTTGGATCTATTTATTCTTCTCTTTCTTTCTTTGATTGCACAAAATCCTGATGCAGCATTCATCTGATCATGTTATACTGCAGGTTACGGATCAAAACCTTGATGTCTGGACAAACAGTTCAGCTTGTGTATCTGATGCTTTGCGCCGTTACTATTATCAGTACCTTTCTTCTACCTCAGAGGCTGCTGAGGTACGCCTTGAGCATATTCTGAGCCTTGCAAGTTGGAATTTTCTTTGAGTGATTTATATTTTCTGAAAATTGCTGGCATTCTTTTTATTATATCCAATTGTTTTGTTGTCATGCGTGAGGGCCTACCATTACTGATGATCTCTTATTTGTAGAGCATACCAAAGATGTTCTGAAACTTGTCCCTGATCACCTGTTTCAGTGGCTGGGTCATTGATCCACTGTTCAACCAGTAGTCAAAACATTGATACATGATGTCATAGCTCATAACGATAATAAAAAGGAAAATTTTTTCTTTGAAATTTAATAAAAACAATATTATATAAATCAAGTATATATTTAGCATTGATACATCAAAATAATAAAGCCCAACATCGCTAAACCTATCCTGTAAGTAATTCAACTTTTACATGTCATGGATTTCCACATAACCTCGTGGAGGATCAACTTGATAAAATATAACATCAATTAAGAGGTTTCTGACTTTATTTTAAATCCAACTAACATGCTGAACAAATTTAGTAATATTGCAACAAATATTTGATGGAAAACATCATCATTAGATTCTGCGTACCTCATGCCAGAAACCTGAGAATCCTTGCTTCAGTGACTTACTATTAGGGCAGAAATCTGAGAATCCTTGCTTCAGTGACTTACTATTAGCTTCACCACTAGACTAAATTAGCCCCACAGCCCAACTAAAAAATATTGTACTATTCTTTATACAAGAAGGAGAATCCTTCTCAGTATGCCAGCTATGCTAATTGAATTCCTAATCTCGATGCAGTTCTAGTCACATCATATCTACATTTCAAAGTTAGGACTACACAATATGAATGTGCTTTAGATCTGGTTCTGGCCTTTTTTAATCTAAACAAGAAGGTTGTTATTAGCTCTTTTTATATATTAGATTTCAGATTTCAGTTCTAAATCTGAATTTCATAGGAGAGGTACAAGATGTGAGGTATTTGAGGATGTTGAGAAATTGGAGGAGACAAAAGTGGCTTGAAGAGAAGATAGAAGAAAATGTGAGAGGGATGAAGGGCAGAAGAGTAAGGGTTGCCTGGTGGATGGGAAGAAGGGCAGAGGAGAGGTGAGAGAGGAGGGGTTGGATGGAGAGAGAAGAGAAGAGGAGGAAAAAAGGATGCTTTAAGGAGGAAAAAAGGATGCTTTAAGGAGGGGAGGAAGAGGGTACAAGAAGATGACGGGATGATGTGATTGGATGATAAATATTTGGTTTCTAAGATGGGGTTCAAGATCATAAGGAAGACACAGGTCCCAGATATTTTATAAAGTCCTATTTTTAAGTTTTATGAGATTCTTGTTTTACCTAAATCCTGATTGGCATCTTACTAAACATGTTAACAGAAAACTACGAAATTCCCTTTTTGTAAATTATACTTTCCTAAAACCTAAGAAACTAAAAAGCCTCTACCTCTCTTTAGGTTTTGAATAAAAGTAAGGGCCAATATTGAGATGGAATGGATCTAGATCAAATTCTGTGGATTTTTTTAGTCAATTGCATGGGCAAGTTGTTGTGCCATATGAGCAACATTTCTCTTATAGTGTATAAAACATTTCAACATTCTATGGACATCTAGGTGAACCTGTAGTAGCCGGGAACTTCTAGTTAGATTTACTTTAAAACCTCTTGGGAAACTTTAGTTCAGTATTTGCTTCCTAAATACTTCCTTAATTTTTCTCAAAAGATATGCTCTGGCTCATGTGCATCCAAATCAAGATATTTCGAAGCGGTACCGGTAAGCGTACCAGTGGCCTACCGGACCGGTTCATCGTTCTCGGTACCGTTTCGGTACTGGGCCCGTACCGAGAGCCGGAGCTGGATAAGACGAGGTGAAAGAGAGAGTGAACGGGGGAGGGAGAAGGAGAGGCCTTCGCCACCAATGGAGGGCCGCGGGAGGCCGGCAAAGGCCACGGGGGCACGACAGAGGCCAAGGCCGCGGCCGAGTCTCTTATTTCTTTCGAAACAGTTTTAATTTGGAGATTTTTAAGTGAAGTCAGCAAACGAGTCGTCGACTTCACTTAAAAAATCTCAAATTTTTTTCCGCGGCTGCATCCTTGTTTCGCCGCGCCCTCGCAGCCTCCGCCGGCCCCCTGAGGCCCTCCACTAGTGGCGAAGGCCTCTCCTTCTCCCTCCTTCCCCCGCTTGCTCTCTCCTTCTCTTCTTCTTCTCCAGCTCCGGTTGGATTTTGTTGGTATGGGCTGTGTATCGTTTTCCACTGCTGAACCGTACCGATCAGAGCCCGAACCGATATGGTACGTGCTGAACCGGCCGATATGGGCTAGCTCAGCATACCATGGTCCAAATCCACTTCCATTGATGCTTCCAATTTAGGTAACTTACCAGGATCTTTAATAACAGTCTGCTCAGTATGGCTTTTATGTTCAAATGATGGATATCTTTTTGATTTTAAGCATGAATTAGTGAACAAAGTTCTACATGAAGTCTCTCATAGTTTCACATATTTAATTAACCTCTCATTTCTGATACACAACAAATTTTTAGGCAATCCATGGCTTTTAGTAGCAGACTGTACTGGTCTGTACCAGGCATACTGACTTATACTGGTAGAAAATTGATACTAGTAGAGATTTGATACTCAGTATGCCCATTTGTATTGAGTATCAGTACCAAGAACTTGACCATACCGACACTGAACTAGTTAGGAATTGGTACGGGTGGTGCTGAAAACCTTGAGGTAGTCTATATAAGGTTATTATTTTAATGCAATTTACAAGAATTTATCATGTGTCTCTTAGAGTCAATTTTGTTGATCCTTATCTATCTACTATTGGTTGAGGGCAAAAATTCTTAACCGTTGCAAGATTGTTATCGTTTGTTTCGAGTAACTATGTATAAACTTTATTGCATACATGGATGAGATGCACAAATGAAGAAATGCCATAACTTATCTGTATTTTTTGCAAATGGCTGTTTTCTGCAGGAGAAGATGTCCATTCTCCAAGAAAATGAATCACTATTGAAAGAAAATAAGAGTCTTAATAATGAAAAAACCTCCTTGCTTAGAAACAAGGAATTCACTGATGGCCAGATTGTAGTTTTAACAAAGTCCTTGGAAGCTGCCCAAAAGGATTTAAAGGACAGAGAAACTCTGGTATTTCTCACTAATTAGTTGTTATATTCTTATCTGTCAAACTAATTACATGAATACATGAAAAATTTATACATTAACTTACTTTGAAGGTTCAAGGTCTGAAGCAGTCTTTGGATCTTCAGAGAAAGGAACTCAATGACTGCAGGGCTGAGATCACTGCACTAAAGATGCACATAGAAGGGGCCCGAGCTAGTAGAGGGTGGACTGGAGAAAGTGAAAGCAGACAATCTCTTTCAATTGATAAATCTAAGGAAGAAATGAAATCCTCGCATAGTGAAATAGAAAACTTAAAGACATCCACAGGAAATTCAGAGAGCAAGGATACACAGCCAGAAGAAAAAGTTGTTGGGGCTAATGAAGTAGCCTTATTGTCTAATCCCATTGAGTCGGTATCTGGATCATATGTCAAGAATGCTGAATGTACTTCTGAAGAAGACAGAAGTACTCCTGAAGACAGAATTAAGCCTAATGATGCAATTTCTGATTCCTTGCCAATTTCTTGTAATGGTAATTTACTTACTGAAAATCGACAGAATCTCCACAATCACATTTCCGATTCACCAGCTGAAGATAGAGGGTTTGTTCAAAAGACAGAGAGTCCTAAGAGGGAAAGAACTTCTGATAAGATGGTAAGAGCCTGGAAGCATGTAGTTTTCTTCTTCAGGGTCTTCTTTTTCCACATATACATATATGGGATCAATTTAAATAAAAATGTGATTACTTGAGACAGGCTTTGGAGACCATCCAGATACTTTCAGATGCTTTGCCGAAGATTGTACCTTATGTTCTGATCAACCACCGTGAGGTTTTATTGGATTTCCCTTCTCTCGTCTCTGTTCTTCTTGTAATACATTAATTTTCTATTAACAAATGTCATATGCCTACAGGAGCTTCTTCCACTGATCATGTGTGCAATTGAACGTCATCCAGATAGCAGTGTGAGAGATTCTCTAACTCACACATTGTTTAATCTAATTAAACGACCAGATGAACAGCAGAGACGAATTATAATGGATGTAAGTTCCTTATAAAGCTGTCAGAATTATGGGCAGGCCGTAATGCCTTTTGCATTATATATTGCCGGGCCATGTATCAGAAGTAGTGGAGTAGCTCATTATTGCTCACTTAATTTTTTTCCTTCTTTTTTCCAGGCCTGTGTAAGCCTAGCTAAGAATGTGGGAGAGATGAGAACTGAAACAGAGCTTCTTCCCCAGTGCTGGGAACAGGTGCTCATATTGTTTGTTTAAACTGTTTAGTCTATTTACCTAATATATTATCGTTGAAGCACCATTACGTAATATGAGTATATCTACAGATAAATCATACATATGAAGAGCGACGGCTACTAGTCGCCCAGTCATGTGGGGAGCTGGCAGAATTCGTTCGGCCTGAGATTCGGGATTCTCTCATTCTATCCATTGTGCAACAACTAATTGAAGATTCTGCCACAGTTGTGCGAGAGGCTGCGGCTCGTAACCTGGCATTGCTGCTCCCACTCTTCCCAAACATTGACAAATATTTTAAGGTCAGCCTCACTAATGCTCAGAGGCAATCATGGAGCAGAAAATTGACTTCACAGATTTGGCTGAAATGTAAGCTATAAAACAGGCTGGAACACATGGCTTCATGATGGCGTGGAGGCTTACTTCCTGTTGAAAAATATAACAATTCCATTTGAAAGGTCAATCTGAAATGGATCTGTTTGTTTAATAGGTTGAGGAGCTGATGTTCCAGTTGGTCTGCGATCCTTCAGGAGTGGTCGTTGATACTACACTTAAAGAACTTGTTCCTGCAGTAATAAAATGGGGAGGTAAATTGGACCATATCCTACGAGTCCTTCTCTCCCACATCTTAGGTTCTTCTCAGGTACATGTGCTGTTTATATAGCATTTTCCCGCCCTTTAACATTGGCTTGTTTCTGAATTGCTTGCTGATATGTCTTTGAATAATTTCAGCGTTGTCCACCTCTTTCGGGGGTTGAAGGTTCTGTAGATTCTTATCTTCGTGTTCTAGGAGAACGAGAGCGCTGGAATATTGATGTGCTGCTGCGGATGTTGATGGAATTGCTTCCATTTGTTCATGAGAAATCTATTGCAGCTTGTCCTTTTACTTCTGCAATTGAGTCTCTTACAAGTTCAGAGAATGGAAAATCCTTTTTCTCTGCTTCCTTGCTTCACTTATATGCAGGGTGAGTTCTTTTCATCACCTGAGGTGTCTTAGTTTGTTCCAAGTTTTGGAACATATTGTTATTGAATGGTATAGTGTAGCCCTTTCTTTCAGGTTTCTCTGATTTTTGAACTCTTAACAAACGTAAGTTTTAACTTTGCTTGGGTAGGGGTCATGTAGACTGGCCTGCATTTGATTGGATGCACATCGAATGTCTTCCTGATTTGATTCAACTTGCTTGCCTCTTACCCAGTAAGGAAGACAATCTAAGAACTCGAATCACAAAGGTAAATGTGTATATTAAATGAATGTGTATATTAAATGCTCATTCACACTAGTGCACTCAATATTCATCCAAGTCTGCCTATGAATGAATTCACTTATCATGGTCCATTTCTTATTTTGGTATTATATGTGCAGTACCTTTTGGATGTTTCTGAACGGTTTGGGGAACATTATCTTGTGCACATAATGTTGCCAGTTTTCTTGGTAGCTGTTGGGGACAGTGATAGTGCTGACTTGACATTTTTCCCTTCTGCCATCCAATCTAGAATAAAAGGTATCAGGAACAATCTCTTAGAGATCTTATCATCATTTCGTTATCAAAAAATTCACTCATCTTGCTTGATCACAGGCTTACGACCTAAAACTGCCACGGCAGAGAGACTTGCTATCATGTGTGTACTTCCACTGTTACTGTCAGGTATTTTGGGTGCTCCTGCCAGTCATGAACAACTATCAGAATACTTGCGAAAACTGCTAGTGCATAACACAATGAGTGAAGGTTCTTGGTCTATGTATCGCACTAGTGAGCTCATTGATGCAGTTCGCTTCCTTTGGTTGGTATCTTTTGAAATACCGAGCATTATAGAAGATTGTTGCCATTCTCTTAAGTGATCAATATTATTGTTGGATCAAACTGACAATGATTTTAATGCAGTACATTTGAGGAGCATCATGGAATCATTTTTAATATTTTATGGGAAATGGTCGTGAGCTCCAATGTGAACATGAAGACCAATGCTGCAGCTCTGTTGAAAGTCCTTGTATGTTTGCTGTCACACCAATCAAACCATACTGTTTGTTCTATATGAATTATCTTATGTTCTCACAACTATGTTATTCCATCAATAGGTACCTTACATTGATATTAAAGTTGCTTCAACTCATGTATTGCCTGCGCTTGTCACTCTCGGTTCTGATCAAAATTTAAATGTAAAATATGCAAGTATTGATGCATTTGGAGCTGTTGCCCAGCATTTCAAAAATGACATGGTACTAAGCAAGTTGCTTTGAAATACTACCTTAATATTTAAATATGTCCTAATATGTGCTAACTAAACTTCTTATTTGTTAGATTGTTGACAAGATACGCATACAAATGGATGCTTTTCTTGAAGATGGATCACATGAAGCTGCTATTTCTGTTATTCGTGCATTAGTGGTGGCAGTACCGCATACAACTGATAGGCTACAAGAATATATCCTTGATACTCGAAAAAAAAATCAAATATGTTTTTGTATGTTAAAATATTCTTATCTTTTGTTTCTTTGACATTTTATACATCTTTTGTCGAAGATTTTTCAGCTTACAGGCATGCCATCTCCTGGAAATGATGTTATGCGCCGCCGTGAGAGAACAAATGCATTTTGTGAAGCAATCCGTGCTTTGGATGCTACAGGTTTGCCTGGCAGATTAATACTTTCTTAGAACTGCATACCAGAATGTTTTGGAAAATTTTTATGCATCAAGTAAGCTGATGATAGACAATATTACAAGCACAATGCAATTTTTTTAATTTGACATGTAGTCTAAATAATGAATGATTCCAAAATCTGTTGGATTTTAGTTTCTACATGGGTTAAGATGCCTAGATCATTGTCAATGATTTGGCTTCTCAATTTTGGTGGCCCACAATATACATTAGCAGACTAGCTTTTATTTTCACTGCCCATTTTTTGTCCAATTGTTGCATAAGTAAGAGACCTTGAAAATACATGATCTTTTGTTTTACAATATCATGATAAGCAGTATCTGTCCTCAAATTTAAAGACTGACCATTTATCTCCTGTTGGTAGGATTAAGATTCCAATTGTACCCAGGAATGCACATTGTGTTGAGCTAGCGCACACCCTGCTCAACCTAGCCTCTTTAGTTTTTTCTGTACAATGCCAAATAACCATTTGGTTGGCACAGTTTGGGCTTGAAAAAATTGGCCTGACTTAAGGGTTTCTTTCTTGTTCTGCTGCTGCTTCTTCATCTTCTTCTTCTTCTCCTTTCCCATCTTGGATCAAGAGCTTATGAGCCCAACAACTTGCTTTAGCCTAGCCTAGATATCAGATAGGCAATGCATCCATAATATATGTGCAATGCATCTTCAAGAGGAAAAGGAATCTTTAAATGAAGATTTTGCAATATAAAAGTAAAGTATCTCTTGTCTGGATTCTGTTTTTGCTGTTTAATAATAGAGATAGCAGGAAGCTTGAAGAAGGAGAGAAGAAATTGAGGGAGGAGCATAGGGGATTTGATACTTTCAGAATCCATAACTCTAATTGAAACTTTTAACCAGGTCACCTTCTTAACCAGTTCTGCCCTCTTTTATGACAATCATGGCTGGCCATTTCTTTCAAAATGAGGAGTTTTCTAGCGGTTGGTTAGCTGCTAGTCAAGCAATTACACCTTTCTTGTGGTTCCTGAAGATGCTGGGACACAAAATAGGATAGTATCCTGCTGAATATTGACCAGAGACACCTCAAACCAAATGTATTCAAATTTAAAATAATCCTTGTTGGTTGGACTTCTTCATGTGTAAGGGCCAGGTCCCTGGATTGTTGTGGCCAGGCCAAGCCTCTCCCATTGTGCATTGACTCACCCTCAAGTAAGAATGCAAATTTAATGTGAATGTGTATTATAAATGTCAGATATGTTTTTGTTATCAATAATCTATTGATAAGGCAAATGGATATAGAATAAGTAAACATGTACTTGCATGGAGATTTATGGTAATGTTATTATTCTTACCAGGACTACATGACAAGTCAACTGTAGTGGCCAATAGTGCTTTGTGAATATGAATCCTGTAAGAGACAAGAATATAAAGGTTAACATTGAGAGTTACTACATTGAATGTTGTGAAGGGACTAGTTTTGCATCGATATTATATTGTTATAACAAAGAACTGTAAATCATGTTCTTGTCATGAGACCAGAGGTCAATAGTGGTATGTAGGATGATAAGGACTTGTTAAATGGAGCACTTGCAATTGGATGGAAGTTGCAAGGGAAAAAAGATCTAACGTCATTTGATAATTTAGCCACTAATGGAGATTGGTGGCCTGTGGCCAAGGATTAATAAACTTGAACTTCAGACAGACGAGATATGTGGAACCATTAAATTTCCTTCCTTTGGTGTAATTTCCTTTCTGGATTTCTTTTTTTTTCCTTCTCTAGAAAAGAAGGATGATGTCTGTTTTGTGTCACTTAAGGTTTATTGTTTATTGACCATACCTTGACTGGAATGGTTGTATACTTAATTATGCCTCCAAATATGATTAACTATTATATTTTGATTTGATGATGTTTTCTTTTCATATTTTTCTACCTGATGCAAATACTTTTTGACTGAATTCAACGGACTATTAAGAGATGCTGAGCATAGCAAAAGTATTCGGTACTTGCTCAGTATTCTCTTTAATATATTAATGAAATTGATTTTAACAAAAATATTTGAAATAAAATGTCTCAAGCAAAATCTTTGCATGGGGAACTGTATGGATCAGGTTCAAGTCATGTGATACCAGTGCAGACTGGTATGAATCAGTACCAGAAGGAAAAAAGATAAGTCTTTCACCCTGTTTGACTTGGTATCAGTCTGTGCCAGTACCTTATCAGCAGGTGCCTCTCAGTACTGCTCAGTTTCAGTCAGTATCAAGTAGCATCCCTCGGTTTAGCCCAGTTTGCCAAGAAACAGGTACCTAGGTGTCTTTCCAAGTGCTAGTCCTTCACCAATCTGGTTCGATACAACAGGGAAACATACCAATACTTGAATCCTTGGTTTCAAAACCATGCTTTTTTTTATTATTTTCTTCTTTTTCTTAACAACTTTGTGTCTGCAGCACCTAGCAAGGCTCGTTTTTGAATCATCCATAATATGCAATCCCATTATTATTTTTTTTCTTAGTTTTGTATCTGGCAAAGGTTGATTCCTCCAATGATATTGCCTTTCACGTTCATTTGTTGTATTCATAGATTGAATCTATACTTGGTTGCCTATTAATGTGATCTGAGATCCATAATTACATCACTTTGTTTCTATGTCTTTTTTAATTATTTTCACTGGACTAAATGACATTGTCTTATTTTCTTGATTAAGTTAACATTACCTGTAACATTGCTTGAAGATTTTGCTTTGGTGTTCCACTTATACATTGTTCATGGTTTTTAATTTCTTCGTTTGCTTATGGAAAATAAAAAATCTTTATGCCCCACTTTCCTGACCTGTAAGATACATAATCCTGCTGCAATGCTCCAGTTGGATGGACTAATCCCCTTTCAGATGTTAGCCTGTTGAATAATGTCAGTTTGCTTTGATTCCAAATGGTCTTTTTGGTTGCTTACTGGAAGATGCCTTGGGCATGTAGATGTGCCATCATATCTTGCCACTAGGCCAAAACGCACCAGTCAGTGATCTACATGCACTCTTAATTCTCTTTGCATTGACCCAGAACTGACCACTTGCATTCTTGGGGAAACAGAGGTGTCTTGCTAGTTGGAGTTAGATGGAGAATGCTGGCAGCTTTTTTCTGATAATGCACTTCTCTTGCTGTTCTACGTTTATTTATTTTTACATCCTTGTTATGAGAAATGAAATCCAATGAAAGTGTGGTTTTGACTGAACAATACAATTTTACAACTTGTGATATGTAAGTTTTAATCAATGATGTGAGACTAGGTAGTTGTAATAAGCAATCGGACCATTTTGTTATAGTCAAGGCTACTTGATGCACTATATTTTCTACAATGCGATTATTTTTCTTTCTTACCACAGATCTTCCTGCAACCAGCATCCGAGATTTCCTCTTACCTGCCATACAAAACCTGCTAAAAGACCCAGATTCTCTCGATCCTGCACACAAGGAAGCGTTGGAGATTATAATGAAGGAGAGGTCAGGAGGAACATTTGAAAGCATCAGCAAGGTGATGGGAGCTCATCTTGGCATTGCATCCTCTGTGAGTAGCTTCTTTGGCGAGGGTAGCCTTCGTGGAAAGAAAGAGGGTGGAGGACCAGAGCTTGTGGCCTCTCAGCAGCCCAGCCCATCGACCCAACAAGATGACACACGGTTCCAGCGAATCATGAGGGGTAGCTTTGGGGACATGTTAAGGGGAAAAGGGAAAGGCTATGATGATTCTCCGAAACAATTGGGCTGAAGGTGAAAAGGTCGGGTGTTTTTCTGCTATTGAAAAGCCTCCCTTGTGGCTATGGTTATACCGCCAGATGGTTTTTGCCAATTTTCTTTGGGGGGGAACATCTTTTTTTCATCAGAGGTTACTGGGAGTTGGTAAACAGGGCAGTATGGCTGTGCATAAGCTGATGTTCTTTAGAATACTAGGGAGACGAAAGATCTCTGTAATCACAGAATGTTTGTCATTCTTCCCATAGTGTTTGATATTAATCCAGCATTCTTTGGACTTGTTACTCTGGCAATTACAATTGTTTATTTGCACATCTTCAGAGATTTAGAGATCTCTATCTGGTTATTCGGTCCAAATCAGAAGCAGTATTCTATTCTTTAAACTAGTGGAACAGATATTTGTTAAAGAGGTAGTTTAGTCGTGGAATTTTAGTGTGTTCACAGATAAAATTGAGATGTGATAGCTCTGCAGGTGTGGTAGGAACTTTTACCAGAATTGGGGGCCGAAATGGTTGCTTTTGACCATCGTATAGGCTGGGGATGCACTGATGGCTGTACAGGGGACACAGGAAGAAAAGGAATGAATGCTATGCTGGAGGGAGTTCAACGAAATGAGTATTCGGTGTGGCAGCTCAAGGAGAGGTGGCCTGCTGCTGTGCAAGAAAAATCTTATGCTCTTGTTTTTTTTGGCCTTGGTTATGTATTTGGAGTGGTTCTATATTTTAGGTACTATGCTTTAGTGGGTCTTCAATAGTCTTGCATCATCCGTCTCGCATGAAATCTCAAAGACTGCCGTGAATGACATCTCACTGGCTATACATTCTTGTTTTCTTCTGGGTGAGAAAAATGGATGATAAATATGGGTGACTTCTAGTTAATTGTTCAATTAATCAAATAAGGAGGATGACTATTTGTAACAAACCCATGGTAATGGAATAATAGGATTTTTCCACAGGAAAAGACTGTTAGATGGAAAAATTCTAGAAAACTAGTTGTATTTTTTTTTAAAAAAAAAATTGTTAGTTTTCTAATAAAATAACGAAACACAAAATTAGAGTTTATACGACCAAAAATAAATTTTCAAGCTAACAAACATATATTTGAAGTATTATTGATATTTAATTATGCTGGGAGTTTGATTTAACTGTTAGGAGTCGCAAATCCAGACCATATTTTTGAGACTTGTTTGACATTTATGTCCGGAATAAAGCAGGGTAAGTGCCTTGTCCCACCGCTTACCCCGTTTCTAAAGTGATTCCATTAGGGTTTAAGATGCGTCCACAAACCCTGCCTCCCCAGAGAGGCCTTAAATATTTGCCCTAAAATAAAATTAAAAAAAATCCAATCAACAGCGAGCTTTTTCAAACTCGACTTCTACTGTTAACCTAAACAGAGGAAGTTCTGCCGGACGAGAAATACAGCGCACAGAGAACCATCGTCTGATCGGTCTTCGAGGGAAGGAGAAGCCAAAGAGGCCAAAGGGGAGTCAGATGATGGATGGGTGGATTCGCTCCCTCGTCGAAGCCATCCATTCCAGCCCCACGCAGGCCGTTATCTACCTCTCTGGCGGAGCTTCTCAGGTCCCCAAGTCTCCACGCTCTCTCCCTTCTCGCTCTCGCTTGCTCTCGCGTTTCCTTGATATTTTTCGCCCTCATATTTATCGGTTTACGGATCATAAGGATGATGGGTAACAGGCGCTTGGATGGCTGATGTCCGTTCCCGGAGCTTCTAACACCATTCTCGAAGTCCTCGTTCCCTACTCCAGAACCTCCACGGCTCAATTGCTCGGCAAGGTTTTCGATCTTTTTCCCTTCTCCTCTATTCCATGGGAATTTGTTTTGGAACTGATATGCTGGAGTCATTGATGGCTAATTAGAGTCTCATATTACAACGTAGGTGAATCCTTCTTTTAGATCATGCTGTTTCGATGATTGATAAATTCTTCCTTTACTTTATTTTTTTTTAAACTTCACTTATATTTAGAAAGGCTGATTACATATATAGAATGCAAACTTAATGGACGAATTTTTAGTTGTGATCTCAACGGAGTCACTCTGGTATGGCTGAGCCAGAAGGAATTGAATTGCATCCATACTTTCACATATACCCTACATGTTCATTCAAGAAGCCTCGAGATTTATAATCTACATGCTCTTATGAACAACTGATCCTGGATAGGAATCTTTCCATGAACACAAATCCATAATGTGCTAGGTCTGCATGACTGGGAAAGCCAGAGGCAAACACGATTAAAACTAGCACTTGAAGCATCAAATTACAAGGAAACATCATCATACCTTGTCTAAAAGTCTTTCTGGACAACAATTTAATGCGCAAGCTCTTCCAGTCGGATATCAGAATGCAGTTGTAAAATTGGAATAGAGTTTAAGGCCTGAACAGTGATGACGTGCCAAACAACCAAAGCTCTCTAACGAATTGTTACATTGACCGATGGCATGTTAGATGTCTTGCCGCATGTATAAGTTAGAATGCGTCAAGCTTTCTGCAATGAAGGCATTGGGACAATATCCATGACATTGATCTCCTCTACAATTTGGGGCTAATTGAATCATAAAGAAGTAACCTATGCCCATTCACATTGATCCATTGCTAAAATAGATAAAATCTTGCTCATAAAATATTAACTGAAGCTGATATTTCTCTTTGGACTATCTTTGCATACCTGATAATTGGGACATAGGATGCTTGTGTAATCCCTCATGGGAAACTAATGGGTCAAACCTGACTTCTTCATGGGCAGAAAACCTGTATCATTTTTAATAGACATAATGACTTCTGTATATCACTAAAATAAATAGAATAGCATGACCATTGCCTTTTCAGCACAAGGTTCCTCAGGGTTGTGAACAAAACCAAAATTCTCAATAGGTTAGGAGCTAGTTTGGTTCCTTATCGATTTGGCAAGTTTGTGTCCTTCATGCTTACAACCCCTATCAGAAAAACCGCTTTGAATTTCTTCTGTGTATGGTGTTATTTAAAATCCTATATTAAGGAGGATTTTATCTTTAGATATATGTGATAGTGTTTGCAATCATAGTGTATAGCAATGGTTAAGAGAATACTACTAGTTCATCATGGCTGCTGGCAAGAAGGTTTGCCCATGATCAATACCCTATCTTCTCATCCATGCTTTTCATCTGCTCATAAATTGAGATGCATTGACATGCATGAAGTCAATTTTTAAGTCCATTGCTTCAATGTACTTCTGCATATTTATCATCTGCAAACTCTTGATAAGCGCAAAATCTATTTCTTAATCTAGGAATGATGGTCAACTTTGGCATCTATAATTAAGATTTTTATGTTCCCTTTGACTTCGACGAAGTACCAATCTACTCCAAATCTTTGATGATTAAGTAGTCTATGATGTTTCCATCAATTCAATACTTGAAAGTCTCGCCCCCCTCAACACACACACAAACAAAAAAAAACGAGTGCATCAGCTTTTCAAACAAAGTTTGTTTTGACTGTGAAAGGCATGCTGGTGTTGTTGTATTCTTTTGCCTTGTTAATGTGATTCACAAAATACTAATTCTAATTCATGCCTCTAGCTAATACTCAATTGACTTATCCATCCATGTTGGGAATTCGTAGGTCCTTATGAACTGCAAACTAGGTTTTTGCCCCATCCATGTGTGATAAGGAGCTAATTTGCTGACTTAAAACATCTTTTAAGATCTATGACTCACAAAATACAAAATTCTAATTCATGCTCTAACTAATTCTCGATTCATTTTTCCATGCATGCAGGGATCTGTAGATCCTTATGCACTGCAAACTAGGTTTTTGCCACATCCATGTGTGATAAGGAGCCAATTTGCTGGCATAAAACATCATTTAAGATCTACATTGCACTCTAAAGTGCAAAACCCCAACAAAAGATAGGGAGATTTGCTTGACTCATTGTATAACATACCATTTCCATTGAAATGCAGTACTTCACCTTGTGTATTTCCTGGAGATGCCTCCTGAAAAACTATTCTGTTGTCTCATATGAATTAAACTTGCAGAAAAATATAGCAACCAACAAAATAGTATCCTAGAAAGGTCTGATCAACCTACATAGCTTGTTTTGCATGCTGTGGTATATAACACCCTTGCTTTCTTGTGATGCTTCTTGATAGAAAGGAAATGTTAACGAAATATATGACTGTCTGTTATAATTTTTTGAGCCAGGTGCCCCCTTTCCACTCTCCTTTTCTGCTAATGTGTTCCTTCCGAGCATCATTATTTATAATTATTTTTTTTGGTCAAATTAGCATGTAATGGTTTACTTTTATATGCTCCTCACATGATAAAATTTTCGTTTCAAGTATGAGATGTCAAGCATTTATTTGTTTGAGTTCATTTTGTGCATGTCCTGTATTCAGATTCCTGCACAATTCGCCAGCCGACAAACTGCTGAGGAAATGGCATTATTTGCATACAATCGCGCATTGAAGCTTTCTAGACCAGGTTCTACAACCATCGCTTGAGTTTCTAAAGATCGTATACTATGTTTTTCAGACAATAGCTGACTTCATCTATGAGTTATGAGATGAAGCTCAGTTCTGTTGCATTTGCATTCTAGTTTTATTGTATGAATTGTTGGATGTGGAAAGCATAATTAGTATTTATTACCTGCAACATTTAGCTTACTTCTGTTGTATGGTTATCAAATGGCCTTTATATTTTGCAATGTTTTATTCATTTCTGATGGGATTGCAATACAACATGCAATAGCCTTACCTGAACTTGGAAGTAACTACAAATACTGCATTTAATCTGTGCAAGTCAAAGTTGAGGTTTGTTTTTTCCAAAAAAAAAAAAACTTAATGCAGGTCTATATCCATGGTAGTAAGCCTTGAAAGAAATATTTAATAGTCAATTATTGAAATCATAAGATTCTAAGAGAGAGACCATTTCTATGGTAGATTCTTGAACTTGAAAGTACTATTATAAAATGCATGGTTTTTTTGCATGCTTATTGATGCTTCAACATGATATATTTGTGATACTACTAATTTGAGATTTTTATGAATAGGTTTACCAGTATTAGGTGTTGGATTTACTGGGTCTTTGGCCACCATACATCCAAAACATGGGGATCATAGGTATTTTTTGTATTCTCTCTTTTTTTTCCTGTCCCCCTGGGATATGAAATTCTATCATCATCAGATTGGATTGAGTTGCTTACAGAAATGAAAGTGTTTCTTGAACTTGCAATAGGTGTTTTTATGTATGTATATGTGTTTTTATGTAGATATCGCTAATCTTATATCTTTGCCAGTCTGGCAACCCAGGGAGGATATGGTTGGTGATACTTACCAGCAACAACATGAATAGCTGGTAGGACATATGATGAATGAGTAAATTTTGTTGTTAAATATTGAAAAGGAATTATTTTTTGACTATTTATACAATAAAATTATTTAGATGCAAGGATTCAAATACAGACCGTGCCAGTATACCATTGGTATTGTGTATGTTGGCTAACCCATGACTAAATATAGGGGTATACCGCAGTATGTACAACACCACCCCATGGCCAGTATGCCCTTGTACTATGGTATTTCAGATCTTTTGCATGTTTATAATGTGGTTTTTGTATCTTTTCTTAGCTGCAGTCAGAATTAATTGGCTTAAACATGTCAGATCTATCATAAAAGATTTGAGAGAAATATGAAGACACCCAAGTTTTTATTGGGTGGTTAAATTGGTAATTGCAATTGGAGGTTAAAGTGACCAATATGTGCCTTGTGATACAAAAGGCAATAAACCAACAACACTGTGTGATTCAGACTTGCAGAGTGTTTCAAATGTGTCTGCAATATTGCATGGTAGAAACGAGAACATTGGGATGGAAATGTGCTGGAACGTTGAAGGATGGGATAAGGAATTAATAGTAATGAGGTGTAGAACTAGAACCATTTCAGAATTATATGTTGATAACTAATTGAGATTACCTAAACATATGTGGCAAACTAACCTCAAAAAAGGAGTGGGGGATCTAAGCTAAGGTTTTGAGAAAGGATTTATAATAGCTTGCAGTACAATTTCAGGTTGCCTTTCAAACAAATGACCAGAAAATAAGGACACATAAACCTGACCCAACTTGTCGGGCCAAGATGCCTATAACTATGGTTTTTGTAATATATATCATCAATTAATTTTCTTTGCTTTTCAGTGTGTTATACTTATTTATGTAGTGCATATTTGATAAACATTTTACAGTGCCCTGGCTCTTTCCTCCAGTCTCCCACTAACCTTTTTGTTACAACCATGCAGATTTTACTTGTCAACACGAACTTGTGATCGCCTGTGGTCCTCAGATGTTACTTTATTGAAGGTATCCAGTTCATGTTTTCTCTCTCCAATAGATTCTACTAGATTAATTAAACATTTTGTATTTTGGTTAGGGTTTGCGGACTCGAGAAGAAGAAGACAAGGTCTCTAGCCATTTCTTACTTAAGGTAAAATGTAATGGTCAAGTTCAAACTGTTATTATATTATCTGCCAGTAGCTTTTTTTTTTTCAAATTCTGTCATGATATCTATGTTCCTTGTTCTAGATTACAATCGTGCTTTTGTGTAATAATTAAGAAATGTTTAGTTGGTTAGTTCTTAAAAAGTATGTAACATATGGCCATTTAAGCTGCATTTTGATAACTATGGTTGAAGATATTAGTATCAGGCAAATTAGTACTTTCAGGGGTGGAATCGTTCAATATTAAAAATAAATTTATATCCTGTTAAGTATGCAAATGCATGATTCTGTTATTACATCTTTAATCTCAACCAAAATGTTGGGACACAATGCAATAGAGGTTACCCCCCAAGGTCTATGAGAGGAAAAGGACATTATGGCTCCTTACTGTTTGGTGTCTACTGTAAATGGCATTAGACATACAATGTTGTTATTTTCGGTCATCCTTTAATGAACTGTTAATCATTAACACTTTATCCCTGTTAATGTTAATTGAATCTTTTGAGATGAATCTTCAAAAAAAAAAAAAAAAAAAACTCTAATTCTTCCTAAGATCAAAAAGAAGCATGAACTGTTGTCATCTTCCTATGATCTAAAAGAAGCATAACTATTGAATGTGCCATATTTGTATTTTGTTATTGTTGATTATGGTATTTGGAACTATCCTTAATAACCGTTATCTACTTATTCCAAGGCAATTGCAGATGCCTGCAAAGTTTCTGCTACCTTTAAGTCGGAGTTACATGAGTCTGAGATGCCCAGTGAATGTGAAAAACAATTCGATGAGGACCAGGAGTTACAACAAATTATTGATGGGAAATTATGCATGAAAATTTATCATTTTTCTTGTGGTATTGTGTCATCACCTGTTTATTATTGATTGGACTGCTTATAATGATATTTAAATTGGTTAATGCTGTTTTATAATCTTATGGTTCATCTGAGCTTGTAGATACACAAACATCTAATTCAGAAAGGAAGATAATATTATCTGGTTCATTTAATCCTTTGCATGATGGCCATCTCAGACTTTTGGAAATTGCATCAAGGTATGCACCTCGACTGAAAGCTTTTTACTGCAATATTCATGGCCTAACTTCTTTTGTAATTTTATATGCCTTGATAAAACTTAAAGATTCTTTCAGAAGTTGAACTAGCCATAATGATTCATGTATTGTTAAAAAAAAAAGTGTGTGTGTCCGGGGGAGGGGGGGGGGGAGGGGGGGG
>JAOXJJ010000725.1:14604983-14628175 GCA_025769935.1 Phoenix roebelenii | reverse complement strand
TCCGGGGGAGGGGGGGGGGGAGGGGGGGGGGAGTTGTTTTCTGAAATTGCTTGTGGCTTTGAATAATAATTTGAATCTTTTTACCACCTCATTGTGAATTATGTACAAGAATTTAAATCTTGGCCCTACTGGCCCCACGACCTTCATGCCCTTTGGTTTCATCATGTTAAGTATACTCGTATCCTCGTTTGTCCAAGCATAACTACTAAATATTATTTTAATTATATATCTGTTTTTTTTCCTTGTAGTATTTGTGGTGATGGGCTTCCATGTTTTGAGATATCAGCAGTCAATGCAGACAAACCCTCACTGTCAGTAGCTGAAATTAAAACTCGAGTTCAACAATTTAAGAAGGCAGGTCTGTGTTGTTTTGGATATGAATGATTTTAATGGCTTAAATTTTTCTTGCCATGCTCATCGTGTAGAAGTTATTCAAATTCTTTTGGATGTTTATGTTTCATACCAAATACTTCAAGGTCATGTGCTATTTGTTCGATTCATTTGTGCAAACCCCAGTTCCATTCTATATAGTAGCTTAGATTTTAAAATTCAACAAACTAATTATGCTTCTTACTCAATCTTCGTCATCAAATTGTGTTAAGATCGGGAAACTTCTTTTGTTACCATCAACTTACCAACAGGCATAAAGTTTAATACATCGATGAAAATAATGGGACAGAAATATAGTGCTACCTGTCATTATTTTGTGGGCATATAAATAATGGATCTCTGGACACAAGGGAAAAGTGGAAGCAATCATCAAGAACATTTCTTTTGCACAGATTTATTACTATTGCTTTGAGGTTTTATTAAAAACAAGTATTGCATTTAAAAACAAGTTTTATTTGTTGGTAACAATGATTGAAACACATAAATTGGGTTTGTTGGTAAATAGATGTCCGTGGGTTTCGGAGTTTTGTACCAAGAATTATATGGATGCCTGCCAAATTTGTGGAAGAAGCTTTATCATATGTCTAGGCACAACTTTAGGATGGTTAGCAAAATGCCAGGTCAAATGTCCCTTCAGGAAAATATACAAGTACCTAGCTAAGATAAAGGATGTGCAGAATTGATGGTTTGGAGCTGGCCAATCATTGAAAAAAGGGGCTGTACCATAAAATAAGTTTAAATTTTATTTTGACTAGGCTGAAGAGCATACAAGTTTCATAGAAAAAAGTGTTCTGGATGTTGAAATTTCTTTAATATACCATAGATTTTCAAGGATGGCTATGGCCTATGGCAGGCCTCTAAGATCTTACAGCATCTGCTCTGGACATGTTTATGTGCCCTTATGATTGCATCTGCTCATAAGCATATGAAAGTCTCTCATGTCTTGATGTGGATGGCTGTGATTCTTGCAAAATTCTTTGCATTATGGACATTGCAATAGCTGATTAACATATTTTATAGAAAACCAAATCTTTGGACATGTTTGTGTGCGCTTATGATTGCATCTGCTCATAGGCATATGAAAGTCTCTCATGTCTTGATATGGATGGCTGTGATTCTTGCGCAATTCTTTGCATTATGGACATTGCAATCGCTGATTAACATATTTTATAGAAAACCAAATCTTTCTCCATTTATCCTACTTCATTCTTGACTTATTATATTATGATCAACTAATATATTGTGGGATGTCTCATCTTATTGGTAATTTCAGTATTTAATGTCATATTTATTCTTATTATTCTTTAATGCAGGGAAGACTGTTATTATTTCAAATCAGCCCTATTTTTATAAAAAAGCAGAACTTTTTCCTGGAAGTGCCTTTGTGATCGGCGTGGACACTGCTGCAAGGCTTATTGATGTAAGAGGTCACTAGCTAAAAAAAGAATTTTCCTTTTTTACCAAAAAGAGAGAGCTTATATCCTTGTTGAAGCCAATTTGTTAGAACAAAGAGCTGATTATTTCTGCTACCTTCTTTCTTATGTTGCATAAATATACTTCAACTTGTTTTTCTGTAGTGCCTATTTTCATTTCTATATATTTTCTCTTTTTAAAGATATTCTGTTTAGTATGGTGCCCCTGATGAACTTACCAAAATTTCTTGAATCTATGCAAGGTGACATTTTAGTGACCTATAATGCTCCATACATTAAGATCCAGCATTAGAATTCTACTCCCCAGTTGTCAGCTAGTTATGAACTTGCTCCATTTTCCAGTCTTTTCCTCAATTTCTGTGATAGTGGAAATTGATAAGTAATACACCCACTTTTAGTTTGCACTATTGTAACTTTTGTTACTTCTCTCATAAATTGTGTATGGAGAGTCTCAATGGATGTTTTCTTTTTATTTTTAATAGAAAAAGAGTTCAGAAAAGGAAGTCGCAGAACTGTGTCTCATCCTGAAATCCAATCAACATGTCGTGTGCATTTGCATGTACCAAATGCAAGTATGTCTAGTATTTCCATTCAAGTGGATTTGAAGGCAAATCCAATTAAAATTTAACAAAGGAGAATCTCCAATGAAGTTCCACATGGTCGAAGTTGATCTACAGTGCCTAAAATCGTACAGACCAAATTTCATGTATTTGGGGGACTTATTGCTTGCTGTACATCCTTATCCCAAACATGACTAACAGGGTAACTAGCATTATTTTAGAATATACATATTGTAAGATATTTAGCATCATGATGGATGTCATTCTTCTTTCCAACACTAGTACTCATTTTTGTGATGTAAAATAAAATCAGCCGAAGGAAAGTTCATGTTTTGTGAACATAATAATAGTCATTTGATGAAAATATTAATTTGGAGAAATTTGTGTGCTCGTATGTCATACTTGAATCAGGAATTATCTCCATATTTTACATCTTGAACCCATTTAATTCTTCATCCTTTGAATACTTAATATGTTGCATCCGTTCTTTTCTTTTTTGGGGGGAGGGAAAGATTAGGAAAGCCTAATCACTTTCATTTCGGCAAGGAAAGAAGGTAGGTGCAGAAAAGATGCATCAATTTTTAAATTTCTATTACTTCGAGGAATTTCTTGAACTACTAGACCTGTAAATGTATTCTTCTTATATGATATAGATTTTCTTACTTGAAAGTGGTTTCTGTTAGTCAAGTCTTTATAATCTTAGCTATAAACTTGCTTTTCCTTGTAACCTGGAGAGCATGGATGGAACATGACTGATTCATATAATACATACTAAATAAGATTCTGTTATTCTTTGTTTAGCCGAAATACTATGGTGGCGATTATGGTAAAATGCTGGAAACACTTCTTGAGTGCAAAAGAACAGGCTGCCAATTTCTTGTGGGTGGTCGAAAGGTCGATGGAGTTTTCAAGGTATTGGTTTTATATGTATATATATATATATGTATAGAGAGAGAGAGAGAGAGAGAGAGAGAGAGAGAGAGAGAGAGAGAGAATTAGATGTGTTTTTTTACAGTATTTCTAGGAAAGTTAACCATGACTGTTGCCATTTTGTAGGTTCTTGAAGATTTTGATATTCCTGAAGAATTGAAGGACATGTTTATCTCCATACCAGCAGAGAGTTTCCGTGTTGATTTATCATCCACTGAGATAAGAAAAAGTAGGGGCATGTGATATATTGTGGACTTATTTTCTGTACACATAAGATGCAATAATTTAATCTAGGTGAAACATTAATCTTTGTATTCTTGGTTCATTACCAATTGTGGTCCTCTTAATGATGTTTTCTTGGCCTGAAGCCTTCTTCCGTTCATCACCAGTCCTGGTCTTCTTCTACCACTCTGGCTCTTGAGCATCATCATTTGCGAGGAAGCAGGTCATCCATTCGACATCTTCGCTTTATTTTTCTCTCCTGCCTCACATTTTCCCGTGCATGGCAGGTGCTGAAGCTTAATCCTGATGTTGTCTGATAGGGGGATCGTAACATGCTTTTATTTACTTGATGGCGTACAAAAAAGATCATTGTTGAAAGGAAACCCAGGCTCACCATGTTTGAGATAATAAACTGACTGGCTCTCCAGATATATTCATCAGGGTGATGTTAATATCTTTTATTCTTCCCCCTTGTTTATCTCTCTCTCTCTCTCTCTATGCAGTCCTCAATGGCCATTCACACGGACCGAACAGAGCGGACACCTCGAACCTAGCAAAACAACTACAGGGATCTCGTGCTATCCCTGCATCTGCCATTCAAGTACTCGCAAGGTCCGACTCCAACCCGTGACGCTCTTTTTTTTTTTACCCCTAAAATATTCCATTATATTCCCGCAAATTCACCCATGCAACTATCCAGCTCCATAACAGTTCTTTTTATTTTTTTTATTTTTGGACCGGGGAGGCCGAGCACCACCCATTCTTATCCCAAATGGGTCTTATCTAAGCCAGAATTCAGGCTCCTAGAGAGATTTATTCCAGTGCTTGCACGGCCCGAGCTTTTAAATGGGGATCAAAATTAAGATTTGAGCTAATTCTCCAGTCGTCAGCGCCCAGCATTCGAAGTGTGGCCAAATATAGCTTTTTCCCGTGACACTACCAGGAGCCACCATCTTATCCAATTCCCCAAAGTTGAGATATTGTTAACTATGTTTACACTATTGATATTTGATACAGCACCTCAAGTTAGATAAAGAATGGTGTGATTCGTAGAAGTTGATGAATCTATAAGAAATAGGTGATTGGTAGTATTAGTCTCAATTGGTTATTCGCTAGATAGATCTTAAGTACTTATACAGGATTAAGAAACTCAATAATACTTTCCGATTAGTTTTTTTGGATGAGGTCCCAGATTGTTATAAATCGTATCAGGATACAGCCTATAATCTATATGGACTAGGTTAAACTACAACATGAATTCATTGAGATTGATGGACCGATCATGATGTTTATGATTAGATTTGAATGGATTTGAACTCTTAGCCTGATGAGGACGTCAGAGCTTAAGCAGGAGATGTGAGGATCCTTGCGGGCGTGTGTTTAGTCCCATATCAGTTATTTGCTGAATAGATTTTGAGTACTTATATAAGATCAAGAAATCCAAATTATATATTTCTACTAATTTTTTTTGGACGAGGTTCTGTGTAGTTACAGATAGAGTAAGAGAGTTGATGCATCAATTAATAATAGGCCAAATAGATAGAGTGGGCGAATTGATGTATCAAACTATTTTTTCGTCTCAATGGCCTTCTAGCATTTTTTTTTTTTTCGGTCTCAAACTGCAGCAAGTTGAGTCTACACAGTGTACGAGGGTCAAGCCAATCCTATTTTTTTATAAAAAAAATCTATATCTGGTGAATTTAAAGAGATAAACTTGTAGCTATCGGCCAAAATTTTAGGGGACGTGTCAGCATTTAAACATGATTCAACCACGTCAGTCACATGTAGTTCTCAACCTAAACTAAGATCGAAAGAGGAATGAGAGCAGTCCTCATCTGAGGGGCGCCGATTTTTTGACCCTACAGTGTTCACATTTCTACTTCTTCACCTGAATAAAAACAGGGCTGACAAGTGGATACTAAGATTACAATGCTATAAGGTCGCCAATCTTTTCAGCTCTGAAAATTCTTCAAACCTTCTCTAAATTTTGATCTATGCATCGACCTTGATGAATTAATAAAGTGGGGAAGTTGCTTATTTCCTCCTCCATTACTCAAAAGGAAAACGTTCTAAATGTCCAACGAAGACCGACGGTTACTGGTAATAGATCGCGTATTACGTCACATAATATATTTTAAATTTCTCACGTCGTCGTGGAGGTGGGTCAATACAGTGCAGCCAAAAGACCATCAAGGGAACCATCAAAGTTCGGATATTTTCTAAGGTGTGCTGAGATCTAAACAGAAGTTCATGATGAGGTACACCAAGCTCCCACCCCCAACCACATCATTAGGACGCTCAAACCCCACTGACAAATTAGATAGCAATTGGATGTGATTATGATACGTGGTGGAACTTTTCATCAACCAAAAGATATAATCCAATGGACCAAACTTCAAAGCACTATCTATGGTTCAAATTCGAACTCAGAAGAACAGTGCAAGAACTCACGTGAAAGGTCCCCGCCATTATCCAAAAAACTTCAGAAGTGGGTTGGAATCTCAAAGTGCTGCCATCTTTGTCTTTCCTTCTCACGAGCCACCATGGTCTTTATATAGGACCCTCCTCCCTTACTCTCTCCCCCCCATCCTCCATTTACCTTCTTCTCCCCTTTGTCGCCATCATCTTTTTCTACTTCTTTGGTCTAGTGTTTGACATGAAGTCAGCACTCATCTTCTTCTTCTTCATCACAGCTCTTCTCCTACGCCGAGCTCCGACTACGCTGTCGGTGACATGCGACCCCATGGAGCTGAGCCCGTGCGCGGGGGCCATCCTGTCGTCGGCTCCGCCCACCGCCGCCTGCTGTGCCAAGCTGAAGGAACAAACGCCTTGCTTCTGCCAGTACAAGAAGAACCCCAAGCTGCAGAACTATATCAACTCCAAGAACAGTAAGAGGGTGGCCAGCGCGTGCGGCGTGCCGATGCCCAATTGTTAGTGCACTAAGAGTATCCTCTTTCTCCTTGAAGATTTGAGCATATCTAATTAATTATATAGTCTTATGGTTAAATAGGGAAAAGAGGGTGCAAACCTTCGCATATTAATGGAGACTGTAATTTTTAAGGTAAGGGTTGCAGCAGGTATTCACTTTTGCTTTTGCTTTCTCCTTGAACTCCTTGGTGCGAGTGAGAAAGCTTTGTATGCATGGCGTCCGATGTATGAGGAGGGAGAGTGCTGTCTCTTCTGCTTGTGACTTCAACTCTTTTATCATCAGCTCAGTACGTCCAATGCTTTGGTATTATTTGTTAGGTGTTGCTTCTCTGCTGTTCTAGCGAGCAAGCGTTTGAGGGTGTCAACTGCCGAGTTGGCGAAGTTTATGCAAGGGTTTGTCAGATGTGGCAAATAAATATTTTTTTCATATTGTATAACATAATATGTGATTTTTCTCTTTGAAAAGAAAAAGTTCATAAGTTGTCCATCGATCAGGTTAGTTAATTTCCACGAGTTTATGCGCGCCTCTTGCGCATGCAATTATCGATGGATCAAATGATTAAGTTATATAAGAAAGAAAAAGGTGTAGATAAAGTTAAGAGGCGGTTTAAACATTTTCTTGAAAAAAAAAAACTAATATCGAGAAATATACACTCCTGTTTATTTACTACTAAAACAAAAAAATCAAAAGGAAATGTTATTAGACGACTGTTAAGATAGCGAGTCGTGACAGCTTTATTCGCATATGTTCATTTCATACAGAATTCTGTCATGGTTTATAAGATGGAATTGTGAGCAGGGAGTTTGTTTGTAAATTTCGTTTCTTCATGAATGGAACTTAGATCATTCAACCTTGTCTACAAGCAGCTATCAGTGTTTGGTCTTTTTTTTCTGGACTCTCACTTTTTCGCTTAATCTGCTTGTTCTTTTTTGAGAACACATATCAACGGTAATCTTTAGCCATTTTATTCACTCTAGTACCGTTTAATCTTCCACTTAAGGTTTTCTTTTATATGATCAAAAATATATCGCATCAGTTAAGCCTCAGATAGGAGTGAGTGCAGGTGGGTCGGCAAAATCTGCCTCAGAGCTAAAATTAAAACCCTAAAGGAAGAAAGGAAGTTTGAAGTTAGAAATGGACCAGGACCCAAAAATTAGTTAAAAATCCAGGTCGAGACATCAAAGTTTAGACCTAACCGACACCAAATTCAAAAGAGACTCACCCTAACCCAAACCCAGCAAAAATACAGGTCAAAACCAAATCTTAGACCCAATGAAACTCGCGTCGACCAGATTCAACCCACCCGATTGCAATCCTTCGACTCTTTCATGCTGAGTTTGAGACTTGAAGCACAAAGCAGGAAAACATACATGATGAGTCCTGCCCGTCCGATAAAACCTATGAAAGGGATTTAATGACTTTTTAGAGGTTTTAAGTAGCAGCCCTCGTCGGACCACACTACACGATCAAGGATGCTAATCCTGTGAGATTCAAAAAGCCCTGGATTTCAATTTCTAAAATATTTTCAAATTCCAATACCTGCAAGAACATTGAATTCAAAAATTCCTAGGTTTAATTATCAAAAAAAAAAAAAAATCAAAATTCCAACAGCTACAAAAAGCTGATTTAGGTTGCAAAAAGAAATCAGATGCACCGAGCCTAATGGACGGATGCCCATAAAACAACTTCGTAATGCCACAACCAATACATCAACAGCCATACCAATAACACACATCTGCCTCAATGCAATGCTCTGGCTTGCCATCACTTTATCACATTCAAACCAAGGGAGTTCAATTTTTTTTGTCCTCTCAACAAATGGAAAACCTTGTTTTACAGCAGATTTTAAACCGGGAAGTCATGTCCCAGGGATCTCCTTCAATATGGATGGTGCCGGCTTCTGCTACGTGCCTTCTGCGATTTCATAATTAGGGCACTTGAGATCCATGACCGGTCTGCTCCTATTGAATCATCTGACAACCAGCAACATAAGCGACCATCTTCACCCCCAGTCCATCCAAAAACACCTTTGGCCGATGCAAGGCCACCATGAGTGCTTGAAGCTGGTAATACAGTTCTTACCACCCCTGCATGGCCACCTTCAAGAATAGCTTCCGGGGACCCAATCACTCCAAGTGGTTCATGACTAATGGGAAAGTAACCAAGTGTCCCCGAGCCCGTACCACCAATCACCCATAAGCGGTCATCAACTTTGGAGTAGTGGCAATCAACAAAATAGTCAACCTGCCAAACAAAACAGAAGAACAAAGCGAAAGGAAGCAAATTTGGTCAGGATATTTACCTTGGTATGCCAGTTTACTCAACTACTCTCAATAATCTATCATGCAGGATATTAAATGACAAAGGAAATCATATTCTTTGCAGGTCAGAAAACTGCAACGTGAGGTATGAAGCTTGAGCCTGATAACTAGAAATCTAACATCACATTGTTCTGTCAAGTTATATTGGGGAAAAAATGTTAATGAAGCAAAAGAAATCATTTAATCCACCTATAGAGAGGAAAGAGGGTACGAGCCTGGAGAAGCAGAGTTAAAATGGAAAAGATCATGTGGGGTGGTAGGCTTCATTTCGGTAGACAAAATTGTAAGTAAAACCTTGTGGCAGTACAAGCTGGGAAAACTTTCCCATTTCCCTAGATGAAATGAGAAGGAAGAGAATGCTGTTAGCAGTATGATCAAAATCTAGTGAATCCTCTGGGATTCCCTGGACTTGCAGAAAGCCTAATTAAAGGAGAATGACAGTGTTTGATATGGAACTCTGATCACCTTTAAGATGGATTACATATGCCAAAGAGCTAAATTATATTGTGGTGTATGCTTCGCAAAACAAAATTCATGAGTTATATGGTTCTTGGGCACAAAATAGAAGCATGAAAGCAAATCATGATGCAACATCAAAGGAGTTTCAATCAACTCCAGCACCAAATATGCACAATTGCAGATGATTATTATAAAAAAAAGGGGGATAGCATATATGCATGAATAGGTGTATAACCAAAAGTGGTCTAGAGAACTTGGTACAGCAAATGACAGCACAGAACCACCCGAACAGGGCCTTGTGAACAGCCATAGCTGGTCAGAGAAAAGGCCAGCGATGCAGGTTATTACATTTATTGGGCTCTAATAGCTAGGTTTATTCTCATTTGAATACTTTATTTCAAACAGGAAACCGAATTTCCTAGTTAGTGTTTTCAGGAGTTTCTGAAGCCCCGCTCAAATAACCAGTTTTGGGTGCAGTGATTCCCAGACACTTCAAATTTTCAGTTTTTGACTTGTCCAAACATCCAGACACCTGGACACACCTTATGACACTCCTTGTCACTTCTGATCAACAAACTATTATATCATCACTGTTAAATATCAATTCACAGCAGCTAATTACTAAAACTCGGTTTCAGTTCAGTCTCCCAAGTAAAACTTCAATTTTGGCAATTAGATCATTTCAAAGCCTTTAGCTATCATGTAGCAAATGCCACATGCAGTTAACTTATCAAGGTTAGAAACAAAAATTAGCACAAAAATGAAACAGGTAAACAGATTCACTAAGGGAGCTTAAAGGTCATCACTAAATAATTTTGGAAATAATAATAATAAGGCCATAAGACAAAACCTAGAAAGATAAGAAATAACTAAGCAACCAAGCTAAAGAATCAGCAATAATATAATACTGTATAGTAAATTGGTTTTTGTAACTATGAAACTGAAATGGATCATAAGAATCCTATTATAAGAGCAGACAACCATACATGGTCTAGATTCCATCTGTCAGAAGCTGATGAACGGGCTTCTTTGAAATTGACTTCTCTTTTTCTCTCTTCCCAGTTCCAAATACTGTAAAGAACAGAAAACCATTAGAATAAGACTATTGCATATTGAGGTAGGAAATATGATTACATAGAGATCTGTAAAGCCTTCAAATGCTTCATTCACTAGCAAAGCTCATTGAGTGGAGAAGAGAAGAGACTGGAAGAACAAAAACTTTTCAATGTCTCAGTTAAAAAATAGCCTAGAGAACAGTATTAAAAAGAATATCAGATGGTACACCTCTGGAAGTGGAAATTATCTCCATTTTTGTGTTGTCCTTGCCATCCATGCTGAAAGTCTTATTCTTTAAATAAATATAATTGTTCGAATATCATTGTTTACAAAGACATGCACACTCTGCTTGGATACTGGGAAGTTGAAGGAAATGAACTGAAATTACAAATATAGGCTGCCCATTCCATGACTTAAACATGTATATTATGACAAGATTCCCAAAAATTTGAATATTCATCACTCTTTACTTTCCTTCCACCGAAACAGACCATAAAAGAAAAGTCATTTTAAACATTTATTTTTGGCATAGTACCCTATATGGCCAATGGTTTCAGCCCCGCAGTTTAGTTCACTGACAAGTTTTAAGGGTACGGCTATTCTGTTTAAACATGCTTTACTGATCATAAAGATCAAGTCCACCTACATTCAGACTGCATGAAATCACCTTGCAGAAATTCAGCAACAATTACTGAGGTAACCCAGAAACTTCTAAATGAGCCCTCCATCAAAATGCTTCAATGAAGTCATCATGATACAATAGAAATAGACCCGGACAAATGAATGCAGGCAATCTTCCTGTTATTTACTAATTGCGTTGTATATATGCTCGTATGAAGGGTTCACTTTGTAGAAACAAAAGCAAGCAGCATAGGAATGCTTGTTTCGGTGCAGCATGGTGACACCATCACTTGAAACAAATGATTCAGATATTGATCAACATGTGAATTTGGAAATCTGCCTCATAGAAAAGCCTCAAGATCCGAAAGAAAATGTCCCCTTAGTTTACACCAAGATCTAAATGTCCAATCAATATACCAGGTCGCTCTCCAAATTTAAATTCTCTGCACATCTCTGGTCTGTCAATGGAGCATATAGTGGAATTATCCTTCAGTCAGTAATAATTTGTCAAAACTCATCGTAGAAAGTATATTGCACCCCTGAGGTTCTATCCTCTCTAGATCAAAAGGACAGAAAGAAAAGAAAATTGGGAAATTAAAAATGCAAGAGCTCCATTGTGATATTGTTTTAAACTTTTAAGTAATGGTGTCTTGAATCCAACAATGGATCTAGTGCTACCTTAATGTTTCAATATGCGTCAAACACCAAAGCTTTTGATTCATCTGCCCAAAAAATCCTACTTTCGCAATAGATGTCTCAACATTCATCACCTGTTCATTAATAAGGAATAGCATGTGTTACATTCGGATATAAATCCTTCATATTGCATATGTTTTCTATGCAGTAAAATTAGATGCTTCTGTCCTTCAATGCTTAAATACTCAGGAATAGTGGAATACTTGTGACCACTAAAATTCAAAAATTAAAAAATTCAAAATGAACAAAAAGCCACTGTTATCGAGAAACGATATGTTTACAGTCTAGAACATGACCAAAAAGATTGAAAAAAGCACATATGAAGTAAGAAGGTTGTGCATAACTAGAATCCTAATTTACTTCATTATAGCTGGGAATATGCATGATAAGAATCAGATGGCTTCTTTAGTAACAATGCCAAAGTCTCTATTGCTTTATAGTTTAATGGGTCCCTTGTTTTTAAAATATACAGAAACAAATATATTATACACAAAAAGATTAAAACTACGTTAACACAAACCATACCCTGCCCCCTTAAATCATAGATCCCATGTCTATTAGACACAAGTTTCATATTGCTAAGGGACATTTTCAAAGTTATGCTGCATAGAGGTGGCACTAGCATACATTTGCATGTAGGTCTAGCAGATGTCATCTTAAATAGCTCAAATTAACTAAATTCCTGCTGCTCATAAATAAAGGATTTTACTTGCACCTTAGAAAATGTGCCAGCTTAAGTACCCGTAGCTGTTGCAGTATGGCATTAAACTATAAGAAGGCAATAAAATCAACACTAATTACTTACTGATTCCAAATGGTTATCATCATCAATTTGTCCATCAGTATCAAAAAGGCATAACAATCCGTCAACAGAAGAAGAAATGAGCTTATTTTGCTTATCTGGAATGAATCGTACCTAGCAGACATCAGAGTTCACAGGGATAATTTAGAATATTATATGGAGATGCCAACTTTGCAGGATAAACCTACTGAATAAAGATATGAGTAACCGTACAGTTCTTGAAGCTATGTCATAACATCTGTATGGAATACAGAAAAATGCTATTCCATGGTTAATGCTACATGGTGTACTAATACAGATTAAAGTCTCTCAAGTTCACACAATCAGAAAACTGAACAAACCTTTAAATAATATCCGAGGATTTGGAGCAATACAGCATTATCTACTTCTTGTAGGAAGAAAAATTAACATACAACTACATCTAGAAAACAATACAAATATTATTTAGGCACCTTATAACAAGAAATGTCAAAAAAATGTTTAAGATTGCATTAAGAAAATGAAGTCAAAAATGTTTCGTATGGTAAATTCTCAATACAATCCTCAACAGGTTTCAATTTTAAATGTTGGTTCCCTTGGATTGCCTAGTCTCACAAAAGCAATATCTATTTTTTAATTTTGAATCCAAACTTTAGGAGAAACCTCAAAAACATATATTATTCCTATGGACGTGACTACCCATGGACATCCTTAAATGTATTGACAAAACATTGCAAGGCAATCTTAAAGGTTATACTTTTACATATCTTAAAAATGTAAACAACCCACAATCCCTGAAAGAACCTAAAAGTCATTGCATCTACACTATCGAGCTTCTGACATTTAGATATGTTGGCCATGTTTGGTTCGCAAGAAATGAAAGAAAAAAAAAAGTACACTAATAGGAGAAAAGAAAGGAAAAATTAAAAATGTTCTCTTGTTTGATTGAATAGGAAAATTCCCAAACAATGGAGGAGTCACCACACACTCCTAGGGTTTAAAGACAAAGGAGGGCAAGTGGGATCATCTATCCCCGCTTATTGGCCAATACTTCTAGCAAGGCCTCCACTAGTTACTAAGTTGCCGCATCACACTCTATTCTAAACCCCCCAAATATTATATGTTCTAATCTAATCAGTAATCAAGTAAACCTCTAAAACAAAAAATAGAAGACTAATTTGAACTTGAACCAGAAAAACAAAAAATTTAAAAAAAAATTGTGGAAATGCTTCAAAAACACAATCACCTTAGTTGCCTCTTTTCCAGAAAATTAGTCCACAAGTTTATTACTTTTGCATGCTTTTCCTCTAACCATGTAGAATAGAACTATTCCTTATCTGGAGATGGGATGCACATCAGATAATGAGTCCAACCAAGAAGTTTTAAGTTTATAATTGCAATCATCCTGCTTGTTCAGCATAAACTTGTAGCTTATGCACTGATATCAGATGGTGCAAGTGGTCTCCAGTGTCATCCTCTGTGCTCCAATCATACAGTCAAACTCTTCCTGACTGCGATGTCTCCAGGATGGTTGCACCATATTTTCTCTTGGTTCTTGTCTTTAACGGTTATTCAGGTCCATCCTGATATTGCCCAAACTAGGACAGGCCCCAGTACTTGGATTTAAACCCATAGGAAGCGTTCTTTCTTCCACCTTCAGATTTATCTTTTCCACTGCTTTTGCTTGGACAAAAATTATACTTTCCCCACCAAAGATTAGCTTATCTGCTTTTTACCACAACCGGTCATCATTCTGAAGACATCGATGCACTTGCATCATTAGGTCCTTGTCATTTCAGCATCTTTGATATTTCTTATAAGTAATTCTTTTCGTCCATTCTATTATTTTGCAAAGAGGCTTTCACCTTGAGAGAAGGCTTATTGCTCCTCACTTTTCTGATAAGGCATACCAATCTCTTCTTTATCAATTTAGGAAAGTGGTATAGCCATACCTCTTGCCCATGTGTCACCCTCCTGGTGTTTTACAAGGTGTGCTTGAGATAAGATCTTTTGAACTACAGATGAAGATGTTGGAACTTTGATTGTAGCATGTCAATCCAATAACTCATACATCTCATTCTTATTCAAGGATTGAGTTGGATGCCTCTAATTGTCTTTCAATAATCCCTTATTTTTATTATGTCTAATCTATGTCTTACAAGTATGATATCTTCAAATTATTATATAAATGAGATCCCCTGCACCATTGAAGCAGAAATTCTGCTATGATGCATTCCTAGTCCCACATAGTATTATCATTCAAACCATCATCAAAAAACTTGAAGGACCTGCATAAAACCCTTACAAGAGAATCTCAGATAGGCAACAGATTTAAGGCTCCGTTGTCATGCAGCTTCATTTTTTTCCTCAAACCAATCACTTCAGGGGAAAAAATGTGAGATTTGTTTGAAAAGAAAATTAAATTAAAAAAGTTGATAACAATTGGTTCCCATGCCTTCACTCTACTACAAAATATACTCTTTAGTGATCAAAGCATAAGGAAAACTTACTTCTATATTTTTAAAAAGATGGCAATTTTTTAAAAGCTTTGAATTTTTTTCCATGGTGAACCAATTATCAAGAAACACAATTTTGCTTTCATTCTAAGCAAAAACAATTGCTGCAAGTCTGCAACAAAAATAATTCATTCTTTATAAGTTTCAACCAAACATACTTGTGTCACGTCATCCATGTGAGATTCTTCCAAGCAAGCCACTTGCTTTCCATTTCTCCAATCCCAAAATAATATCTGCAAGAAATTAAAACATTTAAAATTGGTATATACACCAAGATCACAAGAAGCCATCATAACAAGTATGAAGAACTTTATAGATAGCATAATATGTCTATGCTCATATATAGCTTACACCATATCCAACTAGGATGATAATAAGAAAGGCAGATTGTTTGCAAAATGTTAGAAAATCAAACAAGTAATATCAGAGTTAAAATTAATTAATTCTATCACAACCATCAGTTTTGTCAAATAAAATAAAGCACCATAAGCATTGCCAATTATCCTTGTCAAACACTTTTGTCTTCTCTGAGTTTACAAATTCTAGTTGTCCATTGTTTCCTATCAAGTGCAGTAGCATTTGCCCGTAGAAGGTTGACGACATTCTTCATCAAAACCTTCCAATAGATTAATGGGATCCTCACCCTTCATCAGGAACTATTTATTCCAGATCTGACTATCCAACTTTATTTATCTTCTTTATAGAGAAAGAAGTCCTTGCTGGGATTCCAATATAAGACATGGCCCCTATATTTTCTTCACACTTAAAATTTGTTATAATAAACTTTCAAAAGGCACACTCCCACATCTCCTCAAAAGAATATATACTGGTCTCTTTTACTAACAAAAATTGGGAACTTTGCATAGTAAGCATGATTCAATTCCATTCTGAATGACAAATGCGTAAGAATTTTAAGTCAAGATAATTTTTTGTGGTACTAATAAAAGCCTCTACTCCAAATATGAAATATGTGCAATTTACAACAACAATTCATTTAAAGAGAGCAACAAAATGATGCCACAGCAAGGTAAATATCAAGCTTTTGCAAACAATTACTGTTGAAATGTAACTCCCTGAGGCATCCTAAATGTATCTCACAACAGTTAATATACATAAGTCTTTTAAATGAGGATGATGCTTTCCTAAAATTATTTGTCATGTTGTATTTTATCCTCCCATCTAAACTCAAGTTGTGATCCATGTTCTCTAAAAGCAAGAAATCATTCTCCCATGTCATAATGATGTCACAAAACTAATACCATACAATGCATTCTATGGTAATAAGTTTCCTCGGGGTATGAGAAAGAACATGTATTGCTACATTATGAAGGACTTAATAACCAACCATTATAAAACAAGGTATAACAACAGTGCAATAATAAAAGGGTATTTCAATGCATGAGGCTCCCGCCAACTGCAAGGTCTAGAGAGGGTTAGATGGACGTAGCCTTAAGCTCGTGTAAGGAGGGGCAGTTTCCATGTTTCAAATCCGTGATACCCAAGTCAAAATGGAGCAACCATACTATTGTTCTAAGGCCCACCCTTTGTAACAGCAATGCAACAATCATGGTTCAAAAAAACAAAATACCGGTGCAAGTGACGCACATGAGAGTAGTATTAAGGGCTGCAATATCCAATTTGTAATTTGATAAATGCTCTCCTAATTTAAAGAGTTGCTCTTCTCTTGTTTCTCTCCTCTCAAGGCAGACTAAAAGGATATTTTGTTTAAGTTCTAAGTAATTATAAATTGCTGTGGTGAATGAAGCAACCATGGAACCTAACCAACACTACTCAGGAGTTTGGGCTCAATGGCTGTATGCTTTTTTGAACATGCTAGCATGGGCTGCACAGTGCAGATCAGCGGACTAACAATTCATGTATTATCCACATGTCATTCAGCATTTTTATTTGTCCTTGCATGCCAACCTTCATGGTACAGCAAGTAGGCATATTAATCAATTTGTATTCAAAGAAATTCTTCCATTGCATAGAAATATACAGCATCAGATAAAAATTTGCTCAGATTTAACAAAATTAAATAAATTAATATGTAGCAAACTAAAGGACAATTATGCAGAACCTTCAATCAACAACTAATAAATCACTTTAAAGTATTTATTTTGTTTGAAAGACTTAAGTGTACATTGACTTCTTTAGTTAGATAAGTTATTTATATAATGTACTTTCATCAAATCAGCATATCAAATGTTTAAATTTTTCAGAATGTTTAGGTTTTAGTCACATACTTGGAAAATAAAATCAATTTCAGAGGGGAAATTAGAAAACTTTATGCCCATGTCCAAATATAACCCATCAGATTCCTAAGACAGATAAAAATTTTCAGAATTGATGGTTCACTACTGATTCTTGGTACTATAAGTTCAACGCAACATGCATCAAAATTATTGAATTTTCTTTTCATTGCTAAAGTATCTTCATGCACGTAATCGAATATAGTTGACAACAGTGCCAATCACAACAATCTTATCATGGTGCATAGTATTTATAACCTTAGTCCTAGTCATTGAATATCAAAGAAAATAACTGTAAAGTAATCGCATCAAGTGTATGAAGTGTAGAAATTTTTATATAATGACTTAAGAAGCTCGAGCATATGATGCTATACGCAGATATGAGAAATTGAAATATATGGCTTAACAGATAGCAGCATTATCCCTAAAAATAATGCATTAGATTCCTAATAAAAAGAATAATAAACAGTAAGACTTACCTGAGCATTGCATCCACCAGCAAGTAGATTACCACTTGATCCACCGAAAGAAAAGCTAAATACTTCTTGGGAGGAACCAGCCCTTAATGTAGAAACCTAGGTCATCAATACTCAATTAAAGAAATACACAATTGAAGAAAAGATACTTTCTCAACCAAAACAACTTGAATTGCATCAGCCAAGATATATATTCATCACCCAAGATATATATCATCACCAAATATAGTAGCTAATTAAAGAGACCTAGACCATAAATTTTGAACTAAAGAAATAGCCAATCAAAGAGAAAAGAGATTTTCTTAAGAAACCGAAGGATATATATTCATCACATAGAAACCGAAGGATTTGAACTACAGTATGCGTACAACAAGAAGTCATGGGAAAACCACAGCTATAGAGGTAAAAGCGTGGTTTCTGGGTTGCTCGTGTTTGAGGAAATTAAGGATTTGTTGACTATTCTCTATGGTGTAACATCACTATTAAAAGGGAAATGAATCATATGCTAAATGGGATAATGAGTAGTAAAAACATCAGGTGAAATTATAAAAGTAAGAGAGCAAAGAATACCCTTTTGTGATAATTGACATTTATCACTGATATTCTGACTGTGCTGAAATAATTTATATTTTTTAGAATATAGCAATGCAGAAAGACCTGGACCATAAATTTTGAACTAAAGAAATAGCCGATCAAAAAGAAAAGAGATTTTCTTAAGAAACCAAAGGATATATATTCATCACATAGAAACCGAAGGATTTGAACTACAGTATGCATACAGCATGAAATCATGGGAAAAGCACAGCTATAGAGGTAAAAGCGTGGTTTCTGGGATGCTTGTGTTTGAGGAAACTAAGGACTTGTCGACTATTCTCTGTGGTGTAACATCACTATTAAAAGGGAATGCTAAACGGGATAATGAGTAGTAAAAACATCAGGTGAAATTATAAAAGTAAGAGAGCAAAGAATACTCTTTTGTGATAATTGACATTTATCACTGAGATTCTGACTGTGCTGAAATAATTTATATTTTTTAGAATATAGCGATGCAGAAAGACCTGGATTTCGTACTCTGTTAAATAACAGTTTTCAGCTTACACAACGAAACAGTCCAGGTTAAAGATCATGCATTTTTATGCAATGAGCCCAAACTCAGTCCTAGTTGGCATCTTGTGAGCCTAATAAAGCAATGTTGACTCTTGGGGATTTTACTTTTATGTTTTAGGGGATTGTTTTGCAAGTTGTTTTGGTCCAATGGCTGAGATTTGATCTGAACATACTCCACCACAGTTGTTTCCATTTCTTTTTTTTCTCACTTTGTTACTTAATTAATTTTGGCCAGCTTGAGAGACCTGTTGGAATCATGAAGTCCATGAATATGAAGAAAGAGGAACCTAGCTTCCTCCCTTCACCTGTGTTGAATAAGGTGCAGAAGAAAGCTTTCCAGGATAGAAAATACAAAGAGTAGGAGCAGAAAGTACAGAAAGAATAGGAGAACAAAAAAAAGTGGGGGAAGCAGGGGGAGGAGAAACATAAGAAATACAGAGGAAGAAGGAAAGACGGCAAAGGATGAGAGTGAAAAAAAGGAGCTGACATCCCTTCTAGCCATCCATTCCACTCACTTAACTGGCCTCCAGGCTATTTATCTTCATTTATTCTTCCTAAGGATTTGAACAGGCATTGGACTTTGATAGATAAGAGAAGCTTCAGAAATGTAGAAAAATGATACAGCCATTTAAAAACAAAAAAAATAAAATATGTCGCTATTGAAATTCATGGTTGGAGTATAAGCAAAAACCAGTACAAACCAAAGTGAACCAACAAACTTTGAACATTTTCTTTAACAAGAAAGCATGCGAGCACTTAAACACTTGCTGGGGAAAAAAAAAAACAATTTTTAAACCTGCTTGAAGGTCCTTGTATCCCATGCTCTAACAGTGCCATCGGACGAACACGAACATATAACATGTGCAGAGGATGGAATTGAAAAGGAAATCTCATGGATGGTTCCACTGTGTCCCTCACACTCCCCAAAATATTGTCCGGTTGCTGGAGAGTATAATTTGATTGTGTTTGTTGATAGGGACACTGCCAATGTTGAGATCTCCTGACTTAGAAATAGAAGATTGCATCAAAACGTTATTTAATATAAGTTCTATTATTTACTATAAGTTCTATCAATTTTAAAAAAACAGAAGATGGTTTGCAACAAATCGAAATAAACATCAAAAAACAAAAACTACAAGTTGCAACAGTGGTATATAACATGCAAAACTATATCGAGTGAAAATGCAATAACAAAACTATGAACTCCATCAAAGAACAAAGTTAACTCCCGCCCCCGCCCCCTCCCCACCCCTGTAATGGTAGAGAATAACACAGGGAACTTGATGCGACATGTAAAGGTGATGGCTTTGTCCTACAAGAAGGCATCACTTCGACGAACTATCTAATGTTGAAGGAGCGCTTGAAAAAGAGTTTAGATTGAGATAATGTAAACAAAAATTTAAAAGAGAAAATGTATCTACAGATTAATTAAAGACACAAACACGACTCGATTATTAAAAAATAGTAAGGCTGCATGGCACAAGTAAGCAACTTATTGAGCAGGTTACCAATTCATATGATTGACATTAACGAACAAATCTTTAAAAAGAACGAACGGAAATACAAGAAGAACAGATTGAGTCCAAGAGAGATCTTCCAATATTCCAGCTGATTCAATCGAAGGCGGTGATGGGTAAAGATACCTGGAAGCAATTTGGAAGACGTAATCGTCGCCGAAATTGGTTTGGATGGTGTTCTTGATGCCCAGACGCTTGGAGGAGGAGTGGGACGAAGAGCCATCCCCTATTTCCATCTCCATGGCCGTATCCGCATCCATGGGAAGCAACTCCGCCCTCGAGCTCGGCACGAGATGGCCAGGCCGAGCTCAAGCTCGCCGGGAAAAGGTGAGACCTTGTTGCCGTCGAAGTGGTGGAGAGCCGGAAAAAGGTGTAGACCGGACGCGAGGGATGGATTGGGAGAGGACGAAGAGGGGAAATAGATGAGAGATGGGAGGGATCGATCGGGTGAGACTCGTGAATGGGTTAGGGCCGGCGGACCTCGTCGCAACTCCCGAGTCCCCTGCCGATTTCAAGTCTCTGAGTGTATATTTCAGCCACTGGATTAAGATCTAATGGCTGAGGAATAAATCATATTGCTTTAATCTACTTGTATTTTCGGTACACGCAATGGTGTATTTGGGACTCCATTTCAAACTGGCCCCTAAAATGAAGCTTGTTTGGCCATTTTATTTTCCTTCAAACTATTTCCTTTTCTTTTAAAAATTTAAATTTGCTTAAATATCCTCTTAAAATTTATATTTATTTCTATACCATCATAAAATACTATTTTTTAACAAATGCCCCTAATAATAGAATGATTCTTTTAACACCATTAATAAAAACCATATTTATTTTAATTAAAAAAATAGAATTTTGAAATTATTTTTTTGTTCTTTATCACGATCGCCTTATAAATGTTTCTTTTTACACATCTATCTATTAAGGATATTTTAGTCACTTTAATTTAAAATCATTAATTTTTAACGGCATTAAATGGCTTGAGTGCATATGTAAAAATAAAGATAAAAAAAGGTAGAATAGCATAATAAGTATTTTACGAGGATATACATGCAAATATCAATTGTGGGAGGATATTCATGCAAAATTCAATATTTAGAACGATGTTCATGCAAAAAAAAAAAGAGAAAACAATAAGAGTTAGGTTCCAAGGGACGTGTTAAATATATAGCACAAGGATTGTGGAGTTACTAATGTCACGACCCCCGCCCCGTTCCGGTAGGCTGCCGCGACGGTCCTAGGGTGCGGGTAGGCATAAGGCCACCAGCCACCATGTATAACTCTACTACCTATCAATCATCAATAAATCCTGAAAATTTTAGCATGATGCATGCACAAAATGATCACATTTCCTATATTGACCTGTCACGATTATCTCAATACATACAGCAACACTACCTGTCAGAGCAGCAATCACATAATCTGTCACATAATAAACCTGGACAATATATAGCAATACATTATCACAGGCACACAACTGATCTGCACACACATATATATATATATACCTATTTCCCAATCCATCCATGGTCAACCCATATCCACAACAGGATCTATGACTGTAACTATACACTATATACAATAGAAGGTTTATAATACACCAAAAGGTATAAACCTCTATCTATATTATACTATGGAGCGGCACAGCTAGCAGACAATCTCTAACCTTACTCCTCTCTATACAACACCTGCCCTGCAATCAAAAACACCAAACTGGAAAGTGAGTATATGAATACTCAGTGAGTGGAGTAGAGAGTACTATGCACATGAGACAAGATATAATCATAGCTCGAGGTGAAATCTCATGAGCATATGAGCAATCATCAATAACAGGGTGCACACAACTCAACATAAAAAATATGGAGTAAATCATCACAGTATCACCACAATCATAATCAACTCATCGAAAGCATATATAGAATAATCAAATAAATATGAATGATACATCATGAATATGCTCAATAGATTATAATACTGAAATATGCAAATCGGGGTGTTAATATGCGAAGTCGTTACTAGACAGCTGTCGGAAGGTGGGTCTTACGCTCCAGACGAACCACGACAACTTCTTACTGTCACATGCATATGCAGGATAAGACACGATACTGATAATGTAAATACTTGCCAGTATCCAGAACAGAAATCTATAGAAATATCTCACATCTGTATACTAAACGGCACCTCGCGGGGTCTTACTTTTTCCGGCGGCAAGCCATATATAAGTCGCAGGATTGGCCGATCCTACGCCTAGGGCTGTGTCCCCCTTAGGAAGAGGCTGGGTTCTGCCCATCCAGAAAGCTACTATGTGCACACAGACCGATGTCTAACCCTATCGACTATAGGTGCCCTGTAGATACTGCCAAGCCATGCATAATGCCATAATGCACCCTCTCAATATTCTACTAAAAATGAGCATAATCAAGATTACCACTCACTCGACCATGACCCAATCATAACTAAGATCAGGGTTGGGAGTGAGGAATAATGGGAGTGCAATGCAACTCAATATATCACTGAAAAGGGCTCTACAAATCTTTGAAATAGAGGAAATGACATCAATTTACAAAAGAAGTTATTTCACAATTCGGAACCAATTTGACTACTCTTCTACCTCTCGTAATTCCTCTCAATGTTCCATCAAATGCGTGTACAAAAAAAATCAAGCATAGAAAAACAAGATTATAGAGAAATCTACTACAATATCAATTAAAATGCTCAAGTGGAATCAATTCACACTTGGCAATATTCATAAAAATGAATTAAGAATGCTCATGGTGCAAAGTACATGACTCCCACTCACTTATCAATCTGGCACAGCCCTGATACGCCTCCGAAACTCTATAGAGGGCAGTAGGGGACTTCTTCCTCTTGATCCTTAGTTCCTTGCCCAACTGAAACATGCATTAATAACACATTTATTCTTGTA
>JAOXJJ010000725.1:14593395-14604883 GCA_025769935.1 Phoenix roebelenii | reverse complement strand
AATTAACATCTTTTCTTTTTCCCTTATTCTTATTAATTAATCCTCAATTTACATGAATCATGATGCAAGAGTATCCCCCACACACTTTGGACCAATACTATAGGGTCAAGGTGTGCGAAAGGATCGAATCCCTTCAAATCTAAAATTTTACTAAACCTTGGGTCGACCCCAACTTTGAGAGTCGACCTCCGCTTGAGTCGACGCCAGCTTACCCTGAGTCAACCCCAAGCATAGAGCTGAAAATTCCCATTTCTGAAATTTTCTAAGAGAATCGATCCTACCAGACTTGGGTCGACCCCACTCCGCTTGAGTCGACTCCGGCTTACTTTGAGTCGACCCCAAGCACAGAGCTGAAAATTCCCATTCTCTGAAATTTTCTAAGAGAATCGATCCTACCAGACTTGGGTCGACCCCACTCAGCCCTGAGTCGACTCCGGCTTACTTTGAGTCGACCCAACACCATTTTTTCACCTTTCTTCATCCGGATGAACAGTAACCCGGACTGACCTCTGGTTACTTCATCCTGAAGTTGAACCTCATACCAAACTCCAATTTTCATGAAATTTATACCCAAAGTTTTACACTCATAGGGGTTTCCAAAGAGGTAACATGCATTGCTATCGGAGGCCGTTTGACCTCCGAAACAATTTGCTAAAATTAAGACTTCGACACAGATTTTCCGCAGTCTTAGAAGAACCTTGTTGAATTCCGATTTTCTCTCTTTTAACCACTTCTAACACTCCTATCTAACCTCTTTAGACCACATCCATTAGAAGACTAAGTAGGGATGGGTATTTATCTCTTTCTCTTCGGAGGATTGGATCCTTGCACCGAAGGAAAGGAGACCGACTACTTTCATTTTCTTCTTTCTCCTTCTTCTTCTTCTTCTCTCTCTTCCTTCTCTTCTTCTTCTTTTCTTTCTTTTCTTTTCCTCCGCCTGAGACCCCTCCCTTCTCTGTTTCAAATCCACCACCTCAGCCACCAAACCCCTTAATTAAGTCACATCAAACACCAAAATTCTCATTTTGCCCTTGCCACTTCAACGCATCTACAATTATGCCATTATCTTTTGATTCCTTCTAATTTTACCCTTTATATCAATTTTAAGGACTATTATATCCTTCTTTATATATAAAAAAAATTGGAAGTATTACAACTAACTCATAGCATCATATTCATAATTTAAAATTCACTATTCATTAACAAAACCAATATGGAGGATTGGATGTACAAGATATTTTTCTAAAAAATAAAAATAAGTATTATTATTCTCTTACGTTTATTTTGGTAGTGGTTCCAATGCTTTTTGAAATCCAATTTTGTCATAATATAAATGCATGTGATAAAAATTGAGTTATATACACCATTGTTTTCTAGCGAACAAGGCTATTCCTCATAATCTCTCAACTAAACTTGTTTCTTAATAGCCCAAAGGCACCAGAATCTTAATCTTACTATAAACATAAAAACCATTTTCCAGTGCCTCTTCGACATGTTCAAAAATCACATGAACCTCCGATGGTTTTTAAGCTCCCCCATTGGGCACCAAAAAGCATAACTTAAGTTTGGAATCCTCCTTTTGATTGTTGTGTTAGAATATTTTCAAAATATGGGCTTCCACTAATTACGTATTTTTATTTTATAAAACGGGTTAGATGTATGACTCATAATGGTACTATGATTAAGCCCAATATGATGTGTAATCATTTTGTTTTATGGGCTTTGGTGCACCTTGGATGTATAAGATTGAGTCTTATTTATTATGGTAATTTTGGTATGTAGGCCAAGAAACTTAATTAGAGTTTGGAGCCTTTAATGGGAAGGCTCCTTTATGTTTCCTATATAAAGGCTAGGTTTTCCTCTCCTCTCCATATGGTTGATAGCTTGCCCCATTGATGGCTATCTTTTGTGAGGAGCAAGGAAGAAAAGATCCAGCCGCTATTATTCTAGGTGATTGAAGAACGAATTCAATATGTCTTCCGCATATATATCTCTCAAACTTGAATATAGTGCTATTGTGATTCTAAATCTTAACATGTTATTATTTATGATTAATAATTGGTATCAGAGCCTTCATACTAGGATTAGAATCCTTCATACACAATTATTATTTTATTCAGATTTACGAATTGGTTTTATGCATTGGTGATATATGGTGAATGGATCTTCTGCATAGGATTAGAATCCTTCATACATTGGATTTACGGATTGGTTTTATACATTGGTGATATATAGTGAATGGATCTTCTCCATAAATCTTCATACACAGATCTCCCATTGATAATCAAATATCTGATTTTATTTTATTTTAGATTTGCATGCAATATGATTGTCTAAATGAAACAATATAATTATGGAGGAAAAATGAAAAGGAGAAGCTAGAAGGATTTGCGAACGAAAAGGTCATCCAATCTCTTTTGTCACCAGCCCAATATCTCGGCTCATAAGCCAACAAAGAAATAGACATAACGAAGACCTCCATTGAATAAGCTCAATTGCAAAAAAAAAAGAAGGTCCCACTGCACCTTCTGCCAAACAATTGGCATGCCTTGTTGTTGAAGGATGGCGCCAATACCTTCGCCGAAGGCATCAGTTTCATTGATAAAAGTATCATTGAAGTTCGGCATGGCCAATGTTGGTGTTCATGGCTTGTTTAAGTTTGAGAAAGATCGCTTCTGCTTCATCATGCCACCCACGTATACATAGGTAACGTAAACATGCAACAAAATAATAATAGAACAACTACTCTCTCTCCAACAACTGGTTGACGCGGTAAATCAACATCCATCCGTTGCTGAAGGTGGCTCCAGGTCTTTCTCCCTTGCATGCATGGCTGGCCCATTCTTAATAATGTTATTATTGCATAACGGGAAAGCTGACTAAAACTACAAGAAAGGGATCCATTAGAAGCGATGGTCTTTTGGATCTAATTTACACCAATATTAGTGAACTGTTACCTTCTACTATATGTGGGAACAAATATTTCATAACCTTCATAGATGATTTCTCGCGTTATGATTATGTTTACTTGATTAATGATAAATCCCTCGCTCTTGAGAAATTCATGATTCTTACAAAAATGTGGGATAGTTCCTCAATACACAATGCCAGGAACACTTGAGCAAAATGGTGTTTCTGAAAGGCGTAATCGGACTCTGAAGGTTATGATTAAGAGTATGATGAGTAGAATAAATTTGCTAGAATTCTTGTGGGGTGAAGCATTGAAATCTACCATGTACATTCTGAACAGGGTTCATAGTAAAGCTATTGAGAAAACTTCTTTTGAATTGTGAATAGGTCGTAAACCTAGTTTAGCCCATTTTAGATTTTGGGGCCGCCCAGCTGAGGTTAGGATTTATAATCCTTCTAAAAAGAAATTAGACCCCAAATCCACATCTAATTTTTTTCATTGGGTATCCAGATAGATTAAAGGGCTATAAGTTCTATTGTCCTAATCATGGCACCAGAATTGTTGAGTCTATTATGGCGAAGTTTTCAGAGAATAATGTTGGTAATAGTGGGAGTTCTGTGTTAAATAAACTTTTGTTAAACCAAACCAAGTTGTGGTTCTAATTTTCGTTATACAAAAAAGAGTTATTTCTCAGCCGATTGCAACAGTTAATTAAGAATCTGGGCACCAAGAAGAGCCTCACGTTCCTCCTCCAACAACAGTTGAGTCAATTTTTGAACCACGGGTTAGGAGAATATAAAGGGAAAAAAGGTTTGCCTTGTCTAATGACTATATTGTCTATTTATTAGAGAGTGATTTTAATATTGGGCATAATATTGATCCCATCTTCTTTAAAGAAGCATTAACAAGACCTAACTTAGATTAATGGCTAAATGTCATGGAAGATGAAATGCTTTCTATAAAGAAAAATAGAGTTTGGAAACTTGTTGAGCTTCCACCACATGTTATGGCCATAGGTTGCAAATGGGTTTACAAATCTAAATTAGACTCAAAAGGGGACGTTGAACGACAAAAGGCAAGGCTAGTTGCTAAAAGTTTTAGAGGGCATCGACTATAATGTGACTTTTTCGCCGGTTTTATCCAAGGATTCTTTTAGAATTATCATGGCACTTGTAGCGTACTATGATTTGGAGTTTTATTAAATGGATGTTAAGATAGCATTTTTAAATAGAGATCTCTGTGAAAAAGTTTACATGAGACAACCTGAAGATTTTGTCGTAGAGAAAAAAAAAATGGTGTGTAAGTTGAACAAATCTATATATGGTCTCAAGCAAGCATCCCGACTATGGTATTTGAAATTGGATGAAATTGTGACTTCTCTTGGTTTTGTTGAAAATACAATAGACCAATGCATTTATCTCAAGTTTTCACTAGACCAGACATAGCCTATGCAATCAGTATCTTTAATATATTTCAGTCGAATCCAAGACGAGCATTGAAAACCAACTAAGAAAGTTATGAGATATTTAAAGAAGACTGAAGGTTATATGCTTACTTTTCAGCATACAAATCATCGTGAGGTGGTAGGCTACTCAGATTCTAACTTTGCAGGATGTCAAGATTATCTGAAGTCAACTTTAGGTTATGTTTTTATGATGGTTGGTGGTGCTATTTCTTGGAAAAAGCATAAAGCAAACTCTAGTGGCTTCTTCTACTATGCAGGCTGAATTTGTGGCATGCTATGGAGCTACGATTCAAGCCATTTGGTTGAGAAATTGTATTTTGGGACTGAAAGTTATTGATTCCATCTCGAGACCAATTACTATCTACGCTGACAATAGTGCATCAGTGTTCTTTTCAAAGAATAACAAGAGTTCTGGTGGCTATAAGCATATAGACATCAAGTACTTAGTGGTTAGAGATAAAGTAAAAGAAGGGCAGATAAAAAAATAGAGCATATAAATACAAAGACAATGATTGTAGACCCATTGACTAAGGGACTCACACTGAAAGTCTTTAAGACACATATTGCTAATATGGGCATTGTGAAAACCTTTGATGTTTTTGGTTAGTGGAAGTTATTTATGTAAAAGAACTACATTTTGGCTTGATCCCTTTTTACGGGGTACATAAGCAACCCATATGCTTCGGGTACATCCTCTTCCAATAATAATAGCATTTATCTTTCCATTTATAATTCTATATTTTGTGCACATGAATTATAATTATATTTGAGCATGCATTTCACATATGTCTTTTGTTATGATATCATTTTGATCCTGAGATATAATGCATAAAGACATAATGTAAGTCTCTTTTGAGATATGTGGCTTCTTTTTGAAGCATTTATGTGGACCGATGTGAATTAGCACACATTTTAATCACATTGTGGTGCTAAGTTCATACTACATACTACTACATTAGTTGGAGGATGAGGATCCATGTCGATAAGGATGTTAGCATTTATAGCTGTGGAGTGGTCTTACATCGATGAAATGGTGTAACAACTTCCATGTTCGATGTTGATGTTCTTGTTGGACCAGATCATGTATCCAATGTGATTATCATTTGAGTTATATGCATGGCCATTTATGTAGTCTAACCCGAGAGTTGTTTTCAAAATAAAGTTTTTTAAATTAATATGACAATCCGTGTTCGCCCAAGTGGAAGAATGTTAGAATATTTTTAAAATATGGGCTTCCACTAATTGCATATTTTTGTTTTATAAAACAGGTTAGACTTATGACTCATAATGGTACTATGGTTAAGCCCAATATGATGCGTAATCATTTTGTTTTATGGGCTTTGGTGCACCTTGGATGTATAGGATTGAGTCTTATTTATTATGGTAATTTTGGTATGTAGGCCAAAAAACCCAATTAGGGTTTGAAGCCTTTAATGGGAAGGCTCCCTTATGTTTTCTATATAATGTATAGGTCCCCTCTCCTCTCCATATGGTTGATAGCTTGTTCTATTGACGGCTATCTTTTGTAAGGAGTAAGGAAGGAAGGATCCAGCCGCTATTATTCTAGGTGATTGAAGAACGTATTCAATATGTCTTTCGCAGGTATATCTTTCAAACTTGAATACGATGATATTGTGAGTTTAAATCTTAGCATGTTATTATTTATGATTAACATATTGTTCACTGAAAAGAGTAACATAGCACATGGTATTGAAGAGAGCAACAACACAATGGCGGCGAGCAAGAAAGAAGACGATGTAGCTGCGGTGAGAGGTGGAGCAGACGTTGCGGCCATAGTGAGGGGGAACAGATGATGCGGCCGCGGCGAGAGGGAGAGAGAACAATGTGACGGCGGCGAGAGGAGGAGTGGATGATGTGATAGAGGCGAGGTGCGACGAGATTAAGCATTTAAGAGTTAGGTTAAGATGTAAATTTGTAAAGCTATAAAAATATTTAAAAAATATCATATATATATATATAATATTTATTAATTTAAATAACATGCTTGGTTCGGGTCGGTGCAAATCTGATTCTAGCCCAATCAAAGTATGGGCTCAAATTTCTGGCCCGATCCAGTCTGCCAGGCTGAGAAATCAGGTCCAGGTACGTCAAAACTATGCCAGGCTCGAACAGGCCGAGCAGCCCGCCTGGTTGTTTAGCAGGCCTAATTATGTACCAGGTTACTCAAAATTGGTTCAAAGGGCACTCTTGATGATACCCGGCGGACTCTTCTGGCATTTAAAGCCACTCATATTTTAAAGAAGGTATTCAATTTGCTGATTGGTTAGCCAGTAACGGTTTCCCAAAAAAGATGCAGAGAATATTGGCTGAGACCCTATTACATAGCATTTGGTTTAAAAGAAAGCTATATTTCTAGACATGGTAACTAATTTGCTAATTGTTTAGCCAATAAAGATTCTCAAAAGACTTTATTTCCATGATTGAGCTCCAAAAATAGAATATTAGGGGTTTCAATCCCCTCCTTGAGAGAGGAGTGAAAAGGAGAAAGGAAAGCCGGATGTGCTACCTCTCTTTCCATCCTTCATTTTCATATCCAGCTGTAGAATGAAAAGTCTAAACACCATCCAAATTACGCATACGACGGTGAGGAAATAAAGAGAGGATCCTAGCATAACCTAGGCCTAGATGAGAGGAGGCACGACAGCTTAATACTTCGCTGTTAGCTATCCAGAGAATCCAACCGATTATAGATCCGTCAGCTACCAAGGAGAGTAGTCCAATCCTTGAGAGTAAAAGATGCTTTTGTCTGCACTCTCTAGTGGTGCAAGGTTGGTGCATTCTAATCTCTTTCTATGAAGGATAGGATATCATTAGCATTATCATCACCTCTATGGTGCATGATCAGCCTTTGTGGCTCCTCAATATCATAGACCTTCACATAATAATTAGTTTTAATTTATTATTTTTTAAAATAAAGACCATGTGTTGGTGGACTTGAAGATCTGTTGTAGATTCTTAGTTTTTGATCCTGGCATCCTGCTTTGTTTTTAGCCGTTTCAATTTCATGTTTTTCTGAGAAAAAAAAATCCAATGTTACTAGAAAATATCCATTCATCCAACTCCCCGCTGCCTTTTTAGCAACTCAACTATTAATAATCGCTAGATACGGACTCAGGCCAACTCTAGGCCAGAATTTGGGCTAGGCTTGAAAAAATTTAGACCAGATTTGGGCTTAAATATAAAGCTTATTTGTTTGTTGTGTCAAGCTCGGAATATGTCATTAGCTCGGCTCGAGCTCAAATAATTTCTAAAATGGAGCCCAAATTTAGGCTTGAATCAATTTAATTTTGTGTATTATTATCTAGAGAGAATAATGAGGAAATAAAGAATAAAGTAAAATAGGTTTAGTTAAGAATAGTTTATCATGTACCATTTACTTGTGTTATAGAAGAGAGTTCAATTTTCAACCAGCTCATTTATTTGTAAGCAATATTATCAAATATTAAACTTGAATCGGGTTTAGGCTAAATCTATTTTTGGCCCAAATAGGTAATTTAGGCTGGCCTAATTAGGTTCAGGCTTGGGCTCAGGTCGGGCTAGGGCCTAGATTATTTAAAAATTTTGGGGCCTAAGGCTAGCCCGAAGCTCAAAAAAAATTTGGGCCAGGTTTGGGTAGGGGGATGGCCTGGTCCGGCCCGGCCTAGCTCCATCCCTAAGATTGCTTCAGCCCAATCGCTAATTCACAAGCAAGTTGATTTTCAGTTACTTATTTTCCATTTTAATCAATCCTATTGTCAACTTAATTTATTTATTAATTTGTTGCCGGCCCAATGGGTTGCGCTAGCGGTGACTGGGTCACATAACGCGTCCAAGCCCTCGTGCTACAGGAGTCTCTTTGGGTACTTTTGGTTGGGCCTTGTATTTTTTTTTTAATTTTTTCTTTTTCCCAGCACAAAAGTAACCCTAGAGTCCGTATCTGGGTTAGCTCCCGACTTAATAAAAGCGGGTCCTTTGATTCCTTTCCGACTCCAACTCCTTTCTAGGGTTCGCGGAAGAAATCAGGGGAGACGAGCCGGACAAAGAAGCAAGATCTCGAGGTGCGAAATTCCCTCTCCTCACGAAATCGCTGCTTTCCGTTCTTCGAAACGATGCGCGTTTCCCATGATTTCGTTAGGTTTTTGGTTTTTAGCCGGTTGTTTGAGAAGATCTTCTCGTTCTTCAATTTCTCTGGTTCTCTTCTGCTCTATCTTATGGTTATAGACGATTCTGTGACTGTGGCCGTTTCTTTGCTGCCTTTGGATGATTTGTTTTAGATTCTAGGGTTTATGTGCGGTAAAACCTATTTTTCATAGCAGTGTGCTATAGAACCGAGAATAGGTGGTTTGGAATGCGAAAGGGTTTTAGATCTAAGGTTTATATGCGGTAAAACTTAATTTTCACTTATAGAACCGAGAATTAGGTGGTTTGGTGGGTGAAAGATTTCATCTTCAAGGGTTTTGATTGGTGAATAATGGAAACAAAAGATGTCGTCGTTCTTGAGTTTCGATCAGGAGCTTTAGACAGGGTTATTGGTGGTTCACTAGGTGCAATGATGAAAACCCAACGCGGGGGTTGGTTGGGGTTGAGTCGGTTCTTCTAAGTGAATAAAGATTTATTATCTTCTTTTAGATACATCTGTATCCTGATGTTGTATTTTCTGTTCGTCTTGGTTGTTCTGTTGGTTTCAATTGCCTAGTTGACAGTTGGCTCTTCTCGTTAAATAGCTAATTTGAAGTAAAATCATGAAGGATCTTGAACATAAACATACTCAAGATTGTCAGTGCTGCATGCCAGTGATTTCGCAGCCTTGCACTAGCATGATATGCCAACTCTTTTTCGGTTCTGGCATGAACTAGCATGCATGGCCACTATTGGTTCCCGACTTTCCCTCTGCTTGCAAGGATGCTTGCAATGCAGTCATGCTATGTGTCATTCTGGTGCTGGCATGTGTTGGAAGGCAAACCCCTGAATATAATGGCAAGTTTTCTCAATTGGTGGCTGTCACAAACTATTTAGATGTTTCATTTATTTATATAATTTTCATTATGAAGTTACTGTATAAATATATCATTATTTTGATAAATCAGGAAATCTTATTTTTACATATTAGCATCTTTAAAATTAATACATGAGTTTATTTATGCAGTCAACTTCTCTAGATTCTTCTTGGTTGTCATATCTGCTTTCTTTTTGAGCTCTTTAAGTTCTTGATTTTGCAGATTTTCTGCTTGTTGTCAAGATTGTAATGTTTTTCTTTCCAGCCAACTTTCATCATTTCTGAACTTTTACAAGTTTTTCCCTTTATTTATTTAATTGGATACTCTCTCCCTATGTATGTGTTTGTTTTGAGTGTGCGTGCATGTTTATATTTGGGGGGCTTGGTTGTAGGGGATAACCTCCAGGGTTGCACCAAAATCTTACATGATCAGCTAATGGATCATAGCCTGTTTAGAACGTTACATTACTTCAACTATTTTGCATTGTTCCTCCACTTTGGCTGCCTGGAGTGATGTTAAATGAGCTTATTCTTTTAATGGGGAAGTAGAAGGTAAATATATTTGATCTAACATGATGAATATTTGTTGCAGAAGTGAAAAAAAATCAAGTTCCTTAATGGCTGGACAAAGAAACAACTATGGTAAACGATCCCACTCTCAGTCAGACTATGCTGACAATGGAGCAAATGGAGCAAGCAAGAGAAGAAATCCTGGTGAAGAAAGAGATCCCTATGTTCCTGGGCCAGAAGATACTGTTTATCGTTACTTGTGTCCTGGAAGAAAAATTGGAAGCATCATTGGGAGGGGTGGTGAGATTGTGAAGCAACTGAGGTCTGATACACAAGCAAAGATCAGGATTGGTGAGACTGTACCTGGATGTGATGAGCGAGTTATAACCATATTTAGTACAAGCAGAGAAACGAATTCCTTTGAAGATACTGGGGATAATGTTTGCCCTGCGCAAGATGCCCTCTTTAGAGTGAACGAGAGGCTCGTCACAGATGAGGCACCTGGTGATGAAGATGCAGATGCAGGTGCCCCTCAAGTTACTGTCCGTCTGCTTGTGCCATCTGACCAGATTGGCTGTATTATTGGGAAAGGGGGACAAATTATACAGGGCATACGTAGTGACACTGGTGCTCAAATTCGCATTTTGAAAAATGAACATCTTCCTGCTTGTGCCATCAGTAGTGATGAGCTTCTGCAGGTATGATGGTTCACTTGCATACTAGTAAAGAAATTTTAGTTGTGATGTATGCCTAATGCATACCCCCTGTTTACATGTGAGGCTTGCACCACATGCTAGCAGTTCACATTACGTATCTTGCATTTGCATCATCAGAGGGGTGATGTTTTGGTGCATTACTGTATGTATGCTTTCAGCTTCACTCATATGTTGATCATGCATTCCTTATAATTAACAACTTTGCTCCACTTGCTGTCATAGCATGGAGCGTGCATCAGTTTCGGTGAGAGCTTATTTGTCCTAAGTGAGAGACTCTTGACTTGTCAGATCTGTTAATGGTTACTGGATTTACCCTTACTAAACAAAAGATTCTACTTCTGATGTTTTCTTTCTGCCCTTTTCCTATTGTGTATCATTTGAAGATCAAAGTAATGCTTAATTGTGTGCTTTCCTTTTGGAAACCAATAGATGATAAAGTAATGCTTAATTGTGTGCTTGCTTTTTGGAAACCAATAGAGAATATAGTATATTTAATATTGTAACTAGCATAAGCAACTGATGATAACTCTGGCATTGTCCCTTCACATCATTATCCCCCCCCCCCTCTTCTTCCAAAAAAAAAGAAGAAAGCTTCTCTCTGTTGCATTGGTGTAGATTATATGTGCAAGTCTACTTCTGTTTTATTTTCTTCTGTTCCCTTATGTTTATTGTTAACTATGTCTCTAATCAGACAGAATCTTTGTTAACTATATCTCTCTGATCAGAGATTTTTTTTTTTGGTATCAGATTACTGGGGAAGCTCTTTTTGGAAACCAATAGAGGATATAGTATATTTAATATTGTAAATAGCATAAGCAACTGATGGTAACTCTGGCATTGCCTTCACATCATTAGCGCGCCCCAAAAACCCCCCCCCCCCCCCCCCCCGC
>JAOXJJ010000725.1:14570034-14586714 GCA_025769935.1 Phoenix roebelenii | reverse complement strand
TATATATTTGGCGTGCGCCAATAGGCCTGAGAATAGTGCTTGTAGCGGGTCCGTACTTCTGAATCAAAAATGCAAATACCACCCTAAATAAAGGGGTTACAGGTTTAATAGGTTACCTTCTTACTGTGTGATGCTGCTGTTGGGTGCTGGAGATGATTTCCTGCCACATTGGACATAACAAGCTGTGCATTTGATGGCTGCTTATTTATATGGCTTAGGAATATCCTACCACCACAGCGTGTCAATTTTGTTCCTTTAGGCAGGATGGGGAGTTTATTCTTCTGCTACACTAGAATATCTCTATGGCCCTGGGATCCACACTGCAGGTACTTGTATTTCTTAATTTGGTGAACAAGAGATGGGCCTTTCATGTCCTGTGTTCAATTGCATAGAGAATTCGTTCTATTTGCAGGTGGGGTCAGACCAAAAAAAAAAAACGCTGTAGTACTCTAATATTGGATAAGCAGCAACTGTACAGTGTTCTCATAATGGATTGGATGATATCCTCATGGTGGTTGGTTCTTTTGTTCCATTTGTGTTGCATGTTTCTCAACCAAGAAATGGGTTGAAAGTGTATATGCTGCAAATTGTAAATTTGTTATTTTTAGTGCAATGCTCTGGGAATGTCGGGAAGCCAAGGCTCTTCCTCAGACATGTTCAATGAAATGGGAGATGCCCAGTCCAATGGCTGGGACATGAAATAAGTGATTTTATTTGGGTTCAAATTTATGCGGAGAGCAAAGCTTCTGGGTGGTTTCGAAAATGACCCTCTCTTCATGTTTGGTCAGAACTGTCGTTAAGGGTTTTTCTTGCGACTGTAGAAACTATGGATTCCTTCAGGAGTTTCTTTTTAAGTGAGAGTGGTCCGTTCGATGGATGTAGTTTGATGGCTCCTCTTTGTACCTTCTCTTGCAATCAAATTTGCCATGCCCCTATTCTTTTGGTTATGAGGCAGGAGCTGTTGTTTGTGCTTAATATTCGCTTTCAGAAATGACAATCCAATGGCAAATGAAGTGAGGGTGCTTCTTAACCAGATACATCAACAAACGACAATTCATATGGTATTGTTGAAATGTGTATTATTAGCTGATCAATCACTATGATTAATGTGTTCGTTACTGATGGCTTTCGTGCTTGACTATATGCCCCCGTGCAAATTTAGGTGGCATTGGATCTGGCGTCAGCATCTTTCCAATAGGGCCATTTGTCTTATCTGCATCCTGCTGTGGTCGGGCAAACGGAGGCCATTATCTATAAGAAAAATCGGGTTTCCTCTTGATAAATTAAAATCCATTGATAGATTCTTCAAACCTCTCGCTAACAAACTTGGGATAACAGGCCTGTTCGATTCCCTGTCACGGATCAGTGATGCACGTCTTGGGTTGCTTTCTGCATCAGTTGCTTTAAAAGTCCTTTGAGTGCCGGTTCTCCACCTGCTCGGTTTACCGTGAGCTGGCAATTCCGCTTAAAATAAATTTGAACAGAATATAAAGACATTTTGTTACAGGTTATCTATTGTTTTATATATTTGATGTGAAATTATATGATTTAAAAAACAGGTTATCTGCGGATTTAAGTGGAAAGGTAAAGCTGTCTTTGAAACCATAGGCTTCTTATAACCACTAGGAAATATGATGTCCAGGCTAGCATTCAAAGTACTCGGAGATCAGGAAATGAAAAGAAAAAGAGACATGAATGGTAAGAGTTTAGCAAATTCAAGCGTATTCCACTAATGCCAACAGATATCACAATTGCAACAAACAAGCCAGATTAATGTTATACAGAAAGGTCAGGTTCTTTCAACCAGGAGCTCTGTAAAATGTAAGACAAATAACCCTTGCTTTCTGGTTTTTATATGCTCTACCTGAACGTATAGGATTAAGACCCTCTATGGGGTTGTTTTTGGAGAGGTTAATTTCTGAAGCTCATAAAATTCTTCAAAATAATATATGGATATTTGGTAAAAATTTTAAAACAGATCTTAAAAGCTGAAAATCTCAATTTAGCAAAAACTCTAATTTAGAACATCTTCCCAAAAATGTTTTCTAAAATTCGTCAAAAAACTATTTGCATGACTAAAATACCTCTTTAACTTTATATTATATTAATATACAAATAATATTATAATATTATCTTAAAATAATAATACGATGCTCATATACTATGATAATATTATACTATGAAATATTAACATATAATAATAATAGTTGTAATACTTTATATTAAAATATCACATTATAATTATTAGCTAATAATAGATACATTACCACTATTACTATTACTATAATAAAAAACAATACATTATATCATTATAATATTATAATATTATATATTATTATAGCATTACAATATTATATTATTAAAAATAAAAAATCTGTAGAATAAGAATATTTTATAACAACAATTCTAGTATAAAGAGTTCAAAAATTGAAAGCACTAGAAAATATTTTTTTCAGTCCTTTTTTAATATTGAAAGCCTTTTTTAATTTGGTTCCCAAACGGATGTTAAAGTTTTACATAATTACAAAACAATAAATATATCTGCTATGAAAAGCTAAACTTTCAAAAAACTTTACCAACAAAAGCTCTACTATCAACAATGATTTCAAATAGGGCACAATGACAACGGTGTTTTGGCGGACTCATTAAAACCATCAAGCAACAAGGATTCTGCAATAATCTTTTCTCTCTAATATCACCTGAAAAAAGTGCACTAACATATCCTGCTTTGCACTTTAAAGATAAATTTCACCATAATACCAACCTCTTAATAGTAGAAGACAAAAAGAAAATGGCAAGAACTTAAAGTGTCACAGTAGGTGCAGAAAGAAGAAACCCAAAATCCAACTGTAGTTTAATAATTACTGACATTCTAATGTATGCTTTAAGACCATCCATGGAACCTTGACCTCAAACACATTCTGCCAGCCGAATGAAACTGGTTCCACTGCCTATAAATATAGATGATAAACTCCACACGAACTACAGTTCAATATCAGCAGATACAAGCAAGCAATCAATACAGTAATGAACGCAAACCATGATCAGCTAGCCTCGTTCAGCAACACATTAGAACCATGGAAGTGATTTTTTGGCTGAAGGACTCTTTCATGTGCTTGGAGCTGCTTCCATTTTGGCCCCTGAAGAGGCTTCTTCAGTCTGCTGCACATCTCTAACCTTTTTGGCATTATCAGTCTTTTCTGCTTCCTCTTCTGGAAAAAGATGGGTAATTAATTTAATATGAGGTTAGAGTTCCCAAAATACTGAAAATGTATGACTGCACTGCAACAATTGCACTGGGGATCATCACCCCCACTACTGGAGCACAGGAGCTTATGCTTAAAAAATAAATTGTCTTTACAACAGCAAAAGCTTGTTTTATTAGTTATCTGCAGGCTGACCATCAGAGTTTCCTAACAAACATTAGAGTTGCCTAAATTGATAATTTAAATTAAGATTAATCATGGGTAACCATGAGACAATAAGGTACGTTTCTAGCATAAATGTCTTAGATCTGTGAACAAAAAACTTTTCCTTTTTTAAATCAAAGATAAAGAAATCACTATCTGCAATCAGCTCCCCGGTTCCAATTTCTCACTAGGAATGATATATATCAGCTTTGTATTATGCAAGCGTAATTTGTATTTCCACTTGAAGCATATTATTCTGTGCAAAAAGGTAATAGCTTAATCAATGAAAAAAGCATGCAGAATAATCTAATAATAGAAAGGAAAGATCAGCAAACAAGCATTATGCAGATAAACATGGAATCGTGTCAAATGTAGAAGGACAAGATATGTGGATACAAATTTTGAATCCTCAATAGGTTCTTTTCCCCTTAAGATGCAGGCAATCCATTTCATGCAGTCTCGATGAAACAACAGTTGATTGCATCCTCTAATGAGGAATACTTCTAAGTTGTTAAGTGTCCTCTAATCCACCTTGATAAACTAAATTACTTGTCAAATGTGCATGTATGTGTAAGTTGAGCAATGAAATGCAAAACTATATGCACTATGAAATGTGTTTTACAAACCCTGTACATGAAGCAGAAGAGATAAAATATGCCAAGTCCCTTCCCCTTAATAAAATAAAGGTACTTGTAGGGCTGATACTTCAAACTGATTCCATATCCGGATTGCTGGATCCCCATGATCAGTGAGGGAGGTATTACCTAATGAAACCATAAGGTGTCCTCCAGACTGTCAGATGAAGACTTCAGGTATCTCCGAACTGTATAGCAAAGATTTGAGGAGAACTATGAGGTGTCTCTGAACAATCTTATGAGAGCTTGAGATGTCTCCAAGCTGTGATATGTAGACCTTTTAAGTTACCTCTGAACCGCCTTACAGAATTGAAGGTGTCTTTGAACTGTGTATAATACTTGAGTGACATGGTTAAATCTCAGAAGAGTATCCCACCCTCCATGAAATAAAGACAGGCATACCCATAGGTAACTCTGCGATAAGAGCAGATCCATAGGCAAATGCCAGATATAAGTATAAAGATGAGGTGGGCGAGTCTTGTATGTACCTAGTACACTAAGCTTGGAATAGAGATGTGGGCCTGAAGGAAACTGCTCAATAATCAAGTTTGGAGTAAAGATGGAGAAAAAGGCCCAAGTACTCAAATCTCCATGCATGGAGATTTCAGAGAACGCGAGCTTTGAACAACATAGAGTTTTGTACAATCATGATGATTGAGGTGTTGATCAGCATGCTTGATGCTGGACATAGATGATCAACACAAAAATTGAAGATGCAAAAAAAATTGAGGCACCTTGTGCTGTCATTGAAAAATTGCCTTGGATATTGAGATTGCTATGCTAACATGAGTTAGGATGTTCATTTGAGCATGCACTACGATCATGAATCAAAGCATTATAAAGATGGCAATGATTGGCTGGCTGCTATTGCAAAGATCCCAATAATTAAAGTTGTTTGTTTGGAGATTATAACAGCCAGTTGCTATAATCCTGAATACTAAGGTGATAAAACATTGTTAATGATGGCCTTGAGAGATCAGACACTGGTGCTGCATAAATCACAAAGAATAAGAAATCCTAAAAATACTAGAGGCTATCAAGTGGTGCAGCAGCATGGACCGTATCAGCGTGAATGGGTCTTTAAATTAAAGTCAGTGTTTCCTCCTCTTCCATTTTTCTATTATAAACTTTTTTACAGGATAGCAAGGGAAAAAGAGAGAGATACCACGGAACCTTCTCCACACTCTTCTTCATAATATAATACTGTAAATTTAATAGTATTCAAGGAGAATGAGATAGTGGATGCTGTCAATAATGAGAGAGTATAGATTGGAAAAAAAAGAGAGAGGATGAAAGTACTCACCCATCACCACCCTCTTCCTCTGGGACCAGCAAGAGATGCTCCTTGCTTCTATTTGCTGCCAAGATATCACCCAAGAGAGGGCCTACAATGATGGGTCCTTCCTTCATGTAGGCCTTGGAACAATATCAGCAACTAAGTCATGTATCATCTGTACAATGACGGAGCATGTCCTTATGGTTGGCAAGTGTCAAGGTCTTGACATCTCATGGTCAAGGTCAAAGATGGCATAGCAGTATCATAGTAGTGTCTGAACTCAATTAAAGGCTAGCTTCCTCTCTTATTTACAAGTGAAAAGAGTCCATGGGTTTCAGATCTATATTTGACATGATCCACCAAGTCCTAAGGAATCAGACTTTCCCATATATGGCTGAAGATTTGAGGTGCACAGCCGATATGAAGGGATTTCTCTCTCTTTCTTTGCCTGTTCTTTAGCTTAGGGCTTAGGAATGGGAGTGAATATCACAATGACAAAGGGTTTTGATTGATTTCTCTTAATTCTCTTCTTTCATTTGCTTTGAAAGACAGCCAGTACACTTGCACATCTCTTAATGGATCCCAGTTGACTCCGTACTTCTCTCTTGATTCAGTTTCCTTCTAGAATCATTTATGTCAGTTATATCCTATCCTAATACTTGGATGGCTGGAAATATATGAAGAATGGTGGTTGATCATGGAGCATTCCATCCAAGAATTTAGGCTGAACCAAAGAGAAGTAATGTTTCTTCTCAAAGCTTCATATTTCATGGCTGCAAATTTAAGAGGCTCGCTCGAGTGATTCAGAACAGTTGGAAAGAAGCCTAGCTTTTCTTTTGATGACACTACTCTATTTCGAGCCATTAAGAAGTGATGATGGCACCATCGCCTTTAGAAAATATGCTGTGAAGCAGTTCCAGTACAAACTCCTAGAGAGCTCTAGAAGAAAATCTTTTCCTCATGCTCTAGTTTGGTTAACTACACATGGAACCTCAAACGTTACTCAATTAGATTGCAACATACCACTATACTTCATGGATACAAAAGGTCACAAGAAAGTCTCTGCTTCACACAAGGATTCAGGTATTAGTGTCTGTACCCGTGCCATTCTAAGATGTGTTGAAAGGGGAAAACCTTAAAAACCATTTTTCAGTTACACACACACACGCATATATATATATGTCATGCCAACAACCCAGACCATGTGCTGGTAATGGCTCAACAAGGTTGGTGCTGGCCAGCACGAACCAGCATGGTGGTGCCCGAATCCATGGCTTTCTATCAATTTCTGATTACATAAATTGTTAGCTGAGATAAGGCCAAAACCAAAGAAAAATTTCTTTCTTTTGGTTGGAAAAATCAAATAGAATGATAAGAGCCTTGAGTTACAAGGCAAAGATCCTAAGGTATATAGTTTTGCTAGCCAACATTCTTGAAAAAATAACTAATCCTTTGGTTGTGGGATGATATAGACTGCTAGAAATGGAAACCTATGACCTGACAAATAATAAAATTATCTCACTCTACTGAAGGAAAACAGTGTTCCATTAAATAACTTTGAGACATTGACAAAACCATGATGAATGTATTGAGCCCAGATGATCATTGAATAAACCATTGTTTTTTCTTGATGGACAACAGATACACAAACTAAAGCAGCCAACTTTAAATATATATAAATTATATCCAACTTACAAAAGTCAAAGTAGTTTGAGCATAGCTTGAACTTTACCATGAGCCCACAAAATAATCAGGCTCATATTGAAAGTTGTAAACCTTAGCACACAAACTCTCTTGCGACAGAAGGTTCCATTTTGTTGTGATAAACTTCCTTAGAGATCTACTTGTAGGTTCCCATTATAGTACGGTAATGGACTTATCTTAAATATCTTTATTTATTTCTTTGTCGCAAATATCCTGTCAACAAGGCAGCTAGCAATTAATGATATTAGGCAGCTAGTATTAATTATATTAGGTTGGAGAGATTAGATAGACTGGGAAATAAGAATTCAGTGTTTAAATGTGGATTAGGATCTGGTTGCTAACAATTCTAAGGGTTTATTTCCAGTTTCATTGCTTGAACTTTACCATGAGCCCACAAACTAATCAGGCTCATATTGTAAGTTGTAAACCTTAGCACACAAACTCTCTTGCGACAGAAGGTTCCATTTTGTTGGGATAAACTTCCTTAGAGATCTACTTGTAGGTTCCCATTATAGTACGGTATTGGACTTATCTTAAATATCTTTATTTATTTCTTTGTCGCAAATATCCTGTCAACAAGGCAGCTTGCAATTAATGATATTAGGCAGCTAGCAATTAATTATATTAGGTTGGAGAGATTAGATAGACTGGGAACTAGGAATTCAGTGTTTAAATGTGGATTAGGATCTGGTTGCTAACAATTCTAAGGGTTTATTTCCAGTTTCATCGCTTGTTTTGGTTACTTTTATGCAACCTTGGGGTGTCCTAACTATGCTGCTTCTAGAGCCATAAATTAAGCTATACTTATCAAAATTAAGTTGAGTCAGAAACCACAATTTGGAAATCTAGCTTCAAGCCTTGGACATTTTTGTTTATGAATTTTCCCAAGTCGTTGCTGCTGCTGAATATTTGCTCAAAGACTAGAAACAAGATTTTGTTAGGTAAAGATTAAGAAAGTTCGAAATGTATTTGGCAAGAAAACCTAGGAATATTTTAAATCAATCTACTCTAGGTTTGCTTCAGATTTCCATGAATCAAGTAATCTGGGCCATACATGTAGGGGAGAAGCCATGTGCAAGATTGAGTGTGGTGAAACTGAATTCAAAATTAACAGACTCTCATATTTTGATCAATTTCCTTTTACTCTGAGTCTGCCTCTATGTTCCCTTTAGCCCTCCTCATTCCCTTCTCTTACTACAAAAAATATGATATAAAATCATATCTAGTTCATTATGATATTGGATCACCATCTGGCTTAGGAAGTTAAATATTAAGTAGGATGGAGATCAAAACATCAAGGTAAAATAATAAACAATGCAGGCTTGGATGTTAAGAAATCAATTATGTGAAATATGTACTCCTTTATGAGGACAGCTAAGATAAGAAAATCAAACTTGGAAGGCCCACCCACCTAATAACAGCCATTCTCTTCTTCATTTGTTTCAGTTTTATTTCCCTTGCTTCTTTCAATAAAAAACAAACTTCATATATATGCAAATGATTTAATTTGCAATTCAATGAAAATACATATTGAAGTATAATATTAAAAAAAAACAGGTGAAATTTCAAGGTTCTTACCTTCATCATCGCTGTCATCAAGGTCATCATCCATACCATCACCCCCCATACCACCAAAATTCTGTGCAAGAGATATATATATGCAAGATAAGAAATTTATGCCTATATGCCAATAAACGATGGAATTTTATTTCAAAATATTCATTACCGAGAAATCCATCCCTCCCAAGTCCAATTCACCAGGACCTAAAAAAGAAGTAAAAGTTTGTAACCAGGAATTCCATAATCATAAGATCACATTTTATGAGGCTTAAGCCATAATGGCTACACTCTCTATGTGTGGATATATGTATTTGACATCAAAATGATCCATTTATTTTAATCATTAAAAATTTTCAGTTGCATTTACACATGAGTTACAGTGAGATTAATATAGCACAGTTATTGATTTCTATTTTACATATTTGCATACAACCTTATGTTAATATGGAAAATTAGAAAGGCGTTTAGAATCTTCTAAACATAAACAGTGATAAAAAAGGGTGAAATGTGAGGTGTTTAGAACTTTAGAGTCTTAGTAAGGCGACTTGTTAGCCTCAGTATATACAGCATATGCTCCATATGTTTCCATTATGCAAGATAATTATTTGGAGTGAAAAATAGATGCGAAATAACAAAGGATATAAGTATATAACAGTTGCACTTGGCATTAGTTAAGTAACTTAAAATTGGTAAAGACTGTATACTCCAAATATACACAAGTTTTGAACAAAACAGCAAAATATGACTTACTTCAATACAATACCATAATTAAATTTATGTAAAGTCAAAACTGCAGGGATTATTTTCTACAAATCATAACTTGGCACTTGAATTTGCACACTTCAAAAAATATATAAGCTATGGCAGCCATCCTTCTCTTCTACTTTCAGTTGAAAATGATCAATACGCTAATGGTATCCCACATCAGGAATATCATGAGGCAGTGTGCCTCACATATCTCTCATTTGATGCATATGCATCTAGTATAGCCTCAGAAATGACACTCTAAGACATCTGGAGACCTTGAACTTGAGGTGTCCCATGAGACAGTCTTGCATAAGCCTGTTTAAACAATAGATATAATACATGATTGTTTTTCTTTTCAGCCAAAAGTTTATTACTGGTTAATATTGACCTTTTCAGCCAAAAGTTAATATATTCAGATTTGGCTGAAGCTGCTTCTAAATATGCTTGGGATATAATTCACCAAAAAAAAGATTTAGTAGATATCCACATCAAATTATGTTCCTTTGATTTGTTAAAGTGCCATTACTACACTTTAACATACCTGTTGGTATTCCTCATCTGATTACTGTTTCTTGAGCATCATATATTTAACTATAATTTTAATAAGTTGAAACATAAAGGAGAAGCACACATACCATCATCATCTTCATCCACCCACTTATCCCAATCTACTTTCACATAGTGAGGTGTTTTCTCATCACCACGTAATAGCTTCTTCCACCATCCTTTCTCCACTTTTTCTACCACGCAGAAGATAGAACGCACACCTGTGTTAATTTTGCTTCCCTGATAATTAACAATATAGGTGTAAGGAAAAAAAAAAAGGAATGATGGAGGATAAGTTCCAAACATTCAAACAAGATGTTTTTGCTCCACAATGCTTAAGAACAAAACTTACCTCTACATTTACTTTATCATAAAGGTCCATTTTCAACTCATACAAGTTTTTTTCAGCTCCAGCAGTTGCAGAAAAAGTGAAAATGCCGTCAGGTTCCAGATTAACCTTCGCATCTTTTGCATCAGGCAACTGTATAGTGATGTAAACCTTGTCGACCCTTTGTGCCCACTTCACTTCAGGATGACGACTAAGGAAAAAGGAGTGTACAACTTTTCACACAAAGACAAAAAGATGGAAACAAAATGCTCTGTTTATTGAGTCTAATATATTTTTCATAGAGTGCAATTGATTGAGTTGGGTCGGTTAAGACAGGTAATCTAAGAAAACTGTCAATCCAAACTCAATACAGTTAAACAGGCCAATAGTTCCAACCTGACCTGTGTAACTGTTTAATAAACAGGTCAGGCCGGAGATGACATGGTTGGCCTATTACCTTTGACATGCTTAAACCCATACAGACACAATTAGCCCAATAATTACTTGGTCAATCTATTAACCAATGCTAAGCTAATAACTTCACATCCAATAAAAGCTTTATACAATTGTTTAAAACATAATTCTAACAAATAATTATACCCATACAGAGTTACATAGGTTTATAATGAACCTGTTTCAGGTTGAGATTGTAATTGTGTCAACTGAATCCAGGTCAAGTGTGCCAAGTCGATAAAACCCGAAGCCAACCTATCCAATAAACAGGTTAGTCATGTTAACTGGTTTATGATGTGAACCCAATCATGCCAAACCCAGACCTGCTAACTTCATGCCAGTTTTTGTCAGGCTTGCGAGTCAAGAACTGCCACCCCTATATGTAGGCAATTACAACCATTCACCTGAATTCCACTTTTCTTAGGCAGCAATAAACTGGTCTCATGTGGTGCAATGACATTTTAGTTTGAATAAAAAAAACATGGCAACAGGTGGGAAACTCCCTATAAATGCATCTCCTATAGGATTTTTGCACCAATCAATCTGCAGGTGTTAAACGAAACTTTTTAAGGTTTTAGTTACCCATATCAGTTAACCAATCCATGCACCTAACTCCCTAGTAAAAAGCATGTCTAACAAGACAATTTACCAACCTATTCTGAATTTCTCTGATAAGTTTTGGTACTTTTCACCAAATATGGCTTTTGAGTTACTACCCATACAATATATAAACACACTTTTATTGCAACCTAACATTTTCCAACATTCATGGTTATTTGCAAAATTTGGCCATCTACTCCACAACTTTCCTGAGTTCTTTCAATGTAATGAGATGTTTTGTATACTTTATCTGATTCTACATTCATCCTTTTTTTTTAATTTATGAAATTTGATGTCATCTGGCAAATTTAACAGGTTCTCTTGTATGAGATCCATCCAATTCATTCAAAAAAGTTCCAGATACAAGGCTTGTAATTAAGTCTTTCATGAAATCCAAAGGCGAGTTAAAATGGGTAGGCTCAAGTTTAGAGTTGAAAATGGGCTCGGCGGGGCCCAAGGCCCATTGGGTCGGGCCGAGCTTCAGGCTAGGCACGAAAGAGTTTAAATCGGATTTGGGCTTAAATGTAAAGCCCATTTATTTTTTGGGTCCGGCTCAGGTATGTTATTGGCCCGGCTCAAGCCCGAGCCCGAACAAGGGCTGAAACATAGCCTGAATTCAAGCCCTAATCAATTTGTTTTTATATGCTGTTATTTAGAGAGAATAATAAGGAAGTAAAGGATAAATTAAAATGGATTTAGCTAAGAATAATATATCATGTATCATTTACTTGTATTATAGGAGAGAGCCTAATTTTTAACTAGTTCATTTACTTATGAAGCAATATTATCAAATATTAAACTTCAATCGTTTTCGAGCCGAATCTATTTTTGGTCCAAATGGACAATTCGGGCCAGCCCAATCGGGTTCGGGCTGGGTTTAGGCTGGGATTATCCAAAAATTTTTAGGCCTAAGCCTGCGCGAAGCCCGAAAAAAAATCAGGTTAGGTTCGAATAGGGTATAGCCCGACCTGACCCACTTCCAACCCTACTCAAGTTGGTCCTCATAGTAGTGAAATGAAGTCACAAAAAATGAACACTCAATCAAATGTCTCCATGCAGCTCTTTCATTCAGAAATAGAGGGCATTCGGTACAGATATTCACAATAATGACAGCAAGAAGGTACTTATTTCCCTTTTTGTGCTGGAAAACTAGATTTCTAGCTGACATTTATTCTTTCTTACTGGAATTTACTGAAGCACGATTTTAAACCAATCTAATAATAGAAATATAACTAATTAGTTCTTATAGAAGATTGTTTACTTAGAACATCTTATCAAAATGGACACTAGAAATCCAAAAATTTGTTTTGCAAGAAAAACATCGGGGAAACGAGAGACTCATCATTAACCAACCCTGTGCAAAAATTTGATATGGCCTTACATATAACAAAACTTTCCTATATAGAATATCTAATTATATTGAGCTTAGGTTGACCACGTTATAATTTTACAAACAAGTTGTAACATTGTAACTATATTGATGTCAAAGAATACATAAAAATCTGGTGAGGGTTTGTACAAAATTTAGAAGTTTATGGATGATGTTCGGGAGGAAAGATCTTTAATTCAGATAAAAGGAAACATATGGAAGATAATATGAGAGAAAGATGAAGAAATAGGAGAGAGAAAAGTAGAAGAGCAAAATAGATGAAAAAGATGTGTCACAAGGAGCACAGAAAAGTAAGATTTGCATAGAGAGCTTAAAAGCCATGAGTAAAAATAGAAGCAGAAGATGGAGCAGAAACAAATGAGAATTAAAGACCGACAAATTATAATGTTCGCCACTCCAAGTGTCTCATGGAACAAAAACATGAGCAGAGGCACGAGTCCGTTAATTGCTCCAAGACCAGGAATGATTCGAAGATTATAGTAACTGATCTTTGTTTATGCCTGTGCACATGAGAGAGAGAGAGAGGGGATCCAAGCACGATGACATCTTCTTACCTCTAAAGCACCAAAGCCCAAAGTTATTTTATAGACTTCCCAAGTTCGCCTAACCTTGAGCATTGCTTAAGGTATTGTAGCTTCCCTTATTGGTTCTAGAAGAACTTGATTGTCAAGCATCTCAGACCTAGAACAATGAAATGACAGAGAAATCTGAACCCCCCACCCTGCCCTGAACACATGCGCACTCAAAAAAGAAAAAAGAAGAGAGAGAGAAAAGAGAGGCTACATAGAAGGAAAGAAAAGTAAGAATAGGATACAATGCCCTTTCCTTTAAAACACTAGACAGGTCTATGTACAAGGAAGAAGCTCTATGAAAAATCCAGGAATAGCCAGGCAATATAAAAAAATTTCGGTTCCTGCTATGCGCAGATTCATATAGGGTCATTTTCTAGGATAAGCAATCACACACTTGTTAAAGTCATCATTCAATCTTTAAAGTCACGTGCCATGTGTTACAGTTTCATGTCACCTTTTAACTAGTCATGTTGTATGATATATGATCAATTACAAATATCCATGATCTGTCTTCTCTATAAAGGACCCAAAATACCTTGCTTACGTATCATTGAAAAGTGCAGTAACATAAATATGGCAGTAAGAAGAGGCAATACAAAAGTGTGTAAACTATAAAAACGAGACAAAGTGGATTGGCCCACACAAGCACTTCCACGAAATAACTCTACCAAAGGCGATCCTATTACAGGAATAGCTCAGCCACTCTTCTTCCTTAGATCCATTATTTCACTCGGATAGCATCATAGATTGGGATCGATACAGAGGAAAAGAATGCATTTCTATGCTAAAAATAAAATTAAGTGAGTGGAATAGATAGAACATTGGATCATACCACGTCACTTACTCTACTCTACGGGATCTTACAGAGCCTGTTCATGCATGACATGATTCGGGTATGATCATAGTGGACAGCGGATGTCATAGAAATATAGGTAAATCTGGCTCCTGGCGGACGCTACTGGTGCAATTATGTCCAAGAGTTAAAAGTATGAGTTTTAATGCATTAGGATTCAAAAATTAGGTATAACTCTCAAACGAAACCAGTAACCAACTCTGACGCTGACTTTCGCCAGTGACAGTGAAAGAGATATTCATCTGTAGCCACACGAACCACCGCAGCTGTCGGCGGCGGCCACGAAATGCCAGGCCGAAAGCCGCCCTCCTCCCCAAGATTACTTATTACATATAAAAAATGTCTAGAAGAGAAGAGAAGAGGAGGAGGAAGAAGAACTCACCTCATCTTGACGAGTGGATACCGTCGACCGGCGATCGCTGATCGGCGACAGCCCACTGCGAGCGCGGATTCCCCTTCGATCGACGACCGCCGCCCGGACTCTAGGGACTAGCGTTTAGGTCTTCGACTCGAAGCTTTGATCGTTCTGGGATGAGGGAAGAAACTTACGCAAAGGTACGTGCGTTTGGGTCGGCTTCCGGGTTAATGGATATGGATATGATGCCCTTTAAATCCCGAATCCGATGAATAATAGGAAGTCCAGTCTAAACCCGAACCGACCCGAATCAACCCGAAACCAATACACCTTATCTTCCATAACCTTTATTAGATTGAAGAAAACAAATCGGCTTTTGATGATAACTTTTATGCAGTAAACCTTCAATTGTTGATATCATAATAATTTGTTTTGGTAATAAAAAACATAATAAAGTTTGGTTGTAACTCTTTTATTGTTCTCAAATATACAATTATCAATAGAGACAGCATAAAAAAAAAATTGACCAAAAAATAAAGATGATAAAATCATGAGAATGAGATAATCCATAAAACCCTAATCGTGATCCTCAATATTACCACCATCATGAAAGGCAACAGGAACTTGACCTTATTGCAACCCAACCACCAAAAACTTGACCTTATTCCTTCTGTTTGTTGAATAAATTTGTTTCTTTATTTGTTAGGCATGACCAATTTTATGAGCCACTCTCTCCTTTTGTTTGTTGAATAAATTTGTTTCTTTACTTCTTGGGCTTGACCCTTTTTATTTTATAAAAGATGATGGCTCGGCTGAGATAGTCGAGCCAAAATAGAAAAAAAGTAATAGAATAGATATAAATAAGAAAATCTCAACTAGGAGGGGTCATGGAAAGAACAAGTTTCAAATCATGATCAATTCTTTTTTCAAAATCTGGAACAATTGTATGGACCCATCCCACATGCCACAAATGCCCCACAAATGGGAAGAATCCTACAACAAAATGAGAAGTCGCTAACCAGCTTCTAGAAGTTTTTGCATTAATTACGACTTTATCAATCTTACTGATTAGTGTTCCCATAGTATTTGCTTTTTTTGATGGTTGGTAAAGTAACAAAAATGCTGTATTTTCTTTCAAACCATAATTCTAATTTTCTACAATTTGATAGTGAATTAAAAAAATAATCCTGTATGATGGAATCATCAAATATTTAATCTTTTCTAACACTGTCTGTAACACACTAGAGACTTAGAAAACAAACCATTAAAGATGAAACCATAAAAAAAGTTTGGCTATAATGCTTTTCTTGATTTGAATACTATAAATTCCATATGAATGAAGCGAAATCATGAGAAAACTGCATAGAAACCCTAATATTTCTATAAAAATCTCACCAAACAAATTCTCCAAAACAATGTCATAACAATATTTACCCAAAAGCTGTGAGATAATGTCACAGATGATTTTCCATATTGTAAAATTTCAAGGATAATAATTTGACAATAAAAATTATGAGAAGGAGAACTAAACATGGTCATATGACACACCATCAGTTTTCATAATTGTAATCGTCGTTTGCATATAAAATAGCCACTACACTCAAATAACTGAAAATGAAACAAATAATCTCACAACTCGATGTTTCCTTGCTTTAGTACTTCACCATGCAAGGCAACGTGAAAATAAAAGTTGAGCATAATACGTTTAAGAAAAGAAACACTTATAATTGTTATTTTTCTCTTGATCATGCAATTTTCCTAAGCTCTTAGCTCTGATGATCGGACTATTTGCCTATGAGCCTCTGCACAAAGACTTCTAAGGGGATGGTAGCGGGTGGGAGAAGTAATAAAATGAAGAAAAATAAATAATTTTTTAAAAATAAATATGACATTTTTCTTTCAAATGAGCAAATAAATACCATGATTGTTATTTGTTTTTTAGCAAAACCCCAACTTTTACTTGTTATATCGCCAATCCTTAGATATAAACAGGAACTCATGACAACAATTTTAAAAAATAATTAGATGATTCTCACATGCATGCAATAGATATTGACGGCTCCGACACAGATGATCATCATGTGGATCAACTCGTCGCACTTGTATTACGTCTGTAACCATATTCCATCAAAGATCCAGACAAGTTTGTTGATTCATGTTATGTCACGCCCCGAACCCAGCACCCGGGTTCGGTACGCGACCGGCCGCATGAGCCCTAGAGCAGTGCCCTAAAGATCATGCAAGGCCTAAG
>JAOXJJ010000725.1:14552433-14569934 GCA_025769935.1 Phoenix roebelenii | reverse complement strand
GTGCCTAGGGCACGATCGTAAAAGGAAGACGGGCCCGGTCTTTTCGGGCCGGCCCGTTATCCTTTTTTTTTTTTTTGTTGGGGTATTACATGTTAGGAACAAGTTTTTAAAAACTTTGACAATGTTTGTCACGTCCCCGCATGTGCAGGGCACGTGAGGCACCCAGTGCCCATGTGGGAGCCACATAAGGGGAAAATATGGGGCTTTCCGGCCAGATATTGTCCGTTTTCGATCTGATAGAGGAGTCGTGTGTTCTCTCCTCATGTGGCCCCCACATGGGCACTGGGTGCCGCATGTGCCTCACGCAGGCGGAGACGTGACATTTGGTATCAGAACCGAGGACGGCTCTTGTCCGATGGTGGAAAGGAGGTGATGCTCAATAGTCCAACATCGGAAAGACTCGTTCTAGAGTCTGGGCATATGAGGCGGGTGTCTTCAAATCGTTCAGATACGTTTTGGATGGAAAACAAAATCGGAAAGAGGTCTGAGCGGTGTGTGCGGTGCGCGTGCGGGCTTTGGAACTGGACAATATCTGACAGAGGAGCTCCGTTTGTGGCCTCCATGTGGGCACTGGGTGCTGCACGTACCCTGTGGAGGCGGGGGCGTGACTCTGTGTTATTTAGGTGTGTCTATGCTAGTCCGAGCAAGTCCATTGATGAAGTTGGAAAATGGTTACTGCAGGCGGATGGATGCCACGAGGATCCTCAAGCTGTGCCAAATATGATATGTGTCGCTGGATTCGTTACTGGTGTCTCGACACGCTTAGTACTCGGCGATCTTAACAGGTTTCTAGGTCCGTTAATGTCGGCAAAAGTACAGCCACGTCCCCGGTGTAATGCGACCCGCTTTAAACCCAGCCAAGCGAGCCTCACGGCGTTGTTTGGGTCCCGACATTTCGCCTTCGCGAAACTCATTGAAAGAGGCAGGGATTTGGAGCGGTGGATTGATTCACGCGTTTCGTCCGATACTTATACCGAAACGGAAATCTCGGCGTGTAATTTAAAACTTAACAAAACTAGCCGTTGGAGCCCCCAGTTCAAACGACCGGTTTTGTCCTCTCTCTCTCTCTCTCTCCAATTATTTTTTTTTTCTCGCGCACCCAAAACCCCTTCCCACGATGAAGCTCTCTCTCCGCTTGGAGCCCCCAGTTCACAACGTTCGCATTTCTCACGCTTTCCCGTTCTTTAAGAGCAAGAAACACTAATTCCCCCCTCCCCGCCCCCCAACTTACCAATTTTGGAACCCAATTCTTTCCTTCTTTCAGTTCGTGGATCGATTCAAGAATCTCTCTGTGCAGGAATTGCTGGTTCGGGCGGCGTCTCCTTCCCTAATCACCTCCGTGAGTGCTCTTACCTTCTCTTTCAATCTCGGATTTCCTTTCTTGCTATTTGTGTGTCTTTTCTTTTTTTTGGGAAAAGTTTTTCTCTTTTTTTTTTTTTTTTTTTTTTGGTTGATTGAGGGAATGCTGCGGGAATTTCGTTACTTGGCTTGTTTTTTCTATCCCGGTCTGAGAAATGGCATCGTTTTCTTGGATTGTTTTATAGATCTTGGTGGCTCTCTCTTTTTTCTTGGTTTATTTCTTGAAATCTTAGCTCTTTCTCTTCTTCAATGAAAGGATCGAGGGGAATCCTACGAATGGACTGTTTTTTTTTTTTGATCCTTGAACACGAAAACTGTTCGAAAAATTTTGCGAAGGTTTCGTACATGCGAATAGAATGGAAAAGAAGAGAAGCTATTACTCTTTCTTGGTTGAAATCAGGGTTGGTTCTATAAATCGATGGAACTGAAGAAAACTTGAGAATGGAGGCATGTGGAAGATGAGGAAGAAAGAGGAGGTGGAAGAAGTGGAGATGGAAAGTTATGTGAGTTTTATCTTTACAGGTTATGGTTGTGTTAAGAGGAGAAATCATAACAAAAGAATGTTCCCCCCTTTTTCTATATATATATTTTTTTTCTGGAACTTCATTCTGCTCTCTTTGGAAGCGTTTTAGTTTTACAAGCAGCTGTTTCTGTTCATGGCTTAGTTGAGAAAGTCAATACTCGGTCATTGATGATTTTGCGTTACAATATCAGTATCAGAAGTTGGGTCGTGGTAGAAAATTTACCTCCCATGTGGTGGATCAGTGCTTTTTTCTTATATGATCTTTCACGTGGCGTTTTCTGAAGGCTTCTCTTTTGCCAAATTTTTATCTGTTCCCATGTCCTGTCACTATAATTTCTGATTGAAGTCAGGTTTCTCCAGACGTTGATTAATAAATATGAAACTATAACATTGTAAGTTTGTTCTGGTTCATTGTCTTCGCAATGCCCTTTCCAAACCTCACTGCTTTCTCTTTTTCCGTTTTTTTTCTTGACATAGTTTAACCCATTGCTCCACCAAGATGACAGCAGCAAGGACTCCTGGTACCCCAGCTTCAAAGATGGAAAGAACACCCGTATCTACCCCTGGAGGCTCCAGAGTCAAAGACGAGAAGATTTTTGTCACAGTAAGGATGAGGCCGCTGAGTAAGAAAGAACTAGCACTAAAAGATGAAATAGTGTGGGATTGTATTGATGACCATACCATCATATTCAAGAGCTCAACTCAGGAGCGTTCAAATTCACCGGGCTCCTATGCTTTTGGTATAGATTAGATGAACCTTGTGATTGTTTCTGATTAAGTCATTTGAAGTTTGAGATGCGAAGTTGCAGTTTTATGCTCACAAAACAGACATAAAAGTGATTTGATTTTATCTTCTGTATAGACAAAGTATTTGGACCTGATTGTTTAACTGAGATTGTCTACGAAGAAGGAGCTAAAAATGTTGCATTATCAGCATTGACAGGAATAAATGGTAAATATCAAGAGAAGGATTTTTCCAGCTTGGTTTCCAACAATAATTTGTCTTTCTAACTGATTGAACTTTGTGTATGGCAATTCTTTTGTAGCTACCATTTTTGCTTATGGACAGACTAGCAGTGGCAAAACATATACCATGAGAGGGATCACTGAGAGTGCTGTAAATGATATTTACAAGCACATAGAAAATGTAAGTTTCACCCAAAAAAATTCTCTCCTTCTCTTATTCCCCCTTTTGGTGGGGGTGCGCGCTGCGAGGGGTTCAGCTTCTTCAATAATTTATTTTTGAATATCTATACTTTGACTGCTCTGGAGGAAATGTCTCAAGCTGATTTATGTCCTTATTTATTATCTGCAGACTCCAGATAGGGATTTTGTGATTAAGATTTCTGCTATGGAAATATACAATGAGATAGTAAGGGACCTGTTAAAAACAGATTCTGGTCCTCTTCGGCTGCTTGATGATCCAGAGGTATTCTGCGGTTCTTATTATCCATTAATCTTTTTGCTATGTGATGTTCATTCTCTTATTTCACTGCCTCTTCAGAAAGGAACTATTGTTGAGAAACTGGAAGAAGAAACAGTACAAGATATTCAGCATCTGAGACATCTGATCGGCATTTGTGAAGGTTGATTTTTCGATTTTTTGCAGATGTCATATTTACTATGACTATTTTCATTGTTATTTCCAAACCTGATCATTTATTTCATAGTTTAATTGAAAAATATTGTTTTTTAATGCTTTACAGCACAAAGGCAAGTTGGTGAAACTGCCTTAAATGACACCAGCTCCAGATCCCACCAAATAATAAGGCTGGTAATTCTAATGATTTCAGTTGCTTTTAGAGTTTTATATTGAAAATTCAGAAAGAGGGGGAAACTGAATTCCTTTTGGTTACACATCCAGACAATAGAGAGCAGCCTCCGTGAACATTCAGGCTGTGTGAAGTCTTTCGTAGCAACCCTGGTAAGTCTTACCTTGTCATTCTACTGTAAAATTCCAAATTAAATTTCTGAATGAATAGATATTAATGCTTAAGATTGGCATTCTGCAGAACCTTGTTGACCTTGCGGGAAGTGAGAGGGTTTCACAAACTAATGCAAATGGTGTTAGACTAATAGAAGGCTCCCACATAAATCGTAGCTTGTTGACTCTTACAACAGTAATCCGAAAGCTCAGGTCCAGTTTTTCATATACTGCTACTTTTTTTTTAATTTAGTCAAGAATCTTATCAAAGTTCATGTTGTAGCTTGAGTTTAATTTAATTAGATGGATGTGAAGTAATTGGAAATTAGAAAAATGACCGGAAAGCAAACTGTCATGTCAAGAGACAAGGTAAACTAACTGATGGCATCACATTCAATGGTAAATACTTTAAGCAGAAGGGTTGAACATAAAGAACTAGAGAAATAAAAAAAAACTTTATGTGCTCAGTATGAAGTTCAGTCTCTCCCCTCTACACTCATCAGCCTTTTCATTTGTATAAAAACTCTTCCGTTGGCCTATCAAAGTATATGAGATCACATAAAACTTTATCGAGGCACTATATACAAGGGAGAGTATCATAGATAATTTGAGTATATGCCTATTAAGCATAACTAATGAAATTTATGAGATTATTTTGACCAGTTGACTGAAATTCTTGTCATGTCCGCAGATTTGGATAGGAGCCACAAAAGTTTGTTGCCTAAGATGAAAGATGTCCTTTTTGTTCAATTATGTGAGATGGCATATCTGCTTGCTCTGGCAATGCCAAAGAAACAACTCTTTCTCTTCTAAAAGGGATCTGGAATATCATACCTCCAGAAGAGAGAGATCTGCATTCATGTGGGTGCCCTGGATTTCTCCAATAAATTAGACACCGAACAACATGAGAGGTCAAGTTGTTACAGAAACAGAGACAATAGACAATGCTCGACTCTGGAGAGTATACTGAAGCATCAAAAATCAGATGAATAATAACCACAAATATTGGATTACCAAATGAATATTGACAAAGGCAATGACCATTATAACTCTAGTTGGCCGCCCCACCTCTGCCCTTGCAGTAGAATAAAGAAAAAAACAGGCAAGGACTTCTGGTTTAGATACTTCTGATTGATGTATCAAGGGAGCAAGAAGGAACAGGGAATTACTAACATAACTCCTTTGGATGCAGATGCAACACTTTTCAGCTATATGATATCTGCTGAACCAGGGTTAAATGTTGTTTTGGTGTCAGCAGTTCCAGCGATGTCAATAATTTTGGATCAAAGTTCTGAAGATTTAGATAAGAATTCCAACAATGTCAAATAAGTTCGCAATTTAAGGGAACAAAGCAGGCATTATTGTTGCGTATATTTTATTGTTGTGCACTTTGTGACATATCGTTATTGTGGTTCCAGAAACATTCATCTTTTTAAGTAAAATGTTAAAAACGTCATGTTTAGAGTGTAATAAATCATTTTGTACTAATGATGAAGATGGATTTCCAATTACCTGAATAATCATTTTTCCCTAGTAATGTGACTGAAGCTCAAGGAAAACTAAGGGGAGCTCTTACCTTAGAATGAACTAGAAAGGATAATCAAGGTTGAGGAGTAGAAGTAATTTATAATGTGCTTTAAAAGTTGGAAGATTTGAACAGGTGAGAATATAGATATTTTAATTGAGTACCAGGTTCATTTGCAAGCTTATAGTAGTGTCACTGGTATGGTGTTAAATAAGCAGAAAAAACATGGAGACTGATGGAGAATAGACAAATAATAGATAAGATCATATATTTTTCTCAAAAAATGGATAGGTTTACATATCAAAGCTATGCAAATGGGTTGATCCTTTTGATGGTGACATTGGAAGTGATAGTACTATATTAACAATCAAACATATTTAACTGGTTTGATTTCCTTTCCTAGATTGGGTTGAATTTGGAATGGAGGATATGGGACTGGGAGTTGACTGCCTGTGATTGATCGTGGGAGCAAACATGTCATTCATACTTGCAGAAAAGAGTTTGCTTCTGGGAATTGAATGACACAAGTGACCTAAAGAACAAAGGGAGGCAAATCCATTGCATAAGAATCTCATGCAGGGGCTTATTTCATGCCTCCTATCAGAAGCAATTTTAACTACAAATTAAAGGGAATGGCTCTTAAATTTACATATGCATGATGGTGCATATGTTCTCAAACCTCAAATTAAGTGAAGGTAGAATATGTCACTCTATTTTAAGCTTTACATAAATGATAATATGCTATTGAACCATCTTTAGTCAATTTTGTTATGTTTCTTCAAGATCTGTCCTTGCACTCTAGCCTTGTTAACATCTCTTACCTCATCTGTTTAAGAATAACTTTCCTGATTCCTCTATATTTTGTCTAAATCATATTGTTTAATAAACTTATTAGTGCCATAAGCTGCAGTATAACTTTCTTTCTTTCTTGTCTTAATCACATAGTTGTCGCACCACATTTTTGCCTCATAATGTCTTAGAGAATTGTACACGCACAAACCACCCATATAAAGCTCTTTTTAAACTATCATGATCTTAAATGTTATAAAGTTGACTCTTGCTAAAAATTGCTGCTTATGGCTGTCTTGAACATTTTTAAAACTGGTTCTCTAATGCTGCTGACTTTCACCTTGCAGTGTTGGGAAAAGAAGCGGCCATATACCCTACAGGGATTCAAAGCTAACACGTATACTGCAGCTTTCTCTCGGTGGAAATGCAAGAACTGCTATCATATGTACCATGAGTCCAGCACAAAGTCATGTAGACCAATCTCGCAATACTCTCCATTTTGCAACTTGTGCCAAAGAAGTTACAAATGCTGCACACGTTAACATGGTAAGAGTCAAAATAAAGTGAGATCTGCTGGTTGCTTTTTGTTGTTGTTGTTGTTGCTGCTGCTGCTGCTGTTGTATTGTATCATGTTTTTTCTTGATAAATTGTGCAACTGACCTTTTGGTCAATCAGGTTGTGTCAGACAAACAAATGGTCAAGCATCTGCAGGATGTAGTTGCCAGACTTGAAGCAGAACGACGCACTCCAGATCCTTCTGCGTGTTCGGAAGCCCTTCTGAAGGAAAAGGAGTTGAAGATTAAGGAGGTAAAATTAATGAATGTCAAATTTGAAAATTTCTTGCATTTGAAGATACAAACAATCATTAGTATCATTAGTGGGAGACGAAGGAGCTCTAGATTAATGGGCCGGTAATATACTTTGTTAACTGGTGATAAGCAGATGGAAATGGAAATGGAAGAACTGAAACGGCAAAGAGACCTTGCACAGTCTCAACTGAATGAACTGCGAGGGAAATTTAGTGCATATCAGATGGTAAGGGAATGAATCACTTTCCCCTTACACTAGCATTTTCTTTTCAGCTCCTTTGGTAGTTGGCATTATCTTGAAGTTCTTTTCTCCTATCACTCTCCAGGGTTCGAATCCATTTGAGTCATCACCTCGCCAAAAAGTGGCCAAATGTCTCACCTTTTCTAGCCCATCACCATGCAATGGTGACAAGGGGCATGGAAAAGGTGACAGGATGAGAGACACAATGAGGCAGTCATCAGTTTCTCCTTTCATGCTTGTGCATGAAATTCGCAAGCTCGAACAATTACAAGAGCAGCTTGGAGAGGAAGCACACCGAGCACTCGAAGTGCTGCAGAAAGAGGTGGCTTGCCATAGGCTGGGGAATCAAGATGCTGCTGAGACCGTCGCCAAACTTCAGGCAGAGATCAAGGAGATGCGTGCAATTAGATCTCTGACTAAAGAGGTTAACATCGAAGATGTGGTCACCAGGCAAAGTGCTGGTGCCAACCTTAAAGAAGAGATAACGCGACTTCATTCACAGGGCAGTACCATTGCCAACCTCGAGCAGCAGCTGGAAAATGTCCAGAAATCTTTAGATAGGCTAGTGATGTCTCTTCCGAACAACTTGCAGCCTAACGAAACCACTCCAAAGTCCTCGAAGAGTCAATCGAAGAAGAAGAAGATGCTTCCTCTGACCTCAAGCAACAACGTCAACCGACCGCATCTTATAAGAGCACCGTGCTCTCCTCTCTCTTCTTCCCGGAAGATATTAGAGTCCGAAGTGGAGAACAAGGCTCCAGAGAATGATACAGTATCCCATGAGACCTTTTCAGGATCTGAGAAAGCTACTCCAACCAAAAGCGAAGCTGGTAGCGACGTAACGTCCAGGGAAGGCACACCATGCTACGGACGTTCCAGTTCTGTGAACATGAAAAAAATGCAGAAAATGTTCCAAAATGCTGCAGAGGAAAATGTAAGGAGCATAAGAGCGTATGTCTCCGAGCTGAAAGAACGTGTTGCCAAGCTTCAGTACCAAAAGCAGCTTCTTGTGGGCCAGGTATGGATTCCTTTTCTCATACTGCTTCATTTTGATCTTCTTTATAGAGCTAGCATGTTTATACCTATGCTTTGTAACATCATGTCGTCAGGTGTTGGAATTAGAAGCAAATGAGGCTGCAGGGCACGATGTAGCAGCAGAGGCTGATGAGAATATATCAGAATTACAGAGTTCTCCTGATACATGGGATTCTGTCTACAAGGAACAAATGCTGCAGATTATTCAACTGTGGCATATTTGTCATGTATCAATAATACATCGGTCGCAGTTCTACTTGTTATTTAGAGGTGATCAGGCAGATCAGATATATATTGAGGTAGAGCTTAGGAGATTGACCTGGCTGCAGCAGCATTTCGCGGACGTTGGCAATGCAAGCCCAGCTCATACTGGAGATGAGCCTCCAGTTTCTCTGCCATCAAGGTATTGGAGTATTTTGAGTAAACTTTTAAGCAGTTATCTGTATCATTTAATCTTTAACGGCAAACTGTTTACCGATCTTGATCTTATATTAGTGATTTAACAGCCATCTCCCCCTCTAAATTGCAGTATAAGAGCACTGAGGCAGGAAAGAGAATTTCTTTCCAGGAGGGTTAACTCACGTTTGACAGAAGAGGAAAGAGAGCTGCTCTATATCAAATGGCAAGTTCCCCTTGAAGGGAAGCAAAGGAAGCTTCAGCTGGTGAACAAGCTATGGACGGATCCAAACGATCCAGCACACATTGAGGAAAGTGCTGATATAGTGGCGAGATTGGTGGGTTTCTGCGAGGGAGGAAACATCGCCAAAGAGATGTTTGAGCTGAATTTTGCACTGCCAGCAAGCAAGAAACCGTGGTTTTTGGGATGGCAGCCCATATCAAATTTGCTGAGACTGTGATGCTGTGAGTTACTAGAAACGCAGGAACTGAGCATTTATTATTAGGTTGTCTCTTTCTTCTCCTCCAATTTTTTTTAATAATAAAGGCATTTCACTTGCATACCTTATAAATATTGAAATTACATGTATATTCTTATAAATTTACTATTTACATATATATTCTTATTACCCATCGCACATCTATCCTCAACGTTGCAGTCACAAGGCCATATTTGTCATGCTCCGAATCTGGATCATGACACGGCCGTGCCAAACTCATGCACACAATAACACGAACCCACTTAAAATTTCATAATAGAAATGAACAATTTTATCAACAAAATGTCATAACAAGTTTCATTAGAATTGAACGGTACAAAGCTTCTAAAATTTTAATATTTGATATTCAATTTTTTAAAACCCTACAGTACATCAAACTCCTTGATCCTAGCAATCATAATTATCTGAAAAAAATGAATAAAGTGGTGTGAGCTATATGGCTCAGTAAGTAACAATGTACAATCTTACCAAATCAAGCATAATGTATTTCATGCCAGTGCATTAACTTAAGAAGTTAGCAGTTATAGCAAAATAATCATTTTATATAACATATATTCAAACCATACATAAAATAGCACAAAGATGAATATGTATCATAAAACATTCTTGCCATTATTCATGCTTTGAGAGCCGTACTCTCAGATGATAATGCAGCTATGGCCACTCTTATTCCTGCAGCAAGGCCTTTACCAACTCTTATTCTCTGTTGGTAGGGTCTATACTAAGTTACTATTACCCACTGGTGGGGGCCATAACCAACTATTATTCTCTGTTGACAGGGTCTATACCAAGTTACTATTATCCACTGGCGGGGGTCGTATGCCGAGTTACTATTACCCACTGGCGGGGGTCGTATACCGAGTATTACCCACTGGCAAGGTCTATATCAAGTTACTATTATCCGCTGACGGGGTTGTATGCCGAGTTACTATTACTCACTGGCGGGGGTCGTATGCCGAATTACTATTACCCATTGGCGGGAGTCATATGTCGAGTTACTATTACCCATTGGCGGGGATCATACATAGCGATATGAGAGTTCACAAAATACATCATGCTTTTCATAAACTTTACTTCATAAGTATATTAGAAAATTGAATAATGGCATCATAATAAATAAAAAAACTCATGATCATGCTGCAAACTTCATTTTTCCATGCACATAATTCATGTGTACATAATATAATAAAAACCATGATGGATGATACTTATCCAAAATTATGCAACATTTGCTAACATATACTTGATCCTAATTTTTGAAAAATTTACATAATATGCATTTTTATATCCAAAGAATTTCATGCATTTGAAAACAATAAGATTGTGTCTGGGTCACTTACAACAATTTGTTCACCAAATCCTAGGTTTAGATGGCAATTCTCTAAATACCTTGCAATATCATCAAATTACATATTACTTGCATGTTCAACTTCTATTTATTTATACTAATTTCTTAATTAACCCATTTATAACCCATCCATAGGACCCAATTTCATTTTTGGGTTCCTAACCTGGTTCAATTTCAATTTTTGGTTCAAGTCTAGTCAAATTTTTAATTCAGATCTAACCAATTTTTGGTTCAAGTCTGACCCAATCTTTGGTTCAGGTCTAGTCAAATTTCTGATTTAGGTCGAATCAATTTTTTGTTTCAGGTCTGACCCAAAATTTTAGTTCAGGTCTAGTCAATTTTCTAGTTTAGGTCTAGACTCATTTACATTTAGGCCCAAAGTTTATTCAATTATGGATCAAGCCCCTAGTCTGATTCAGTTACTGAGCCTATTTGCATTTAGGCCCAGAACTTAATTGATTTCTGGAACAGGCTTTTGGCCTGATTCAGTCATTGGGCTTGTTTCTATTCAGGCCCAGTAACTTAAATAATGGATTTACAATCAGGCAAGTAGCCCAAATATTTTTTTTCTTTGACTCGGCCCAAGTTCAGTTACAGAGCTAATTATAATTTTATTTTAGTTATTTTTATTTATTATCTTAATTCGTTATTTATTTATTTACTATTTATTTATGCATTTTTTTTCTTTTTTTTCTTATTTTTCTTTTTCTTTCTTTTCTTTTTCTTTTCTTCTTTCCTCTTTTTTCTTCCTTTTCTTTTTCTTTTCTTTGCTTCTTTTTCTCCCTTCCTGAAGCTTCCCCTCTTCTTCTCCTTTTTTTTTTTCTCTCTCTTCCCTCTTTCTTCTCCCGCCAAGGGAGATCAAGCTCGGGAGGACCGGGAACCGGCCGGCGGCGCCCCCGGCTTGTGGCACCCGCCCCTGTAGCCGGTGCCCGCAGCCGCACGGCCGCGCCTGCAGCCGACGCCGACGGTGAGTCCCTTTTTTTTTTCCTCTTCTTCTTCTTCTTCTTCTTCTTCTTCCTATACTTTCTATTCCTCTGTTCTTCTTCTGCAGTGCCGGCTCGAGCCTTAGGCGACCGAGGCGGTCGCCTAAGGCCCCCGGCCCAGGGAAGGCCCCCACCCAGCCACGTTTTTCTTTTTTTTTTATTCCACCATAATGGCGCTATGGCAGACCGCAGATGGGGAGTGGGTTTGGGCGGCGATGTGAAAGGTTGAGACTGAGCTGGGACTGGCGACGGGCGACGGCAGACGGGGACTGGCGACGAGCGACGGGCGATGGCGTGGTCGAGCGGTCGAGTCGTCAACAAGCAACGGGCAACGCAACGGCTATTTCCTCCCCGGCTCCCCCTTCGCTCCCCCCTTCTCTACCTTTTAATGCCGGAACCTTCTCCGGTTCTCGGCACTTGGCAGAATCGGCTTGCAAAGTTGCAGAGCGGCGAGCACAAAACCCTCTCCAGCGCTCCTCGCCGACGTCGCCGTCCTCGACTCCAAGCTCCAGCCTCCGACTCCGAGCTCCGAGCATCGGTCCACCGTGCGTCCGTGCAGAGTCCCGTCCTCTCCTCGCCGACTCCGAGTCGCCGTCCTCGGCTCCTCCGACCTCGGACTCTGCGGCGACCGAGGCGGCGAGGCCTTTCGAGTCTCAACTTCCGACTCCGAGCTCCGACCTCGGCTCCGCGGCGACCGAGGCGGCGAGGCCTCCCGTCCTCTCCTCGCCGACGTCGCCGTCCTCGGCCTCCGACCTCTCGAGTCCCGACTCCCGACTCCCGAGTCCCGGCCCAGGGAAGGCCCCCACCCGACCCACGGTCCTCCGCCGCTCCGACCTTCTCCCGTGAGGCCGTAACCGGTGACCCCGTCCTCTCCTCAGCTCCTCCGCCGCTCCGGCCGACGACCTCCTCGGGGTTCCCGGTTCCCGAGTCTCGACCTCCTCCCACGGTCCCACCTTCCGAGTCCCGACCTCGTCCCCTGTTCCCACTATCCACTGATCCCGATTCCCACTGATCCCGGACCCCCGGTTCGAATCGGCGGTTCACTGTGAGTCTGTGTGTGAGGCAGGTGACTCTGAGGTGAGTTAGTAACTATAGTTACTTAGTTTATTAATTAATTTTTATTTAGTCAAGTAATTAATTTAGAATTGGTTATTTTTTGGTCCAATTGTAGATTGGTTGTGACTTCACTATTTCAGCGGTTCGGCACTATTTAGCCTCTTCTCGCCGTCGAGTTCGGAACTATTTCACCTCTTCTCGACACAATTAAGTTCGGCACTACTTGTCGGGACCCGAGTTTGTTTTTCTTGACCTCTTCTCGATATATTAAAATATTTTTATACTTATTAAAAAAAATTTATTATTTGAATAATAATAAAAAAGACCCCTTCTAATGAGTTCGCCTAAGGCCCCCAAATGTATTGGGCCGCCCCTGTTCTTCTGTTCCCCCTTCTGAGAAACAGGGTCCCTGGACCCTGTCACCGAGGGAGAGGAGAGACCCTCGGCCCTGCTGCAGTCCTGGCCGAGACCAATGGCGGCTCTCCGAGTCCATCGCAGCAGAGGGGGAGGAGAACCCCACCCTACCACACCCCCCCACTGGCGGCCACATCCTCAGCTTCCAGAAGTCGTTGCAATAGAGAGGGAGAAGGAATCCTCCCGACTGTCGATTGCTGCGGCTGCGGCAGCGATTGTGCGCAATGCCAAGTCCACTGTCGGAGATCCAGGTAAGTTTATCCCTCCCTATTCCTCTCTTCTTCTTCCTCTCTACCCTTTTTCTTTTACTTTGTATTATACGACAGTAATAACGGTGGGGTTAGGGTTTACCTGATGTTGAGGGAGACCGCAGCTACTCTCTCCGGCTGCACCAACGTGGTTCACCTAACCCCCAAGGAAGAAGGAGAAAGAGAAACCGTTAGGGGAGGGGTCCCGAACTGGTGAGCTTTCTTTCTTTTTTTCTTTCTTTTTTTATTTGGTACAATGGCGGCATATGTAACGTGTGTGAATACGGTCAACAAAATCAGAAAGCAAAATGCTACATAGAGACTTTAGTACCTACCCGTGGTCTACCCAAGTGAAGCCTTCCGAGTGGTGAGCTGCGTAGGAGACTACACAGTCGGCCGCTCCATTCGCCATCCAGTAGACATGCGAAGCCTAATGGGAGGCACACTCCAGCGGCCGATCCTCGACTAAATTGCCTCGGCCTCGAGTCCACTCGATCATCGTGGCCGAGTCCCTCTCGAGTAGTAAACTGGTGAGCCTTTTAGGTTCTTTATTTTGCTCTCTTTTTTTTTTTATAGGCGGTCTTCAAATTGGCTATGGCTTGTTCACCGCCATGATGCTCGTGGTGGTTAGTGGGATCGGAGGCCATTCAAAAGGCTGCGGCATCTCCGCTCCAGTCTTGCCTCCGTTACCCTGAGGAAGAAGACCAGGGGATCGCATCGTGATCCCCTATCTCGGTCTCTTCTTCGGCCATGGGCGGAAACCAGTTGGGCCCGCTAGCTTCGGCCTAATTGACCCAAAATCCAATTGACCCATTTTGGGCCGGATATTACAATGCTAGTTTAAGTATTATTTTTTTTTCAAATATATGCCTATAAATATCTCACAAATTTACTATTCAGATGTATACCATTATAAATTATTGTTTGCATGTTTACTCATATTAAAGGTATTTTAGTAATTTTAACTTTAAATAGCTTATTTTTTCATGGTATTAGATGACAATTTTTTGTAAGGTAGACATGCAAAAAAAAATAAAAAAATAAAAGGAATATAATCATAAGTAGTGAACTTGTGAGGATATACTTGTAATTTTGGATATTAACAAGAGTTTTGCATGCGAAAAACTCCGATAATACTTACCATGTAACAACTAAATTCCAAATACCTTAAATTACTTGAATCAATGCAACTAAATTCCAAATAATTCCTTCTACTTAGTACATTCTCTTGTGACATACCCTAACCAAATGAACCCTTAGAGAAATAATCTAAATTTAGAATAGTAAATTATTTACCTAGAAAATGATTGCAGGAAAAAATAATTTTTATATATTTTATTGGTGGAAAAATTACTCCGCAAAATGGCATCGAAAAATTACTATATTTGGTTAGTGGTAATCATCTTATATGTGAATATTACCAACTTTTAAATAATGCTTTTGAATAAATAATTCAAGTAATAATATTTATAAATCTCAATAAAAAAAAGTGGGGGCATTTTCATCAAGCAATGATAATTTTAAATTACTTCTATTCAATAATCTAGCATAAAAAAAAATACCATCCTTATGGTGGTATTTGTTTTACCTTCTTTCTTAATAACATATATGTGGGATCCATACTATCTCTTTTATCCTCTTTAACATGGTAATATGATATGAGATTTATTTTTTCATGCTGGGTAACCCTCAACGAAATGAACCCTAATTTTTTTCTTTATATTGATGTACATGGGCATGAGAATTCGATAACAAAAGAGAGTTGTTAAAAAAATACATTATGATAATATAATATAATATAATATAATCATGCATAATTATAGCAAAATGTATTATGTTAATTTTATTATAAAATTAGAATAATATTAGATGTATATATAATATTACAACAATGATTATAATTGGATAAGAAAAATGTAATAATTATCAGTTATTACAATGCATATGATAAATAATATGTCAAGCTATTATACATCAAATTATTTTATTTTTACATAATTTCTATACTAATTATTCTTACAATAATCCAACAATAGTTTAATAGTAATATTATTCTTTCATTATAATTACAAAAATAACATTATAAATATTATATTACATTAGAAAACATGAACAATTCATTATTTCCAGCGCCGGAAGGGGGGTGGTGGTTAACAATTCATTAGCAAACCCAATCACCTGATCCAGGCCGCCACCAAGCTGGGACAGATTAGAATGGTTAGGTTACCAATAAAACTAAAAAATGTTCATTTTTATCTAAAAATAAAAAATATATATTTATTTTATAGTATAATAACAATATTAATGGGTTTAAAACCGCGTTTCCAACATTCACCCTTTGATGTTAGAGTCATTTCATATTGCGACTTTACCTAAATCCTCTTTTGGTTTGGTCTTTTGCAAATACTTATAGCCAGAAATCCTTTAGGAAGATTAATAAACATGGTAGCTGATGGGATGAAAATGATGAAGACCTCACATTGTTACTGATTGTTCATTCATATCTGTAGGAAAACAGCTATTGATAGCTACATCTGGACCGTCGATCATGAGCTCGAAGAGTATTATATCTTGCTATTTGCATGAGCTGTTGGGAATTTGTTTCTCAGCAGGGGTGACGCTTATTCTGGCCCATGTATATATAAGTCTTGATTCCCTGAGCCTTAGACTTGATCAGCCTAGGAGCTTGGGTTCCCATCTAAATGGAATTACTTGGGGTAAAGCGTGGGGTGGCTTTAACCTTCCTTTTAGGAGGAAGAAAAATTAGTTTTGCTAAAAATTAAATCCTTCAATTTGACCTGTTGGAGATGATTGATGGTGAAAAATCGTAGAAGCATTTTGAGATGATTGATTGATTAAATCATTGTCATTTAGTTGCAAGTTACAAATTCTGAGAAGTTCTGATGGCAGCCAAGTGGTTCTTTCCAGTAATTTGTTGTCAATTAAAAAATAAAAAACTGGAAAATTATGAGAACATATAATCCTTTAAAATAGACAAAAAAAGAGTGCAAAAATACTAAGTTCTCTGTGATGGAAAGATGAAAAAGAAGACAACCACTTCTTAAATACTTAGAGAGTGGAAAAAGGTGGAAAGAGAAAAAAAAAAAAGAGAAGATTAGCACATAGCTCAATGAATGTGAGGTATTCATGCGTCCTGAAAGGTTAGCACTTCTATTTTTCTTGGAGTTTTTCTCTGTATATTTCATGATGTGTTCGGGTAAAATTCAGGCGATCTCCCTTTAAAATCCTTGGACCAATCAATCTTGTTGTTGGCCGACAAATATTGGAAACTTCAATTTGACCAAATACAAGAAGGAACTGATGGAAACCTTCCAAAACCAGATAGCCATGGCACTCAACCAGGCGAGGTCCAAGTTGCTCTCAAGGACCAGATTGAACAACTGATGAGCCCAGAGATTGACCAAACCTTAGGCGGCCAAAAAGGGCAAAGACAAAGAGCCACATGCACAGGCCAAGACCAGAGCCTGTGCGCAACAAAACCAACGACAGTGCGCAGGACCAGCCCGTGCGCCAGAAATTGCCCCATCAGCACAATGGGCACCAACCAAACAAGGCAAAGGCCGAGTGCGTGGCGCATCAGTGTCTGCGCGCCCTACCAGACGAGCGCGCCATCCAAACGAAGCAACGGCCGTGCACACTATGCACAAGTGCTTGTGCGCCCGGCCAGGCGCACGCGCCAACCAAACGAGGCAACGGCCGAGCGCTCAACTCACAAGTTTCTGCATGCCCGACCAGCCGTGCGCGCCCTTGCACGTGCTTTTGCCCAAATGCATAATCTACAAGCTTGGGCACGACCATCCAGGCACGCATGCCCTTGCGCGTGCCCATCCAGCCCGCGCACCCTTGCGCGCTCTTGTCCGACCCCAATGGGTAATTCCTTTCTTACTACCTCAACATAGCATCCGATCAAAGCTCACCCCGAAGGTTCCAAAGTACTGAGGGGCATTGCAAATGGGTCTGGCCCCTGCCGCGCGCCTGCTGCGCCCTGCAGCGCCCTGGCGCATCCCCTGCCGTGCCCAGGCGCCCCTGCCACGCCCAGACACGTGCCCTGCCACAGCGCCTAGCGCCCTACCACAGCGCCTAGCGCCCTGCTAGGCCCCCTGCCGGCCGACCAGCCCCTGCTGCCAGCCGTGCCCAGGCCCTTCCAATGGCCTGCCTCCCCCCTGCAGAGGCCACAGCTGGGCCAGCAGCCTATGCCTAAGGCTTGGCCATGCTTTGGCCAAGCCTTTGGCCTTACATGTGCCATGAACGCCCCCATGCTTTAGCCACCCTTGGGCACACTAGAAAGGCTATAAGTACGCCAGGGGGGGGGGGGGGGGGGGGGGGGATT
>JAOXJJ010000725.1:14530643-14544286 GCA_025769935.1 Phoenix roebelenii | reverse complement strand
TTTTTTCTTGTTGTTGTCGTTTTAATTGACTCCAGCATAGGCTCGTAGATTAGAACACATATTCCCATTAGCTCTCTGGTAATCAGTTGGTCCATTATAAAGATCTACTGCATTAATTTGATTTAGAAAAATTCTGTGAATCTAGATATGAAACAATAACTTGAACAACTGTTGCTACGTAGTATAAATGATGGTCTTTCTTCATGAGAAAGAATATCTATCCGATAATGGAGTAGTAAGGTAGGGGGAAGAAGCAACAAAAAAGATCTCTCATAAAATAATGGAGAATAAAATTATAAAATTTAATTAATTCAAAATGCTTTTTACAATGGCTAGGCATCCTTATTTATGGGTATAGGACCACATGAACTTTCCCACAAATATATTTACGAATATTTCTTGCAAATAAGGAGAAAAACAATAAGAACATTCCCTATAATATATCTCTTGATAAGATCTATCACTCATTTTGGCATTAATTAATTAAATAAGATCTATGGCTAATCTTTAATATCACTTGATTGGATAAGATTTCTAACTCATCTTAATGTGGCTTGATGGGATAAGTTCATTAGAATTATTTTATAATATGTAGCAACTTTTAAAATTGACATGCCTAATATTGAATAGCTTTTGACATATAATGATTCAAGTACATATTAGCTAAGTCCATGATATATGCATCATTAAGATGATTGTGATTGGTTGAAGTTTTATTTAGACAAAAAAAATATTCCTTGTTAGGGTTGAAATTGGATCGAATACTAGTTATCCATATTCATATTTATGTTTGATAAATACAGATACGGATAAGGATGTTAGTCGGATAATAAATTTCATATCAATATTTATTTTAAATGGATATGAATATAAATCGAATACTGAAAATATAGATATACACACAGATGACCACAAAATTAAAGATATTACTAAGTGGATTATATAAATCAAGTTAATAGTATGATAATATGGTTTATTTTTATTTTTCTTATAAGTTCATGAGTGATATATAAAATTAAATAAGGTTACAAATAGAATCTGATATTCGGATATGAATAGAGTAATTATCTATCCATATCAATATCTATTGTTTTTTTTTATGGATATGGATATTAGTCGGATATATAAATTTTTTCATATTCAAATGATTCAGATAGAAAAATAGATCCAAATAGAAAAAGCTTTTTAACCAATGCTACCATATTAGTTCCCTGTTTGATTGGTTGCCTGACATAGTCCCCTGTGAATGGCCAATCCAATTTACCTCAGAGGAATCTTATCTATCTCCTCTTGCGAAAACAATCTAGTAAGTAGTTTGGTAATTAATTTCGGCTCCATATGGAATATAATTTATAGGGTGATCTTCTGCAAAGAACTCTAGCCATATCCGATGCAATCTTTAAATATGAGAGGATCTCAATCTCAGGCGCTAGATCCAGGATATGTTCAATTTGAAAACACTGGCACATGATAACATTTTTCATAACTTCATCCGTCCCTCCATTGAAATACATCCAGTAATAAAAGAAAACGCCATGCAATGCCACTTGGTCACCCAATCAGCTTATCATGTTGATGTGTGCGAGATGTCATGCAATTCTTATGCTGCATTAGCACAAAGAACCAATGGGGTAGCAAAGGTGCTCCATATTAGTACTCAAATAACAATTAACAATAAAGTTGAAGGGTTAGTTTCAATTTTTCAAGCAGCTAAGGTGGTGAATTTAATAGATTGGAGCGGCGGAAAGCAGAGTAACAAAAGCGTATTCCGACGCATCATGTATTTGTAGAATGGCACATAAATCAATTGCATCGGTGCAAAATATAGAATAAATACCAAACAAAAAAATAAAAAAATATATATTATTAAAAAATTGAGCTACAAAGCCCTTTTCAGCCCCCACAAAGAATGATAACTCTCTTTTTTTTTTTCTCTGCCACACTAAAATCGACACCAAAGATTTTATCAAATAAACCATTATATAGATGGGATACCTTATTTTTACTCAAATTCAAAAATTGCTCATTAAAAAAAAAAAGGACTTGATCACTACTAGAAATAAGAATAATTATTGTAGGAAGAATAACTAAACAGAATAAGACTAAAAATTACTAAAATAGTTTTCAGAAAAAAAAAACTAAAAAGGCAACTTTAATTATTTTTAAAAAATAATTAAACGAAGAAAACTAAAAATAAAATTTTCGAGTCATTTAAAACTAAATAAAATTTTAAGGAAAGGACTTGGTAATAAAAGTCCACAGCCTACACGTCGCAGCTGCGCAGGTCGGACCGGTCCTAGGTAAAGATGTTCCCAGATACGCTGGCGATTAGAAAAACTCTTTCCAACATCGGAACACGTGGCTTCTAACCCAACGCCACCGCTTGTAGCCTTGCATCCAACTGCGGAACGATCCGATACGCGGGTCCCGAGCAGCACCACCGATTTCCACAATCTCGCCGGACGACATGTCACAAAATTGCTGAGAAAATTTACACGCGTCGCTCGTCGAGACGTCCACTGGGTCCACCTTATCATACGGGACGGTTGCAACTGGGCTTCGCTGTTAGCCGGAGAGTGGAAGTAGCTTCGAGGAGAAAACCGGAAGGATCGGCGACTCTTAAACATTTTCCCTATAAATTCGCCCGTAAGGGGAAAGGGAAAGAGCACGGCGATAAGAGAAGACAGCGAAGATGGCTTCCTCGCAGCTGTCTCAAATCCTCCCTCGTGTTCTCATTGTCTCTCGCCGGACCGTCCGCAAGAACAAGTTCGTCGACTTCGTCGGTGAATAACCTCAACATTTAATATTCGATTCACGATTTTTCTTTCCGTTTCTGCAAACGTTTTTACGTATAAATTTCAGCATTCTTCTTCATAAAGAAGAGACAAGATGGGATGATGACGGATGCTTGTGTCTCTGTTTTGCAGGGGAATATCATCTTGATCTTTTAGTCGGCTATGGGGCGGTGCCGGTGATCGTGCCACGAGTTTCCGGCATCCACGTGCTTCTCGACAGCTTCGAGCCGATCCACGGAGTCCTCCTCTGCGAGGGGGAGGACATCGACCCCTCTCTATACGAGGCGGGCGATGTCGCCGGCCTCTCCCCGGAGGAGGTTGAGGAGGTCCGACGCCTCCACGCGAGCGACACCGCCATCGACCGCGAGAAGGACTCCATCGAGCTCTGCCTCGCCAAGCTCTGCCTCGAGCGCAACATCCCTTACCTTGGCATCTGCAGGGGCTCCCAGGTCCTGAACGTCGCCTGCGGCGGCACGCTGTACCAGGACATCGGAAAGGAGCTCGCCAGAAAGTGCAGGCCGGAGGATGCCACCGTCCACATGGACTACGATCATTACGACGCGCACCGGCATTCCGTGAGGGTGGTGGAGGACACACCGCTGCACTCTTGGTTCCGGGAGTCGTTGGAAGAGGAGAGGATGGAAATTGAGGTCAATAGCTATCACCACCAAGGGGTGAAGAGGCTGGCGGAGCGGTTCGTTCCCATGGCGTTCGCGCCAGATGGATTGATCGAGGCCTTCTTCGATCCCGATGCCTATAATCCCGAGGAGGGCAAGTTCATCATGGGCTTGCAGTTCCATCCGGAGAGAATGAGGCGGCCGGGGTCGGAAGAGTTTGATTACCCAGGATGCCCTGCAGCTTATCAGGTATATTACAGCTTAATTTTGCATGCATCATAGCTTTCGCGGAGGAAGTTCTAGTTCATTACTAATACAAATTAACAGGCATTGATGACGTATTTAAAGGTCTTTCACGGTATTTCATATGGTTTTGCACATTTGGGTCCTTGTCGCCATTGTTTATCCGGATGGTATTAGTTGTTTCACTGCTTTAGAGAAAAACTTTTTTCTTTTTTGGCATTATTGCATATATGCTCATGATCTTAGCAATTCAAGTCAGGGGAACTCAGGTTTTGGTGGCGGCTTCTTCATTTTCATACAGGAATTTGTTAAAGCAGTGATCGCTTATCAGAAAAAGGTCAACAGCTCGATGAATCCGCAAGATGGCCCAAAATTGGATCAGGAAATGGAGAAGAAGAGGAAAATTATTGTTCGAAGTTTCTCACTTGCGAAGCATATGTATGTTTCTGGATATGACATGCACCCATCCAAAGAACAAGATCTTGAAGCAGGAGCAGAATTCCTTGAGGTAATTGCCAACAGAAAAATTTACCATTTTGGTGACCTGTGAGATTCGCAGCGTTCATTCATATTTGCCTTTGCTTCATGTCTCCAGTCAAATACAGCATTGAGCCTGCAGCAGGAGAAGAGGCTGAAGCAAATGGGTGCGACGGTGAGGAATGCGTCCTCCTATCTAGAGAGGCTTAAGATGAATGAGCAGCGGGAGAAGGCAGCAAAGAATGTGATGGGGAAGATGTCCATCGAACAGTTGTCTGAACTGCTTTCTTTTTATCACATGATGGGCCAGATATGCTCAGAGGTGTTGGAGAAGAAGCTAATGGCCACTTGAAGTGGTGATCAATTCGATGTAACATGGCAGGGATCTTGCTTCCTTGGAAGGAGAGGCACACTCGTGTTTCTCTTGCATGGCTGAAACTTAATCTGGTTGTCATCCAGCTTCTTTCACCTTCTTGTTAGTTGTTACACTAATTTTTAGTTTCCAATATAGTGAGCAATCAGGAATGTAAATTTCCTCGTTTTGCAGAACTTGAGCTACAAGTTTTGCATGGTGCATTGTTTAGTAATAAGAATTTAGAGGCTTTTAAATAATAACAATTAGAAAGAAATTGGCCATGCATCATTGTATCAGAAAATTGGCCATGCACTATTAAAAGGAATCTCACCATAGACCTGTTTACAGTGGACTTGTTGGGAAGGATAAGATGAGCCTGTGATGGACCATCTAATAACATTAATGGAAGAATAGGAACCAAGAAATGATTTTGGGATAAATCCACTAGAAGTCTAGATCAGGTAGTCTCTGCACCCCACCTTTTTTTTTTTTTTTTTGAGCAAAACAGTGGGTGAGGCCACTGTACATGAGAAAAAAAAAGGACAAAAGAACAGGGGAAAAAGGAAAACAAGAAAGAAAGATGGGGAAAAAGAAAGAAATCCCAGCCGATCATCGAACAGGACACATTCTCTAGTTCCAAAATTTCATCACACATAGCTGGAATACAGTATGGAGTCATCAGTGTCCCTTTTTTCTCAGATGATACGATCAAACGGATTAACATCAAGGTTACTTTGATCAAAAAATAAAAAATAGGATTGGAAAAATCAACATAACATGATATAGAAAAGTGCACAGAGAAGTCAAAGGCAAAGATGCCAATGCTTGATCGAATTATAATATTTCTGTGAGTAGGAATACTGCTTATGATCTTCAAATCTTGCTGCATTGGAAGCCATCATTGCTATCATTGTCGTGGTTGTATTGTAACTGACCATCCTTCGCCGGTTCGCTGCAAATTTCACTGAGACATACTCTTTTGTATTCTTATAGTAATTTCAACTTCTAGTTCCAAGTATACGTACTCAATAATTTCTAAAATATTTCTATCTCTTTATCAACACCGCCCATGGCATGCTCTTCTCTACTAAAGTGACCAACATAATCCTTTCTTCACTACTCGTTGCTCATAATATTGTAACAACCAGAATTTCATCCAAAAAAGTTAGCTAAAAATATACAACTTTCTGTTTAGAGTCATGATATTTTTCATGACTTCTAGAAAAAAAAAAGTCGCCAAGCCATCAAAAACTCAACAAAAACACTCTTTCGCCTTCATTCCATCCATAGCATAACGTGCATGAAACATACGATCCTAACACAAATCTTAGAGATAATAAAATAATAATAGTAATGCTCTTTAGACCTTACCTCTTCGACGCAAAAGAGGGATTGAAGATGCTGATAGAAGAGATATTACAATCTTCTTATGCGCCCGAATGACCTAATCAATATAATAACAATTATTAAAAAAAATCCGAACGCATGAATTAAATAAATAATAACAGCCTATGCTCTTTCGTCCTTGTCCCAATGATTCTTTAGATAGATTGAAGATTTTAGCAAAGAAGAAATATATAATCTTTTAATGAAAGGGAGCTACTTGTAATCACCATTATTCTATTGAAGGTCCATTTCATGCATTTAGGAAAGATTTCGTCCTCCATCTTCTTCTCTTCGAATCCGTGGCGACGAGTTGAGGACCGCTCTCCCCACCGTCTCGACCTTCTCTACTCGTGAATGGGTAATCCATCTGAAGGCCAAAATCGACGGCGATTTTTTGAAGGCGGCGGCCAAAGGGCTCGAAACTCTGGCGCTGTTTTGATCGGAAAGACGTGTGCGGAATTGCACATAGGCGTAATGCGTTTAGGGGAACATGTGCGGACACGCTCATAAAATTATATATGCGAAAAAAGAAATCCGCATAAAAATACGTATGCAAACATATGCGCATGTATTCGATAAGCATATAATTTTTTTTTCTTGTGCGGAACAAGATTCGTATATAAATAAAAATATGCCAATATCTGTGCACGACCCAGAGCCAGCCTGAGCCTTAGGCGATCGGCCTCGGTCCAAAGGAAAACCTCCGGAAGGTAAAGAGAAGACAACCATGGAAGGAAGGGAGAAGGCAAAAAGGTATCGATTTATGATGAAATAAAGAGAGGAGAGGAGAAAAAGAGATTGAGAGAGAGAGAGAGGAAGGAGGGGAGGTTCCTTGCCCTGTTTTTTTGTATCTGATCATGACCAAAGGAGAGTGGACAGTAGTTTTGTTTTGGGTGGAGAGAAAGAGAGAGGAGGGATTTGGCTGGCTTGATACACAAAACACATGTTTGAAGCCACTCTTATAGTCTTATCTTTCATCCCTTCTCTTTTTTGGTTTTGGTCTTGGTTTTCCATCCCTCACGATCTAGCTGGGCCATCAGGAAGAAAGATAGGGGGATTGGAGTTTGGAGATGGACTTCTTGGAGGGTGGAGATTCTTTTAATTTTCTCCTCTGTTTCTTCTCCCCTCGAGGGTGGTAGAGAGAGAAAAGGAGGGAGGGGGTTGAACGGCTGCTATTGAAGGGGAGATGGTGGGATGGGACTTCTATTAATTAGATGGAGTGAATTTCCCATAATGCCCCTATTTTCTTTTATATTTTCAACTCTTTTGGGGATTGTCTCTTAAATCCGTCTTGACTTCGGTTTTTTTTTTGCTAGAATGGATGGATCATACTTGGTGGGTACAGATACACCCAATAAAATCAAAAAAAGATACCTCGGAGTGCCAAAGGTACCTCCCCATCTCCAGTCCACAAGGTATCTTCGGAGCGACAGGCTACATATGCAGCCATCCAATTCGTAGCACCATTAGCTTCACGGTAATTATGCTTGGCCTGAAAGACCCCTCCAATCCTAACCATAGTCCAAATATCTTAGAGCAATGGATGGTCACAACCGTAACCCCTTGGATCCTCTCGGATCCAACTGATAACGGTGGCTAAATCATCCTCCAGGATGATGGACCTAGCCTGTAACACGCATCGGGTATGGCGAAGGCCCGCCCAAGCAGCTCTCAGCTTCGCACTCGGAACCGAAGTGTTAAATAACTGACTATCCCCAGCCGTTACAATCCTGGCAGGCGGGTCCCAAATAACAAAATCCGCACCTCCCTTCGTGCCACTGTCCAGAACTGATCTATCAAAGTTGACCTTGAGGAAACTCGAGGGTGGAGGCCATCAGTGAATATGGCCTGGATTTGCAATCCCGAATTGCCTAGTCATGGATCAGTGAATATGGAAAGAATTCAACTGCTTATCCACAAATTACACGATTTTAATCGCATAGATTTGCAGTCTCTCTATAAATACCAGACATGGAGATTCCCATGGATAAAGAGAAACTATGCCCGACTTAAGCATTGGAGGGTTTTCAGTCCGACACATTTTGGCGACCCCTCGACTATAGTTGCAGAATAGATCCAACGTTGTGCTACATTCCTCCCATTTAATCGAACAAAGCTGTTCGTTCACCTGTCAGGGATTTGTGCGACAATGGTGCCATTTTCGTAATTTTCCATCAATGGTTTGGTATGAGTTGTATTTGAAGAAAGGAATCATATAATTATCTCGTGTGTTTTTGTTATATTTCATACTCTGTTCTCCGAGGAAAATATTTTTCATGCTTGGAGACCCACTTAACATGAAGACTTGATCCTGGTATACTTAACACAGCTCACCGAGTTTATGGTTCCATTTGTGTACTACTTTTAGGACTTATCTTATGTAGTTACTCACTACATTAATTCACCATCATGTTTCCTGAAACATTAGCTCAACACAGTCACTGCCCACATTGACTCACAGAACAACTCACTATATTTATTTTTTAAGCATATTTGTTGGAATCCATTGATTTATTGATTACGCCAAACTTAGCCGGCCTTACTAAATTTCATCTTGATTAATTTATGATTGATTGTGTTAAACTTAGTCGGTCTTACTTAACTTTGTTAGCCTCCTATTCTATATAAAGGTTGCTCCTGTATATTATAACAGACGGGTAGAAATACAATTCTCTTCTCTTATTCAAAATTTTCAACAATATTGATGTATTTCCGATGCCTCGTTATGCTTCATCAATTCATTTCACTGAGGTCATGAAATGAAGGATATGTGCCTTCAACATTGAGGCCATGCCTTACCAGTTCCTTGCTTCTAGTTTTACTTCGTGACGTGAGCGGATATTGTAATTGTAAGACCCCGTTTTCATGGGCCTGGTCCAGCCATTGGGCTTGGGCCATGCGCCCAAACCTTGAGTCAGGGGAGGAAGACTCCCCATGGGAGTCATCTTCCTCCCCGAGTCCGGCGCAGAGGAGGAGTCCTAGGGCTTGCCAGACTCTGGCGAAAGTCCTAGGACTCGGTCTATAAAGGTATCTCCCCTCTTCCTTCGAAGCGTCGCTCACAAATTTCGAGTGAACCTTGTTGGATTTCCTTCCCTTGCGAGTTCCAATCCCAAATTATCTCCCTTGATTCCTCGCCAGAAACGCCGCCAGAACTTCGCCGGACTGAGGTGAGCGTCGCTTGCCTTCCTCTTCTTCTTTTTCTATGTCTATATGTTGTCCTTTCTTGGGTTTGAGCCGGCTGGTCGCCGGGATTCATCCGAAAATAGAGCACCCTATTTCAGCTTCTTCTTCCGAACCCCGCCGCCGCCGGCCGCCGGGCTTGGCCGGGTTGCACCACCTCCCGAAAGCTCTGAGTTAATAGCGTCGTCGGTTAGAGAAATCAGCCATGATCAGGCCGAGTTTGAGTGGTTGTTTGATGGTCTTCTTCCACTTTTCTTCCTCTCTTCTTCTCCATGGTGTGCCGGCCAACCATCGTCGCCGTGGTGCCACGGCCGAAGGGCCGCCCAAGGCTGTCGTCGCCGGGGGTTTGGCCACCTTGGCCGGCCGCCCTCTGAACTGAGAAGAGGAAGGGAGAGATGGACTCTCCCCTGCTCTGAGGAGAAAGAAGAGAGTATTCTCTCTTCTCTCTTCTCTCTTCTTTCTCTCTCCTTGGGTTTTTCTCTCCTGAAATTTTCCTCTCTATTAAATTTTCTCTCTCTACAAGACTTTCACTCTCTAGGCTTTCACTCTCTCTTTCTTGTTGGAGTTTTCTCTCTCTAAATTTGGATCCGGAAAGATCATTGTTTTGAGGACTTTGGATAGTCTTGGAATGCTAGGTTCTAGAGGATCCTTTAAAGGATCAAACTGAAATTCTGGATTGTCAGATATCTTAGGTAATTTTTAATATTGACTTGATTCTATAGAGAACAATCTGTTGGACGAGATGATGTTGAGCAGGGTTCTACGCATCGTGGTTCATAGATCGCTGTTAGGGCGGGTGATTAGTCTGTTTGAGTTTTTCAACAAAAAGATAAGAATCCTTGTACGCCAACCTACATGATATAAATATTTTTGCACTTATATATGTATGATGTGCTATGATTCAGATAAGTAAGAAGCAAGAATAATTTTATATTAAATTGTATTTTGATCGTATTTGCTTATGGTTGGTATCATGATGGATGCATGTATTCGCATAACCTACACCTGCATAATTGGATTTATGGATGTGGTGTTATATACTAATCTTATTATTATTGGTTGCCCTGTCACGGGCTGGAAACGTGACTGTGGTTAGTCTAAAGCTGAAAATAAAAAGAGATTGATGTGTGAATGTGAAACATGGACTTTATGCCATCTCGTTACTATTGATTTGCCCATCACAAGCTCTAAGTGTGACTATTGGTTTGCCCATCATAAGCTCTAAGTATGACAATATTAGTTTGCCCGTCACATGCTCTAAGTGTGACAATGCTGATTTGTCCGTCACAGGCTCTAAATATGACATTATTAATTTGTCCCGTTACGGGCTAGAAACGTTACCGAAATTTGGCCCAAAATTGAAAAAATAATCGATCCCGATCAAGTTAAAAAGGAATGAAATTAAAAATATTGAAAATATTAATGAAGATATTTGAGATATTGTTTGACATATTACACTTAAGTGGCTAGATTTCTGCTGATATTTGATTTGCATATGTATACTGATTGTTCGAGCCTTTGATAGCCGGTTTATGATTTCATGAAATGTGCATCGATTTCTTGTAGTTTCCAAATTCATATTATTATTTTGTTGGTCTGGATGTGGAGGAATTCTTATTGAGCTATAAAGCTCACCCTCCTTTCTTCTTTTTCTTTTCAGAGTTGCAGGATGCATAAATATGGATGGTTGGGTGCGGAGCTCGAGTATCAGAATTATTAGCTAGTTAGTTAGTTTATCTTTCTTTGCTGCCGATGAGCATTTGGAGATCTTGTAATTGTACCAATTTGATTATTTGGATATGTTGGAGTTGTCTATTTGAATTAATTAATAATTATGAATTTATTAGATATTTTGTTTATCTTAGGCTTTGCATAATTTTTAGGGCACTGCTCTAAGGCTCATGCGGCCGAACGCGTACCGGACCTGAGTGCTAGGTTCAGGGCATGACAATAATACCAATGGATAGCCATTTTGGGTCCCAAGTCTCTATATTTTAAAACATTAGCAGTCCTGTTCATAGTTTCCGAAGTTTCCTCTCGACGGCGAATGCATGCGACAGCTTTTGCTATTGCCAGCATGACAAGAAGAAGCCCCAACGGACTTATTCCAACGGACTTGAAATAGAGAAGCTTCTGAAGAAGCTCAAGCCAGCAGAAAACATAATATTGCTTGCTACTAGTTTTAGTGTTTTCCTTTATACAGCTAAATTTAAATGTCTGATGTCATTTGTTTTGTTGATGATTTTGGAGAGTAACTTTGATTGTATCTGGTTTTGCAGAGCGAAGGTCGTGATATGGTTGATTGCGCTGAAATTTATAAACAACCAGCCTATGATCATCCTCTATTACAGAATCACACTGCCATGGTTAGGATTTTTAATTGTTCATTCTTTTATGCCTTTTAATTAGGCCAACTTTATTCTGTTGCTTCCTCTCAAAAAAAAGGTCTTGTTCTGTTGTTATTAATCATGATTGATAAAAGAGTCATCTGTTCTATAATAGACGAGACCTTCTTTGGTAGTTGTCATGGAACAAATAAGGCAGAGAAGTGGAAGTTGCCCAAACGGAACAGTTCCTGTTCGAAGTATTCCAAAGAGTGACCTTTTTGGAGCTAGCTCTTTGGAACAATGATGGTGTGAATCATGACGAGCCAAGGACTGATGGAACAGAAGTCAGCACAGTATGTGGCTTCAATTGTTCATCACTAAGATTAACACATTTATAATGATGAATGAATACCTACTACGAATCTGTACACCATTGTATATATTTTTAGATTGCTGGAGCAAAAGCAGGTCAGCAGCAAGGCCAAGCACATAGTAGTTGATCAGATCCACTTGTCATAATTAATGAATGGAGCTCAAATTCTGTTGCAGTGGTAAACGGTCAAAAATATGGTAGAATTTGGATCGGGGTAAGCCATTTTCTTGCGCAGGTTTGTTTTGATTTGCTTACTCTTAGATAGGATGGGAAATTAGCTTGAAAACTCTTAAAACCCAATTTTCATGTATCTATAATTAATAAGTTGGCAGTGGCTATCTATGCTTAATTATAACTCATATTGCAACAATCTAGGATTTTACTAAAAAAAGCTAGTCAGAAAATATTATTTGGATTTTTTGATCTTGTACGAGTATCTAGGATCTACCTATTGTATAGCTGATGTAGGACTAAACATACACTTGGACAGGTGCTCACATACTTTTTCTGTTTGAGCTCTAGCATCTTCGTCAAGCTAAGAATCTGAAATCCATTCAAATCTAATCACAAGAACTATAAATTTAATTTACTCGCATGCTGTAATATTCTCTAGTATGTACAAGTTATCAGCCGGGTCTGCTGTAATACCATTTATAACAACTTGGGTTCTCATCTAAAAAGACTAACCAAAATGTATTATTTAAGTTTTTTGGTCTTGTATAAGTATCCAGCGCATGCCTTGACCTATAATTCATATTATTCAAGGTGGCAGCAAACCAAATAGGAGCAAAATTGAAGCAGATAATATCTGTCTGTGTTTGTTTCCACATCCGAATCTATCGAATATCGATCCAAATTTGAGTATTCTACTATCCATTTCTATATCCATACACGTCTCAAAGGAAAACATATATGCACATGGTATGTAGCTACCTCAATCTCTTCACAAATATTCGGTTCTATTTGCTATCCTATTGAGTCTGGTACAATATAAACATTTTCTTAACATAATTACCTTTGATATAGTGAAATTTTTAATTTGTTGGTTCATAAATTTTAATTATCTAACTTATAACTGCATTTGTATCCATGTTAATATCTGATTTGCATCTATCCATTTAAAGCAAATAAGGGTATGAATTTTAGCATCCAATTAATATCCAATTAAAAATGGATATAGATACGAATATAATGATGACTGATCCATATTTGATCAATTTTCAGCCCCGAAACCAAATCACTTTTTTTCCTAACCATGTTCTTCTAAACACAAAGCTTCAAAAAACAATATTAAGATCCATTTATATAATATAATATAATATATACTTATTGCAACAATAGAAGCAGCAAAATACACGAGATTAACCATGTTATTTCATGGCAGCTTAAATATGAGATTAGAGATTATTATTTAATAGAGCCAAAATGTACAAAGAGTTTTGCACTGCAAAGAATACAAGCTATTGAAACATTAGAATTATTGATGATTCTAAAATGAAAATGAACTATGGTTTTGGTGGCATTTGCAAGTCACTAATGCTTCCTTCCAACATATTCACTACTTTACTTATTGAAGGTCGATCTGCAGGTTGCATTTGTATGCACCACAATCCAACTATCATCATCTTTTTAGCAATCTCTTCCGTCTCACTAGTTACTCCACAAGCTTCTAGGGTAACATAATGATCGAGATGGTCATAAACCCAATGTGGAAAATAAATTTCACTAGTATTCTCTGCTCTTGCATTTATATTTTTACGTCCACCGACCATTTCTAGCACCATCATTCCATAACTGTAAACATCAGATTTGCTGGAGACAACTCCAAAATTTCTAGAGAAGACTTCAGGGGCAATGTACCCAACCGTTCCCCTTGCACCGACTACTGAA
>JAOXJJ010000725.1:14503069-14523912 GCA_025769935.1 Phoenix roebelenii | reverse complement strand
GGGGGGGGGGGGGGGGGGGGGGTTGGAGGATAGATTATTAATAACATCTGTTACCTTTATCATAACCATCTCAAGGTTGGATTCTCATTTTTGGATGTAAACAAGCAGCACTTCACCCTTCCAAATGCAAGAGCGGCTTAATGCATTTGAGGGCCTAAGGCGAACTCACTAAGAGAGGCTTCTTTTTTTTCCGTTTTGTCTTTGAGACATTCCCTGCAGTGGGCCGGCCTAAGGTGAACTCACTAAGGGAGGGCCTTTTCCTTTCTGTTTTGTCTTTGAGGCCTTCTCTGTGGTGGGCCTTCTTTGGGCTGGGGCCTTAGGCCACCGCCTCAGTCGCCTAAGGGTTGGGCCAGCCCTATCTAAATGTAGTCAATTATAGCAACGTGAAGAAATCCTTGATCATGGGTGTTAAGGGATGGTTGTGGGAACCAGATGAGATCCAGATTTTCTTTTCTTTTTTCTTATAACCTAGAAAGGTATAATTCCTTGCAGAGGCTGCAAGACAAGACTTTATGTCTGGAAGCTTGCCTGCATGTTCAAAACAGTTGGTTTGGATTGTTTCAGCTTGGCTACTTTCTGAAGCTAGAAAAATTGCCCACTTATTAATATGTTCCTTTTCTGCCATTTGAATATTAGATCTATTTTCAGTGAGTTGGCCCTAGGTTAGCTATGATGGTAAGATGGCACTACAAGACGCCTAGTACTCCTTTCTGATGACATGTAAATTTCTACATTAGTTTTGATGACATTTGTATAGATTATGCTCTTCTTCCTTTGTAATTTTGAAATCAAATTTAGAAGTCTGTGAGTGAAGGCAAAATTCTGTATCTGCAGGTCGATTTGTTAAAGCATGGCATACCAGATCCATCTTTGTTGACATCTTCGCATTCCCAGGGTTCTGATTCTGTGCCAGATAACGAAAATAAAAGCATTGTTCAGCCTACTAGTGTGGAGTTCCTGTCTGCCATTGTTTTCATACATACTAAGTGAGAATTATCTCTTAACTGTTCCTTGAGACTTTGACTGCTACTTTTGGTGAAAAGAGTAAACCATATCTTTGATTTGACAATGAGCATTCTTTTTGAAGAATCTAACTTCATGTATTTTTTGAATATTTGACAATTGTATCTGTTTCATGCTTGAAGATTCAGTACCTCTTTTCGCATGGTTTTCAATGCTGATTTGAATAAACATCATGCAATGACTTATTAAGAGACATAAGGGGCATCTTCGGCATTATTTCTTCTTTTTAAAAATTGATTCTCAAAAATCTCTTTGATGTAAGTCCTTAGATTTAAAAAAATCTTTTTTATGCATATTTGGTGTTTCGTACTCTCATGCTATAAGACTCCTTGTAAGTAAGCATGCCATGTTTGAAAGTCAAGGAGCAAGGTCGGAAGTCAGAAGCTGGTTTTTCTAGCCTCCCTTAAATGGCATATTCTGATTATACTTTTTGCAGGAGTTTAAAAGTCACAAAATGACTTTCTTCAGCAGCACCTGAAGTGCTTAAAGAATAGTATGTTTTGATTGGAAAAACCTTGAAGATAAGGCATGGAGGGAGAGAGACAAACTTAAAGATGAGATGTAACATACAAGTGCAACTACTTTCTTTTGAGTAATGAAATTGTTGGAGATTTCAGGGTTGCTAGCCTGAATAGTGGGTTAAGGAATCAACTAAGGAGGAGGTTGTTGTGTTCTGTGTTTATCATACACCTCGGGAGGAGTTTATTCAACAAGCTCTAATATTTCTAGGGGATACAAGGGTTAGGAGTAGTTGGCAATGGAAGTTGGACATGGAGATGATGTTTTAGGGTAAAAGGAAAAAGTATTTCATCCTGTCGTTCAACTTGTTGAGAGTAAAACATAACAAGTGCATAATTACGTCTTCACTAATAGAATACGCGGAGCTCAAAATTATAGCATCTCATACCTTTTTTCATATGGAGTAATCAGGAATGCTACACTTGACTAAACATGCATTTAATTTGTGACCTGAAGCACCAATACAATGGACAAGAAATTCATGATCAAATGCTCTAGAAGGAAAGAAAGGGGAGGATATGTATTGACTGCATTTTGTTGTATGACGGACTATTTAAGTTACTCTGCATGTCCCTTTTATATGATCGAGAATAGCATGACACTGATATGGCTATTGAACATTCATCCTTACATTATTATTTGTGTGATCTTTGTCAAATTTTAATTATGATTTGTTGCACTAGTCATTGGATTTCTATGATCAAAAATATTGCTTATTTGTGCAATAGCATTTCATACCTAACCATACCTATATTGAGACTCTTAAATTACTTTATTTCTTTAGGCATTTAAGAAATTATTTCAATTTCTAATTAGTCTCATTCACCAATATACTCTATATTTACTTTGGGATTGAGATGTGACGTTATAATAAAAATTTAGTTGATAAAATATTGCATAGATCATAAAGAGAGTCCAAGAATCTAAGGTTAGTATCACAAAGATTACAATGTTAAGGTTGTCATGCGATAAATCTGGGATGGGGAGGATTTGACATAAGTACATAAACATTTGCATGGGTCTTACCAATGATTAAATTGTGAATTGTTTATGGTGTGGGCATGTGTAATAAAAATTTAGCAGGGAGTGCTCATATTTGTGTTAATGGATCAGATTAGAGGAAGGGTAAGCCTAACAAGTGTGGGAGTGAAAGACAAGTTAAAAATTGGTTATGGATTGGAATTTGCTAACAGAAGGGCATTTCCTTTTCACACAAGACTTACGATGGGTGTTTTCCAATGTTCTTTCTTTTACTGATCAAAATATTGGAAGATTAATTTGTTAGACTTCTTAAAATTCTTTTATCCATATGAACCATATCAATTTAGTCAATTTTTAGCTTTTCCTTCTTGACCATGATTTTACCTCAAAGATATATATCTTTAATTTTACCATGGAGCTATTTGATTGTCATCTATGCATACTGTAAGATCTTAGTAGATGTTGTATCAGTAATTTATTTTCTCTGGATACTTGTCTGGTGTCTACAGACTGCAGGATCAAGACTTATCCCCATCTAAAACTATCCAACTGAGGAAGGCTCTATTGCAATTTTTCAGCTCATCATCTTTCAATGTAAATAAACATGGGGCTACAGTACAGACTGATTCTTCTAATTCTCTTGATACAAAATCTGAGGATTTGGACCCTGTGCAACCAGACTTGTTTATGATTCCTTTAAAATGGCAAGACAACATACAAAAATCTCATTCTGAAAGTTACAGTTCCATGTCAGGGAAGCTCCGTGACCAGGTAAAATTTCCTTTCCAATATGTTTACTTAAGTTGTTCATTGACACTCCATGTCTTGGAAACTCCATAACCTTGCAATCATTTCTATCATTTCTATCACATTTTTCTCTTTCTACCTTAGACAATGTCCCTTTTGCCCCTTTTCTTTTTCTGTGCATGTTGTTTCTTTGGTTTATGTGCAGTATTATGAGTAATCTGCAGTTCACTAAAAAAATTCATTTCTTTTAACAATAGAAATAGTTGTTAAAGTTAAATTATATATTTTTTTGCATGTTAGAACCAAGTTTTTTTTTTTTTGAAATTATATATAACATTTCTCTCTATCCTTATTTACAAATCAACCTAGATAATATATATTTAAATTACAAATAGGCCCTTTTGTTAGCCTTCTGTCGCTGCAAATAATCATGATCCCTAGTTGAGTAGGAGTGCTGACTATCCTACCCTTGGTCACTCTCAACCAGGGATCCATGACTAGAAAGACAAAGGTGCAATGCAATACCCATGCAAGACTCTCTTATACACATCTTACGTGTTGATGTGGCATTGAAATAGTGAGCCATGAAAGCAATCATTTAAGAGAGGAAACTCCATCCAAGCTTCTTATTTATTGTCTCAAACATCTTTTCACCATATCGTTCCATGTGTGGCTGCCCTCCTTTGCTCTCTCTCTGTCTCTGTTGAACTCCCTCAACCACCACCACCACTTTTAGCTTTCAATAGGACTCACCTGCAGCACCTTGAGCACCTCGTCTAAAAGCAGGCCCCTCAAACACTAGTCTCCACCATCCTAGTAAAGATCCTGACCTCCCTCCCTCAACAATCCTTGGCAGGTTTTAGACATGGTCAAAGAATCATGAGGGAGTGCCCTATGCTCCCGTGCTCTGCTCCGACATCCCAATCTCCATCTACAACCTCACTGAGACTGCCTCACTGAGACTGCCAACTGCATGGAGATAGAGTGGCCTCTTTCTTGCCAACAGTCTTCCTGCAACTTCATCTTCTCCATCACCCACCTTGCTTGATCATCATCCTTGCCAAGGCTAACACCATCTGTCGACCAGACCATCTCTACCCTGATAGAGCATGCCCAGTTCGTAACAGGAAAATCGAATTCTGTTTATAGGTTAGTGGTTGCAAGGAATTGTCAGGTTATCTTATGTGTGCACGAAGAGGTCAAGTTGCATGCCACATGGAACGTTAAGTGTTCTTATGCGAGCCTGTTCTAGGTTGTTACTTTCTAATGGTAGTATGATACTCATAATGGTTGCATAAGTGTAGGAGATGTTGGGTAAGTTGTTACTTTCAGGAGTCTGGTGCTCACAGTGTTACTTAAGTATAGGAGATGTTGAGCATCCTCAAAATGCAAGTTATGTAAAGTCCTATATACGTAGTGCCTCTGGGCTTATGAATGGATGATTATCATTGTTGTCAAAGTCCCCTGTCGCTTGTTTCAAACCAAACTAAGACAATTATCTCTTAAAAGATCTCTTTCTCTGTAATTTATCACACCCTCTCCTAGTTCATGGGCCCTGGTGGTGCCATCTCAACGGTGGCAATGAGTGGTATGAGTGCATTGAGTGCAAACACCACCCATGGCCTCTACCTTGGCATGGGCATCTCTAAAAGTGAGGATAGCGGTTGCCATGACTCCTCCCTCATGATCAATGGCAACCTTCAGGCCTACCACAATGTCTAGGACGTCGTCGCCCATGTCGCCACCTAGGTTGATGATGGCCCTGGTGTCGCCCTTGTCAGCGTGGGCGGTGTCGGCAACTTCATCGAGACAATCTACAATGGCCTTGAATACAATGACATGTAGCTCATCTCCCAAGTTTGCAATGTCCTCCACTCCATTGGTGCTCTCTCGAACTGTGAGCTTTCTGAGATCTTCGCTGATTGGAACCACGGCGAGCTTGAGAGCTTCCTTATTGGGATCACTGCTGATATCTTTTTGGTGCCTGACGAGCGTGGGGGTAAGCTTGTGGACAAGATCCTTGTTAGGACTGTGATGAAGGGGATCGGGAAGTGGATGGTCTAGCAGTTGGCTGGAACTCTTAGTTGCTTCCTTCATAATCTCTACCTCCCTTGGTTATGGCTAGCTCAACAGGCTCAAGGAGGAGAGGGAGGTTACTTTGAGGGTTCTCGACCTAGCCAAGATCAAGTGCAAGGTGAAGGGATCATCCTTAGGATAATTTATTGACATCCCTACCGACCTTTAAGCTCCTCTGTGGCCTCCATGGTGGTGCTAGCTAATGATGACCTTGGTGGCTGCATCCCCTTTGTGCTGTAGTACTGTCATCATCAAGAGACTTTGAAAGACAAGAAGGGACTCAAGAGAAGGACAAGGAGGGATTGGATGAGAGAGAGGAGTTGCACTCTAAAACCTAAAGCCCTAGAGGGGCCTAGTTCAATTTTGATCAGTAGGACCTAGTAGCCAAGAGACATGGGTTGGAGTGTCATCAAAATTTTGAGTATGAAAAGTATTATCATTGATAATTCAGGGATATTTTGGTCGTAAAACATCCAATGGTCCCACCTAATGCCTACAGTAACATCTTTTCTAGGTTCACTAATTGTCATATTCTCATATCTACTAATAAAAGAGGTGCTACATGGGTTTATTAACTTGGGCCTGTCCTCTCAATGGCTTTAATTTTTTGGCTGAGTCCGTGATAAGTGGTATCAAAGCTAGGCCCAATTTGCATTACAGTTGTATTAGTCATGTAGGTTCCTACCAGGTTCGAGTAGGACCCGGTAGGGTAGTGTAGGACCCATGTCATGGGTGGGCCCTCCCTCTCGAGTAGAAGCTAATCGTGATAAGGTTGTCACTAAGTTGGATGGGAGAGATTGTCATAGTCTTACATCGACTAATAAAAAAAGTGCCACATAGGTTTATTAGCGTGGGCCAGTCCTTCTAACAGATTAACCTTTTGGATTGTGAGTCTAATATAATGGAGGCTTTGTCCAAAAGTCTATTTGCAATTTAAATAGTATTTTCTAGGTTGATTTGTAAATAGGAATAACGAAGAACGTTATATGTAATATCGATAACATATTTGGTATGATAAACAAAAAACCTATTAAATTAATATTTGTAGGGTTGTTGTAAATAATGATGGTTTTGCTTCAAAAAATACTGTAGAATATGCTTTTGCAACATGAATGATGTAGGACATAAGAAGAAAAATATAGAGAGATAAGAAGAAGAAGAGGAGGGTAAGAGAAAGATTAGCAACTCAATAATTTGTATTCTTGACAATGCAAACTGTAGTCTCAATAGTATAACAATGGCTTTATATAGACCACACAAAATTCTAATAAGAGTTCGTATAAAAATAAACTTTCAGAGTCCAAATAAAATTCTAGATTATAAATAAAATAAAATTCTCTAATTTTCAAATAAAATAAAATTTTTTAATTTCTATATTTGCGCCTAACATAAGTATGCCTAGATTCCTTATTAATGGATGGTTCTCCATCAATGGGTGATCTAAGTTGCATGTCCCATGATTTCCACTATCCAAGATTTTATTGATATTACATATAACACCTTTCCTTATCCCCATTTATAACTTGACCTAGATAAAGTCCTACTATTTTTCAACTAGGACCTTGGGTTAAAGTCTGTCAAGAGGCTTGGGTTAAGGTGCTAATGTAGGGTTTAGAAAAGATTTTATGATAAAATACCCTTGTATTCCTCGATAGGCATTGAGTGTCCTTTTATTTTCCTCCCTTCTAGCCATCGGGGTTCTCTGCTTTTCATCCCAAAATGCTGCTTCCTCGCGTTTGCCTCTGCTAGCGACCAACTGCACCTCCACTGAAGGCAAGGACTCTCCAACTCTCTGCCTTCTTGTCTCCTGGTGGGCTCCACCTCCGGCATGGACCCACCTACCTCTTGACCCTCCCCACCTTCCCCACCATCCCTCCTCTCCGTTTTGCATTATTGGTAGACTTTATCTGGGTCAATTTACGAATAGGGATAAGGGGAGGTGTATACATAAGATCGATATAATCTTGAGTGTGATATACAATAAAACCCTTCCATCTTGTATCATCTATGAAAGTTGTAGGCTAACTTATATGGGCCTATGTTGGATATCCTGTTTTGTTCCCACCTAGACAAAATGTACGTGCCTGGAAGTTCAACTATTTTTCGTGTAAAATTAACCATACCCATCTATGATCCAGGCATGCTAGGGGAAGCATTTATTATTGAGATAAAAACTCCCAGAGTATGAAATTAAAGTAAAGAAGATGGGCTTGCATATTCTACCTTGTAGGAAAATTATGAGTTGATTTTGTTGCATTTTTTGGCAATTCGACAGTTGCATTATGTTACGTGCTGATTGTTTTTCTTAATTCAGATATTGCCAATGACTGGTCATTCATTTGCAAAGAACATCTCAGAGCGTGATTGGTTGCGGAACTCGGCTAAGATTTGGGAATTGGTGAAGAAATCTCCAGTCATTGTTGATTATTGCAGGACACTGCAGAGTTCAGGATTGTTCAGGAAGTAATCAGCCTTATGTTTTAAGAGATTGAAGACTTAGTAGTTATCTTTCTGGGACAAGCGAAGGTATTGCATAACATTTTTGACCTGGTTCCCAGTTTGAGGTTGATTCTACTATTAAGCATTTATTTTTTCTAATTGATTCCCAACCATGCTTAATACTTGGCAGTTTTTATTATTTAATTTAAATCAAGTGCAGCCTGTGAGATCCGACTCCCTCAAGTGAAACCTATGTGAAAGCATCACCCGGCCCACACACTGCAGCGTAATTTGTTTCACATGATCTACAGATCAGCTATGAAGGACTTCAGATGGTCTTGTGAAGAACAAGAGTTGTGTTCTAGGATACCTTTCACACCCTTTCTTGTATTGTTGGCATCAAAGCAGGGTCTTACCATAATGTTGCGAAAAGTCTTGGCAAAGTACCTTGGATTTAAGTCAACCCATGATTTTAATCCAAGTTCCCGAACTGATGTCATTCTGGGAAGAAGAACAGCAATCATCTGTACCGAACAGTGGTTTTGTCATTTTCTTTTAAGCTGGACCTATGTAGATAGAGAACCATGAGGCTTTAATAAATTTAAGGATAATATTATCATGAACTATTCGAAGATTGCTGCAAAAACCATTGTCTATTTGGCATCAGGTAGGTTTGCTGAAACTCTGCTCCTTTCTATACTGTTGCACTGCATTGGGTATATATCATAGCTGTGGTTGGTCTAAAGGTAAAACGATCATTTTTTTGTTTATGTTTCGTTCCCTAGAGCTTTATTGCTCAGTTGACAAGAAAACAATTAATCAAGACAGTTAAAATAAGCTGAGATCTGCTAAGTTCCAATAGAAAGGAGGGACTTCTCATTCCGTTCAGAAGAGATGATGAGCATTGACTAAGCTTTGTTAACATCAAAGAGTAATAAAATAATATGGGTGATGCGAGACTTCTCATAACCAATCATGTAACATTCTATAATGTGATCATGCCCAACTTGTACGAAGCTGAGGGACATCTTTTTGCCACGCAGGCATTTTACCAACTACTACAGCAAGCATTCAGAGGTTTAAAAACGGACAATTTACCTGGATTTAGACAAACCAAAGTGCATGAACATAGCAGGCCTCATGTCATCTGCTGTTCACACGTATCAGAACTACCATTTTAGTGCAAGCCGCTTCCACAACTGAAAGAATGCAGCCATAAAATACAAACTTGGAATACCACTTAAAATTAGAAGGATAACAATCTTATAGTTTGATGATACTTTTTTTTTTTTTTGGCTAGAACAGGCGTTTCCTACCGTTCGAGTACGATACACCCAATAAAATTAGAAAATAAGTCTCGGAATGCTTTGGACAACTCTCCCTCCTCGGCCCACAGGGTACCCTTAGAGTGACTGGCCACATAAGAATCCATCTAGTCCGCGGCCCTGTTAGCCTCTTTGAACACAAGCCTAGCTTGAAAAACCACACTGTTACTCACCATAGCCCAAATATCTCGGAGCAAGGGTGCCCCCTCCTCCGTCGCTAGAGCCATCATAGATCCAACTGATCACAGTGGCCGAATCACCCTTTAATATAACCGAACTAGCCTGTAGCCCGCACCGAGCATGGCTCAGGCCAGCCCATGCCGCCCATAGTTATGTTCCAGAAACTGAGGTATAAAAGATTTGATGATACATCCTCTCTTGATGATTTTGATGCGTGTGCCTCACTTTTTTTGGCAACAAAAAATATGTATTAGATTTAGTCCATTTGCAAAGAAAATTTGGTGATATAGGCTCTGTTTGGAGAAGTTGTTGGCAGTAGAGCTTTTGAAAGTAGAGTTGTTAGAGGTAGAGCTTTTATAAAAGCTGTTTGCTGTTTGGTAGTTACATTTATAAAGTGTTGTGGCACTTTAACATGTGTTTAGTAAACAAACTGAGAAAGTACTTTTGGTATGACAAAATAACCGTAAAGGACATTACATAGTATTATACAACATAGCATGATAAAATATAATATATATTAATACATGTTGATGGAAAAATGGATCACTCAAAGCACGTGGTCAAATCGTCGGCACTTGATGACAAATGTGACGACAACAAGTATACTCTCCAAGCGCTCGACCACAGAGCATCCGACCTCAAATCGCCCGACCTCAGAGCGTTTGGTCTCGGCACCAGCGACCCGAGAGCTCACAACCTCGATCTCGGCTGAGTTAAGCCCGATCGACCTCAAGGCTAAGGAAGACCCAGTTAAAGGGAGAAGCAGACCTCCCTACTCCATCGAGAATCAAGTTCTCTTCCTCCTCATCCGGGATCAAATTCCACGATCTCCGCCTCAACGACTGTCAACATTTAAATGCACACGATCTCAACGGATTACCAGCCAATCCAAAATCTTGGGCCGTTTACGGTAACCCATTAATTCGCACGACCACGTCCAATCGCTACAGCAACTCATTAATTCGCACGATCACGTCCAATCACTAAGTAACCCCTACACCCCCTCCTATAAAAAGGGGGGAGAACTCGAGGCAAAGGAGATTTTTCTCTTTTCCCTTCGCCCTCGGCCAATATTTTTCTCCATTGCTTCTCTCCATTACTTCTCTCTATTAAAAACCGTCTCTGACTTAAGTATCGGAGGGCCGGCGTCGGAACCCCCGGCTACTGGCTTCTTGCAGGTCCGCCGGTGACAGCCGTCCGCCGCCGCACCACCAGCCGGAGCTCCTCCTTCTCGATCCGCGGTCACCCCTGAGTTCAATTTTCAGCAACAGTTGGTGCTAGAGGAAGGGCCCGAGTCGTGACCATGAGATTAAGAAGCAGAGGAGCCTCTAATGCTCTTGGCATCGTGCACCAAGTCCTGGCCACTCAGTCTAGAACCCGCCACCAAGGCCTCCAGCGGATCAAATTCCTCAGGTCTAGCCAGAGCAATTCAACAAGCTGGTGCAGCAAGTCCAGGCCCTGGCAGCAGCAGTCCAAGGCCTGCAACGCGTGGAGGCCCCTCCTATGCCACCCCCGCAGGTTCAGGTCCAATCGGCGCTCCTTCCAGATGGACCGGTATTCCAAGCCGAGATCCCCATGACTCTTCGAGGGTCAACAATGGAGAACGACGCTGTTACCAGGGTTCAACCCGAGCGTCTCCCTGGAGAGAGCCGTTAGGGAAGAACCAGGATAAAAGGCCACAACTTTCAGAGGCCGAATCGACCCCAGGTCAATCAGTACCGAAATAGACCACTGTGGCAATCTTCCAAGGTGGAGAACTCGACAAGAAGGTCGAGAAACTCGAGCGGCAGATCGAGGCGCTCCAAGACCAGAAGGCAAGGTGTGAGGGTGACTTTGAGTTCACTACCAAGTCACCTTTCTCCCGCTAGATCGAGGATGAACCGATCCCACCGAGGTTCAAAATGCCTCAAATAGAGCCCTACAACAGGACCACCGACCTCTTGGACCACTTGGAGAGTTACCGAGCCCTCATGGTGCTGCAGGGGCTTCGGAAGCTGTGCTCTACAAGGCTTTCCGTGCAACCCTTCGAGGAACGACTCGACTTTGGTTCTTCGGTCTAAAGCTGAGCACCGTGTTTTCCTTCGAGCAGCTTGGCGGGCAGTTTGCTGCCAACTTTGCCGTCAGCCGATGCTAGCGGCGAACGTCGGATTCTCTCCTCGACATCAAGCAAAAGGAAGGAGAGTCCCTCAAAGACTATATCGACCGTTTCGCCGCCGCAACCTAGGAGGTCTGCAAGCTCGATCAGTCGATCGCCATGTCCGCACTGAAAATAGGAGCTCGGTCCTACATGTTCCTCTTTTCCATTGAGAAGAATTTTTCCGCTGACTTCACCGAAATGCTGGCCTAGGCTCAAAAATATGCAAAGGCTGAGGAGGCTATCGCCTCCTGGCGGGACGCAACTGAGCAAGCCTCAAAGGGGCAGAAAAGACGTCGCAAGGAGCGCGGCCGCCCAAGAAGTCAGTCTCTCCGCCGAGAGAAGAACCTGCCTCATTTGAGGAGTCCGCCTCGTCCGCGGGCGCAGCCCCGATCGAGATCCCCACCTCAGCCGAGATCCTCGCCTAGACCAAAGATGCTCCCGACAAGGTACCAGAACTATACTCCCCTCAATGCAACCCAAGCAGAGATTCCCATGGAAATAGAAGGCCAAGACTATTTCCGACCTCCACCCCCGATGCGGGAATCAGAAACTCGGCAGCGTTCTAGGAAGTATTGCTGCTTCCATCGAGACCACGACCATGACACAAAGGAGTGCTTCCGACTCCGAGACGAGATTGAAGCACTCATCTGCCATGGGGTACTCAACCGGTTCGTGCAGAACCGGCAGGATGAAACAAGACCAGCGGAGAAGCTGCACTTTTTAAAGGTCAAAACGACAACAGGCCTATCGCTGGTACTATCAACACCATAGGAAGAGGCCCGATCGAAGGGAGCTCAACTGAAGAACTGACCGAGAGGAAAGTCCCTCCAAAGCGTCAACGCACCTCTGAAGCCATCTCGTTCTCAGATGAGGACTTAAAAGGAGTTGAAACTCGTCATGATGACGTTGTGGTCATCTCCATGGTCGTGAATAAATTTGATGTAAAATGTATTTTGGTTGATAATGGAAGCTCGGCAAATGTTTTATATTACGATGCTTTCCAAAAAATGGAATGACAGAAGGCCAGCTCCGAAGAATGAATGCTCCGTTGGTCGGATTCACCGGAGATTCAGTCCTGATTAAAGCCGCGATCAACTTACCTATCACAGCCGGGCTCGCTCCTCGAGAGAGCACTATGAGGACAGACTTCCTTGTGATCCATATGCTGACCGGGACTCAATGCCCTCTGAGCCGTAGTCTCGACATACCATCTGCTCGTGTGGTTCCCTACCGAACGAGGAGTCGGTGAAGTTCGAGGGAATCAGTTGAGAGCCAAGCAATGCTTTATGGTGACCCTCAAAGCAAAGCAATCAATCAAAACACCAAGCCGAGCAGAACACCGACGCATCAGCCCAAGTCTCGGACCAGGCACTGCCCATCAAAACCCTAGAGGTACGAGACAAGCCCAGGAGGGAATGGGCAGGTCCTGGCGAGCTCCTCATTCAAATCCCCTTGAGTAAAGATTATTCGGGGCAAACCATACAGATTGGCTCTGGCCTGAGACCTTGCGAGCAGGATCGCTTGATCGAGTTTCTTCAATCCAACACGGACGTCTTCACCTGGTTGCCCACTCATATGCCGGGAATAAATTCTGAGGTCATGGTCCACCAATTCCAGTGAAACCAACCTACAAGCTCGTGAGGCAGAAGAAACGGAGCTTCGCACCGGAACGATAGCGAGCAGCGGCTGAGAAGGTTGACAAGCTCCTCGAGGCCGGCTTCGTCCAAGAAGTCTTCTACCCAGATTGGCTCGCCAATATAGTCCTCGTGAAGAAAGCTAATGAAAAATGGCGCATGTGCGTGGACTACACCGACCTGAACAAAGTTTGTCCAAAGGACATCTTCTCTCTTCCTAGGATCGACCAGCTTGTCGATTCCACCTCGGAGCACCAGTTGCTGACCTTCATGGATGCCTTCTCGGGATACAATCAGATCCGAATGGCATCCGAAAATGAGGAGAAGACGACCTTCATCACCGACAAGGGCCTCTACTGCTATGAAGTAATGCCGTTTGGGTTGAAAAATGCTGGATCGACATATCAAAAGCGAGTCAACAAGGTCTTTAATGACCAGATAGGCCGAAACATGGAGGTTTACGTGGACGACATGCTGGTGAAAAGCCAGACAACAGAGCATCACATCACCGACCTCAATGAAGTATTCTCCACTCTTAGGAAGTACCAGATGAAGCTCAACCCCACCAAATGCGCCTTTGGGGTTACCTCGGGCAAGTTCCTCGATTTCATGGTAATCCAACGCGGAATCGAAGAGAAACCCTGAGAAGATCCAAGCACTGCAGAAAATGGTACCACCAAGGATAGTCAAGAAGGTACAACAGCTCATCGGATGAGTAGCCGCCTTGGGGAGGTTTGTTTTGAAGTCTGCGGAACGATGTCTTCCCTTCTTCAAAGTTCTCAAGTGGCCGAAGGACTTCGTGTGGACCGAAGAATGCCAACAAGCCTTTGAAAAGCTCAGACGCTATCTCGCCTCCCCTCTATTGCTCACAAAATCGCAGCAGGATGAGCTCCTCTATCTGTACCTAGCTGTCTTTCCGGTAGCGGTCAGCTCGGTCCTGGTTCGAGAAGAAGACAAATATCAAAGGCTGATATACTATACCAACAGGGTTCTACGGGACGTAGAGACCCGATACTCCAATCTAGAGAAGATGGTTTATGCGCTGCTCATTTTAGCCCGAAGGCTCCGATCCTACTTTCAGGCTCATACAGTGGCCATATTGACCAACCAACCTATAAAGCAAGTCTACAACGGTCGGATCGCGCGGGAAGAATCGCAAAGTGGGCGGTCGAGCTTGGAGAATTCAACCTCGAGTACCGCTCGAGGCCGACAATCAAGGCGCAAGTGCTTGCTGATTTTATAGTAGAGTGCACCTTACCGGACAACCCCGAGACCAAGCTCACACCAAAAGAGGGTACCCCAGAGAAGCCATGGAATCTACACGTAGATGGCTCCTCAACCTCAGAGGGTAGCAGCGCAGGCCTCATTCTTACCGGCCCGGATGGGTGGTCGCGGAACAGGCCCTACGTTTCGAGTTTTCTGCCTCTAACAACGAAGGAGAGTACGAGGCGCTCATCACCGAGCTCAAGTTGGTAAAAGAGCTCGAGGTCAAAAGCCTGAGGGTCTTTAGCGACTTCCAACTGGTCGTGAGCCAGGTCTTGGAAGATTTTGAGGCAAGGGAGCCATCAATGCAGAAATACCTACAAAAGGTACGAGATATCACTTCCACACTAAACACCTTCGACATCCAGCACATTCCCAGAGCAGAGAATGCAAGGGCAGACCAGCTGTCAAAGCTAGCAACTTTCCGCATGAGCGAGCTCCCGAAGACCACGATGCTCGAGTATCTCCAAGCGCCAAGCACCGAGGAGCCTGAACCAGTTCTCTACGTTGAAACTAAACCGAGTTGGATGGATGCATTCATCAGCTACCTGCAAAATGAAATCCTCTCCGACGACGAGCTCGAAGCCCGCCGAATCAAGTGTCAGGCTTCCCGATATCTCTTGTACGAAGGCAAGCTCTATCACAGGTCCTTCACCTCTCCCTTCATTAGATACCCCCATCCTTCGAAGGCTGACTATGCCATGCGAGAGGTCCATGAAGGGATCTGCGGAAATCACCTAGGAGGTCTAGCCCTAAACCACAAGATTCTACGCCAATGATATTATTGGCCTACACTTCAGAAAGATGCCGCGGACTTTGTACAAAGGTACGATCGAGGCCAGCGAAACGCCAACATTCAGCGCCAACCTTCAGTCCCGCTGACCTCGATCAATGCCCCTTGGCCATTTGCTCAATGGGGGATCGACATCTTGGGGCCATTTTCCCAGGCCACGAGACAAAGAAAGTTCCTCATTGTCTCTATTGACTATTTCACCAAGTGGGTCGAGGCTGAGCCGGTGGCCCAAATCTCTGAGCCAAAAATGCGAGATTTTGTTTGGAAATCCAAAAATGCAGGTTTGAGCTCCCCCGCATCCTCATATTCGACAACGGCCGTCAATTCGATAATGCCCACTTTAGGAAGTTCTGCTCCGAGCTCGGCATCAACCATCGCTTCACCTCGGTCGCTCATCCCCAAACTAATGGAGAAACGGAAGTGACTAATCGACAATCCTCCAGGGGCTGAAAGCCAGACTCAACAGGTCCAAAGGACATTGGGTCGAAGATCTATATAACATCCTTTTTGCCTACAGAACCACGTTCTGAATCCCAACTGGAGAGATCCCTTTCAACCTAGCCTATGGGACGGAAGCAGTCGTTCCCCTAGAAATTGGGCTTCCATCGCTGAGGGTAGAGAGCTATGACGGGGCCTCTAATTCATCACAGCTCAGAGGTAACCTAGACTTCCTTAAAGAGATGCGAGAAACTTTCCGAATCCGCATGGCAAGATACCAACAGAAAGTGGCACAATATTACAACTCCAGGGTGAAAGTCAAGCTCTTCAAAGTGGGAGATCTCGTCCTGAGAAAAGCTGAAGCTTCTAAACCTACCGAGCAAGGGAAGCTTGTCCCGAACTAGGAAGAACCATATCGAATTGCTTGAGTCCAACGGCCCGAAGCATACAAGTTGGAGTCCCTTGATGGGAACCCCATTCCCCGAAGCTGACACTTCGAGAACCTCCGAATGTACTACCAGTGAAGCTCTTCTAAGGATCTTCGATGTCTGAAAACGCAACCAATAAGGCATTTCTCAAGATTTCCTCTTAATTATTCAACACTTCTTCCAATGATAATCTATTTGTGAACTCCAGGGTGTCCCTAAGGTGATTCGAGTCCTTAGGGGAGATCTAGTGGCACCCCGTCCAAGTTCGGGATGCCTCGACCAAGCTCAGAATGCCCGATCAAGTTTGGATGCCCGACCAAGCTCGGATGCCCCGACCAAGTTCGGGATGCCTTGACTACGCTCGGGTTGCCCGACCATGTTCGGATGCCCGACCATGTTCGGATGCCCGACCAAGCTCGGATGCCTCGACCAAGCTCGGATGCCTCGATCAAGCCCGGGATGCCCGACCAAGCTCGGATGCCTCGACCAAGCTCGGGATGCCTGACCAAGTTCGGATACCCGACCAAGCTCGGATGCCTCGACCAGGAACAAGATGACCTGCTATGGTGACCTCGAGTCCTATCTAATGATGTCTCGACCAAGCTCGAGATGCCCTGCTACGTCGACCATAAGCTCAATCCTCCTCGGCCTCGGGCGTTACTGAACGAAAGCAGGGCTATAGTCCGAAATACCTACGACAAGGACTACGGATCAAGAAACACTCAAGTTTCGACGACCGAACATCAACCTAGCCTTGACTCACACTACAACTAAGTCTGAGCCTAATGACCTAGCGAAACTCTTCAAAATTCCGAGCATGATGACTTAATGGAATTCTCCAAAACAAACGTCAGAATCACCTGTGAAAATCGATGATGTGCAGGGTCCAACCCAAACTGTCGAAGACAAGGGTCCGTTGAAAGAGCAAGCAGAAGCAAGTTCAGAAGCACAACAAAATTGGAAAACGTGTTGCTTTCATTAATGGAAAGCCCTGAGGCTAAGTACAAAAATTGAGGTTGGCCCATACAATGCTTTCGGCGGCCAACCTCACTGGCGAAATGGAAAATGCAAACAGGAGAAGGAGAAAAAGAAGATCAGGCTACCTCTGAAGTTGAGCTGACTTCGGGAATGACCATAGGAGCAACCTCAGGTGCAATCTCGGGAGCAGCCTCTAAAGCTTCTTCAGGAGCACCTTCGGCAGCTCCTCCAGATGGGGCCTTCTGAGCAGCTTGCTCAGCCGCCTCGGTCTCAGCCTCGACAATCCCCAGCTCGACCTCAGGGTCCTCGAGCACACTGTCGAGCGCGCCGTCATCCTAGGGACTTCCGAGTTCGCTATCATCCGCAATGACCCCTAGACGAGGCCGAAGATTATGGAGGTCGAGCTTGGGGCAAATCGTCAGCATTTGCCTCCGAAAATCTTCAAAGCCGTGAATAAGCCCATCAACGGCCTCCTCCTCCAGCTCCTCTTGATACTCGACCGACTCGTGAAAGATCTGCACCGCATTTCGAGCTTTCTCCATCGCCTTCTTCTCCCGGGCCTCCAGCTGCTCGACCTTCAGTCGGAAGGTCCCCACCTCATATTGTTGTTCAGCGAACTTGGACTGGACATCGGCCAGGCGGGTCTCGGAGGCATGAAGCGTTGACCTAGTGAGGGCGTGGGAGGCCTCCTCCTCCTTCAGGAGCTCAGTCTTAGACTTGAGCTCGGACTCAGCAGCTTCCGCCCTCGCAGCAAACTCCTTGCACTCGGCCTCGGCCTCAGCAAGCCTCTGCTCAACAAGCTCCAAGGCCCCTCGGCTCGTCGCAACCTGGTTCTGGAAGGTGGCCGAAGCGGTGACCAACATCCCAATTTCATGAAGGTGCTGCAAAGAAGGAAAGTAAAAGGTTAGGTGAGACTGAGCAGAGATCAACAATCGGGAGGGGTATGGAAGTGCAGAGAAACCTACCCGAATGGCCGAGCAATAGGTCTGGTCGATAAAGTCACTGACATTGCTGGCTTCAAGCTTGGCTCAGTCGGTAGGAAGTAGCGCACACTGAACTGCCTTCCGTGTGACTTTGCTGCTATGAAGGGCTGAGTTGCCCTCGAAAACCGTCCACTCATGGAGGTACCTTCTCCTTTCTGAACGCTCAGCGATCTTCGAAGAGCTCGGGAGGTCGGGTCATGATGAGCTTGGCGGAGGAGCAAAAGAAGGACTCGGGACCCCGAGGCCACTGCCTGGCTCGGGGCCCGAACACCGAAGGTGGACGACCTTACGAACCCCCTAGGGGCCCGAGGACGAACCAGCCTGAGCTGCCGGATCTTCGACGGCCTCGGCGGTAGCAGTGCGCCTGGAGGAGGGAGCCTCCTCCGACCTGGGCTTCCCAGCCCTCTTCTTACTGATCTTATGGATGAGGCCGGAGGTCTCGACTTCGATATCCCCGATCTTCGTGGATGCCGAAATCGAGATCGGCCTAGGGCCCCTCCTCGGGACTGGACGAGCTCCGCCAGTGTCTGCCACTCTCTTATTGTACCGGGCGAGGAGAGCGTTGTTGTTGGACACCATCCTCGAGACTTCTAGAAAAAAAGAAAAGAGTTAAAGCCAAGAAAAGACCCAAACCGACTGAGAAAATAAAGAGGAAAAGAAATATTAAGGCGACGGAATAGACGAGGAACAGTACGACCACCCTTACCCATGGGGCGCACTGAACTTAGGCCAACGTTCACCAGAGCCTCCTCGCTTAGGAGGTCGCTCAGAAGAATGTTCCCCTCGAGGCTACGAAGAGCATCGAGAATCTTCTGCTCGCTCACTGAAAGCTTGGAGGGCTTGTTGATGGCCTTGAGCTGGGGCAGCCCCCACGATGGGTCAAACTCCCACATGTGCTCAGAGGAGAGGAAGAAAAATTTCTCCTTCCACCTATGAATGGAGGAAGGAGTACCTCGGAAAAACGGTCTACCACCCCGAAGGGCAAGATGCAGCCATTCTCCGTCCACGTGGCTAGATTTCAACATGAAACACCAGCGGAAGACGTTTACCGAGGTCGGTATCTTATGCGCGAGGTAAAGTGATAAGAAGCCGATGATGGTCCTCCACGAGTTCGGAGCAAGCTGCGCTGGGACGAGCTGGAACGCCGTCAGGTACTTGCTCATGAACCTGTGCGGGGAGAATCGCAGGCCGGCCCAGAGTGTTTCCACGTACACTCCGATCCGACCTAGAGGGGGTCTCGTAACCCTGTCTCCCGACCTCACAAGCTCAAGGCGGAACCCGCACTGAGGAAAAAACCAAAATCGGATCAGGTCCAATTCCTCCTCGGTCAAGTCTGACTCGATTTTGTTTGGGCCATGGCCCGTCTCCGATACGACCTCCCTCCCAAGGGAAAGGTCCCGACCAGCAGGAGATGAGGCACTACCAGACATCCTCTCCACTCGCAAATGAAGAAGGAAAAGAAAATCGAGGAAGAAAAAGAAGAAAAGAGAACAAGCCTCCGAGCAAGCATGGGAGGAAAGCCTACCGTGGTCCCCGTCGAAAGCATCGACGACTAGAAATGGAAGGAAAAAACCTTCAAAAAATACTCGGAGGCACCTCCGGAGAATGTGAACAACAACCGGAAAGAATAAAAACGAAGAAGGTGAAAGAGGAAGAAGGCAAGAGCTACAACGGCCAAATAAAGGTTTTTAGGGCCACGTCATGGTTTATATAGATCCTCCCGACGGTTCAGATTGACAAGGCCAAGCCGTGCCTCCCATCTAGATCATGCCACATGCCAACCTTGAAAATCGAACTAGCATATCAACATCGGATCGTCACTTTAAAAATAGAATCGAAACGGCGTCTCATCGAATACTAGAGCCTCATCATGAGCCCACGACTCGAAACCACCTCGAAAAGCAAAAAGCCGCCACCTCGTGCTCTCATTGAAGATGCCCCTAAAGCGCTCAAAATGATGGAGCAATTTAAAGCTGTTTGATCTCACCGGCATGATAAAAATAACTACTTCCTTCGCCTGAGCTTGTAAACAGCTCGAACTCGAAAGTCGAGGGTAGTGCCGGAGAAAAAATGGATCACTCAAAGCACGTGGTCAAATCGCCGGCACTTGATGACAAATATGGCAACAGCAAGCATACTCTCCAAACGTCCGACCTCAGAGCGTTCGGTCTCGGCACCGGCGACCCCAGAGCTCACAACCTCGATCTCGGCTGAGTTAAGCCCGATCGACCTCAAGGCCAAGAAAGACGTAGTTAAAGGGAGAAGAAAGCCTCCCCACTCCACCAAGAATCAAGTCCTCCTCATCCAAGATCAAATCCTGCGATCTCCGCCTCAACGACTGTCCACATTTAAATGCATACGATCTCAACGGATCGCTAGCCAGCCCAAAATTTTGGGCCGTTTACGGTAATCCATTAATTCGCACGACCACCTTCAATTGCTACGGCAACTCATTAATTCGCACGATCACGTCCAATCACAGGTAACCCCTACACCCCCTTCTATAAAAATGAGGGAGAACTCGAGGCAAAGAGGAATTTTTTCTTTTCCCTTCGCCCTTGGCCATTATTTTTCTCCATTACTTCCCTCCATTAAAAATTCTCTCTGACTTAAGCATCGGAGGGCCGACGTCGGAACCCCTGGCCACTGGCTTCTTGCAGGTCCGCCGGTGACAGCCATCTGTCGCCGCACCACCAGCCAGAGCTCCTCCTCGGTTCGCGGTCACCCCGGGTCCAATTTTCAGCAACAATACATAAATATATGATATAGTAATGTAATATAATATTATTATAATATAGTACTATAACATTATATGCTATAGGATAATAATTTAATATAATATTAAATTATTTAACATAATATATCAATGTATTATGATATAATGTAATATAATATTATA
>JAOXJJ010000725.1:14443011-14465765 GCA_025769935.1 Phoenix roebelenii | reverse complement strand
GCCTCGGCACTTCCAAGCTCGACCAAAGTATCAAGGGTTGATGTATTTGCTGCTGACGAGCAATAAGAAAGGCGTGCCTGGTGTAAGAAAGACCTGGGCTCGCAATTGACTTGGAGAAACGTCTCGACCTTGGTCGAGGTAAGTCCCAAGTTTAATCAAAAAATTGCCGGTGATATGAGTAAATAAATATAATAAAACTGTAAAGTGTACCTTCTGCATTGCCGAAGTCGAGCGTCTTATGCTGAGGTCGGCAGCTTCGCTCTTTGGCTAGCTTTTGAGGACGCTCTTTTGCCTAGGATCCACTTTTTGGGGATGCTGGCACATTGGGAGATGTAGTTGCTGTTGGATATCTGTATAGACGTCGCTTTGTTGTCATTCTCGAACGTTTCAGGGGGTGCGAAGGTACTACCCCATCATTCCGAGGTCGAGGAAGCTTAGGCTCACTGTCGACTCATCGGGGCATCCCGACCTTAGTCGAGGAGGCGCTACGGGGGGCCGCGAAGATACTACCCCGTTGTCGATATCGAGCGCCACGGAGGGCCGCGAAGGTACTACCCCATCTTTTCGAGGTCAAGACGTCTGGGCACGCACTGTCGACACTCGGGGTATTTCGACCTTAGTCGAGGGATCGTACGCAAGGTCGAGGAGTCTGGGCACGCACTGTCGATCTGCAACGCTTTCCGAGGTCAAGGGGTCTGGGCATGCACTGTCGACACTCGGGGCATTCCAACCTTAGTCGAGGAGGCGCTACGGGGGGCCACGAAGGTACTACCCTATTGTTGATGTCGAGCGCCATGGAGGGCCGCGAAGGTACTACCCCATCTTTCCGAGGTCGAGGGGTCTGGGCACGCATTGTCGACACTCGGGGCATCGCGACCTTAGTTGAGGGATCGTACGTAAGGTCGAGAGGTCTGGGCACGCATTGTCGACCTGCGACGCTTTCCGAGGTCGAGGGGTCTGGGGCACGCACTGTCAACACTCGGGGCATCCCGAACTTTGTCGAAATTTTTTAGGAAGATCGAGATCGAGCTCGATGTCGTCGCGGCAGGGCGTTCCAGGCTTGGCTGGGGCATCCATGCTTGGTCGGGCATCCGAGCTTGGTCGGGTAGTCTGAAGATCACAAACATTCTAGCATTAGGAGAAACATAACATGATCAGGAGAAAACTATAGATAAGTTATCATAAGGAGAAGACGGGACTCGTGTTCCCGATCATCCAGAACCCCTTAGGGCTTCACTGATAGTACATCCAGAGATTTTCGAAGTTCCAGCTTCGTGCGATGGGGGTCCCTTCAAAGGACTCCAGCTTGTATGCTTCGGGTCGCTGAACTCACGCGATCCGGTATGGTTCTTCCCAATTTGGGGCTAGCTTCCCTTGCTCGGTTGGCTGAGAAGCTTCAGTTCTTCTGAGGATGAGATCCCTTACTTTGAAAAGTTTTGCCTTGACTTTGGAGTTGTAGTACCAGGCTGTTCTTTGCTGATACCTCACCATAAGAACTCGGGCGACTTTTTTGGCCTCTTCGATAAGGTACAAATTTTTTTTGAGCTGGGAAGAGTTGGAGTCGGCGTCGCAGTGTTCTATCCTCGGGGAGGGAAGCCCGATTTCCAGAGGGATGACAGCCTCCGTTCCGTATGCCAAATTGAAGGGGGTCTCGCCCGTGGGCAGCCGAAACGTAGTTCGGTAGGCTCATAGCACATTGTATAGGTCTTCGACCCATTGTCCCTTGGACCGATCGAGTCTAGCTTTGAGTCCTTGCAAAACAGTGCGGTTTGTTACCTCGGTTTCTCCATTTGTCTGTGGATGGGCGATCAAGGTGAAGCGGTGATCGATGCCGAGTTCGGAGCAGAATTCTCGAAATCGAACATTATCGAACTGACGGTCGTTGTCAGATATGAGGATGCGGGGAAGTCCAAATCTACAGATTATTGACTTCCAGATAAAATTTCGCATCTTTTGCTCGGTGATCCGGGCCACTGGCTCGGCCTCGACCCACTTGGTGAAGTAGTCGATGGAGACGACCAGAAATTTTCTCTGTCTGGTAGCCGGAGGGAACGGCCCCAGAATATCAATTTTCCATTGGGCAAATGGTCAGGGAGCTTCGATCGAAATCAGCGGGGCTGAGGGTCGGTGCTGAATATTGGCATTCTGCTGGCACCGGTCGCATCTCCGGACGAAGTCCGTTGCGTCCTTCTGAAGTGTAGGCCAGTAGTATCCCTGGCGAAGGATCTTGTGAGCTAGTGTTCGACCTTCCAAATGATTTCCACAGGTTCCTTCGTGGACCTCTCGAATGGCACAGTCCGCTTCTGACGGGCGGAGATATCTGAGGAGGGTAGAGGTAAAGGACCTGCGGTAGAGTTTGCCCTCGTACAACACGTATCGGGAGGCGAGTCGCCTGATTAGGCGAGTCGCCTGATTCGGCGAGACTCCAGCTCATTGTTGAGCAAGACTTCGTCTTTCAAATAACTGACGAGCTAGTCCATCCAGCTTAGCTCCGCCTCAAGGCAGAAGGCTGGCTCGGGTTCTTCCATGCTGGGTGTTTGGAGGTACTCGAGCATTGTCGCTTTGGGAAGCTCGCTCATGCGGAAGGTCGCCAGTTTTGACAGTTGGTCCGCCCTCTGGCTCTCCGACCTTGAAATATATTGGATGTTGAAGGAGCTCAGAGCGGAGGTGAGATCTCACACCTTCAGGAGATACTTCTGCATCGCGGACTCTCGGGCTTCAAAGTCTCCCAAGATCTGGCTCACGACCAGTTGGGAGTTGCTAAAGACCCTTAGGTCCTTCACCTCCAGCTCCTTTGACAATTTGAGCCCGGCGATGAGTGCCTTGTATTCCGCCACATTGTTAGAGGCGGAAAACTCGAGGTGCAGGGCTTGCTCTGCAACCACTCCGTCTGTGCTGGTAAGGATGAGGCATGCTCCACTACCCTCCGAGTTTGAGGAGCCGTCAACATGTAGGGTCCATGACTGCTTCGGAATTTTCTCCGCTGGCGTGGATGCGGCCTCGGGCTCATCCGGCATGGTGCACTCGACGATGAAGTCGGCGAGTGCCTGATCCTTAATTGCTGTTCTCGATCGATACTCAAGGTCAAACTCCCCGAGCTCGACTGCCCATTTCGTGATTCTTCCAACCCGGTCCGACCACTGTAGAATTTGCTTCATAGGCTGGTCGGTCAATATGGCGACTGTGTGGGCTTGAAAATAGGGCCAGAGTCTCCAAGCTGAGATAACCAAGGCGTAGATGGTCTTTTCTAGTTTTGAGTATTGGGTCTCAGCACCCCTCGGGACTCGGCTGGTGTAGTACACTAATTTTTGGAGCTTGTCTACTTCTCGAACCAGGACGGAGCTCACTGCAACTGGGGAGACCGCCAGATATAAGTAGAGGAGCTCACCCTGCCGGGATTTTGTAAGAAGCGGAGGGGAAGCGAGGAGGCGCCTGAGGTCCTCGAAAGCCTGCTAGCATTTCTCCGTCCATAAGAAATTCTTCGGCCGCTTGAGGACTATGAAGAAGGGGAGGCATCTCTCGGTGGACCTGGAAACAACTCTTCCCAAGGTCGCGATCCGGCCAGTGAGACGTTGTACCTCCTTGACCTTCCTTGGAGGTGCCATCTCTTGCAGTGCTCGGATCTTCTCGGGATTCGCTTCAATTCTGCACTGGATGACTATGAAGCCAAGAAATTTTCCGAGGTGACTCCGAATGCACACTTGGCGAGACTGAGCTTCATCCGATATTTCCTCAGTGTGGAGCAGCCACATGGTCCTCCGCCATCCAGCTTTTCACCAACATATCGTCCACATACACTTTCATATTTCGGCCTATTTGGTTCTTGAAGATTTGGCTGACCAGCCTTTGATAAGTTGCCCCAGCATTTTTCAAGCCGAAGGACATTACTTTGTAGCAATAGGTGCCCCCGTCGGTGATGAAAGCTATCTTCTCCTCATCTTCGGGCGCCATCCGGATTTGATTATACCTCGAGAAGTTATCCATAAATGTCAACAGTTGATGCCCCGAGGTGGAGTCAACGAGCTGGTCAATGCTGGGGAGAGGAAAATTATCCTTTGGGCAGGCTTTGTTCAGATCAGTGTAGTCCACGCACATCCGTCATTTTCCATTGGCTTTCTTGGCGAGGACTACATTGGCGAGCCAGTCTAGATAGGATATCTTCCGGATGAAGCCGGATTTGAGTAGCTTGTCTACTTCCTCGGTCGCTGCTTGCTGTCGCTCTGGAGCAGAGCCCCGCTTCTTCTGCCGCACGGGCTTGCTGGTTGGTTTCACCTGAAGTCGGTGAACCATGATCTCCGGATCTATCCCCAGCATGTCGGTGGGCTATCAGGCGAATACGTCCATGTTGGCCCGCAGGAACTCGATCAGGTGTTCTCTTTCGCGGGGGTCCAGGCCGGAGCCGACCTGCATGGTTAGCTCAGGGCAATCTTCCTGTAAAGGAATTTGAGTAAGAAGTTCACCGGGCTCTATCCGCTCCTTTTGTGGGTCATCCCGCGCTTCCAAAGTTTCGATGGAAAGTGCTCGATCTGTCGTCGGAGTTGACTTCTCGGCGGGTCGCCTCGCTCCGTAGGTCGCCATGTAGCATCGTTTTGCTACCGCTTGGTCTCCACGAACCTCGCCGACCCCTTGGTTGGTGGGGAACTGCATGAGCAGGTGGCGAGTTGAGACTATGGCTCGGAGGGCGTTGAGCCCTGGTCGTCCAAGGATGGCGTTGTACGTCGATGAGAGATGGACCACGAGGAAATCCATCTTTACGGTGCTTTCTCGAGGGGGGAGGTCGACCGTGACTAAGAAGTCGATCTCACCCTCGACCGAGACTGAGTCCCTAGTAAATCCGACCAGAGGAGCATTCATTCTCCGAAGTTGGCCTTCTGTCATCCCCATTTTTCGGCAGACGTCATAATACAAAACATTCGTCGAGCTTCCATTGTCTACCAAAACACATTTTACATCGAATTTATTTACAATCATGGAGATGACCACAACATCATCATGAGGAGTTTCAACTCCTTCCAAGTCCTCATCCGAGAACGAGATGGCTTCAGTGGTGCGCAGGCGCTTCGGGGGGACCCTTTCCGTGGCAGGTTCTCCAACCGAGGTTCCACCTCCAATTGTATTGATCGTGCCGGTGATGGGTCTGTTGGCATTTGGATCTTCGGGTTGTGCGGTGTTCTCCACTGGCCTCCTTTCCTCATGTCGGTTCCGCACAAACCGGTTGAGTACTTCGTGGCGGATGAGCACCTCGATCTCATCCCGGAGGTGGAAACAATCCTCCGCGTCGTGGTCGTGGTCTCGGTGGAAGCGGCAGTACTTCCTAGGATTGCGCTAAGCTTTGGGGTCCCGCATCGGAGGTGGAGGCCGGAAGTAGTCCCGGCCCTGAATCTCCATCAGGATCTCCGTCCGGGGAGCATTAAGGGGAGTGTAATTCTCGTACTTCCTCGAGAGTACTCGTGGCCGTACCGAAGATCTTGGTCTGGGTGGGGACCTCGATCGGGGCTGCCTCCGAGGCCGAGGTGGACTCCTCAGTCGAGGAAAGTTCCTGTTCTGGCGAGGAGACTGGCTTTTAGGACGATCGCGCTCCTTGCAGCATCTCTTTTGCTTCTTGGAGGTCGGCTCGGTTGCACCTCGCCTGGAAGCGATGGCCTCCTCGGCCTTCGCATACTTTCGAGCCCGAACAAGCATTTCTGTGAAGTCGGCGGGGAAGCTCTTCTCAATGGAAAAGAGGAATCTATAGGACCGAGCCCTAGTCTTCAGTGCCGACATGGCTATCGACTGGTCAAGCTCGCGAACCTCCCATGTCGCGGTGGTGAAGCGGTCGAGATAGTCTTTGAGAGACTCTCCCTCCCTTTGTTTAATGTCAAGGAGGGAGTCCGAGGTCCACCACTGACATCGGCTGGCAGCAAAGTTGGTGGTGAACTGCCTGCCGAGCTGCTCAAAGAAAGATATTGTACTGGGCATTAGCCCAGGAAATCAGAGCCGAGCCGCTTCTCAAAGCGTCGCTGGGAAGGCCTTGCAGAGCATAGCCTCCGAGGACCCTTGTAACGCCATGAGGGCTCGGTAACTCTCCAGATGGTCGAGGGGGTCAGTCGTGCCATTATAGAGCTCCACCTGGGGCATTTTGAACCTTGGTGGGACAGGCTCATCCTCGATCTGGCGGGAGAAGGGCGACTTAGTTGTAAATTCGAAGTCCCCCTCGCATCTCGCCTTCCTGCTGTGGAGCGCCTTAATATGGCGCTCGAGTTTTTTAACTTTCTTGTCGAGCTCTCCGCTCTGGGGGTCCGCCACTGTAGTTTGCTCTGGCGCAAGTCGTTCTGGAACCGACTCAGCCTCCGACGGCTGTGGACCATTGCCTAGGCCCCTCGCTAGAGCTTCTCTCCGGGAGGACGCTTGGGTCGAACCCTGGAAGCAGCATCGCTCCTCGTTATAAGCTTGCGAGGAGCTGTGGAGGTTCTAGCCCTGGGGTATTGGTCCGTTCGGAGGAGGCACTGGCAGGACCTGGGGCTGCTGGAGCGGCGCCGGTGGGGCTCCCTCGCGTTGCAAACCTTGGACGGCCCGGCCAAGGCTTGAACCTGCTGCATTAGGGTGTTGAACTGTTCCGGCTGAACTTGTAGGGCTGAACCAGCCGGAGGTGGCGAATTCTGGACGAAGCATTCCGGACTTGGTGGGGGATGCCGGGAGGCGTTAGAGGCTCCCTTGCTTCTCAACTTCATGGTCGCGACTCGAGCCCTTCCTCTAGCGCCAACTATTGCTGGAAACTAGACCCGAAGGCGACCGATCGGCCGAGAAGGTGGAGCTCCAGCGAGGCGCTGGCGGGCGGCGATCCATCGGCGGGCGGCGTCCTCCACTGGACCTGCAAAGATGCCGGTGGCCGGGTTTTCCGGCGCCGGCCCTCCAATGCCTAAGTTAGAGGGGACAAGTGTATACGAGGAGAAAACAGTGTGTATCAGAGTTTCTGTCCGCCAGCCCCCTCTAAAATGGAGGAGTTCTCCCTTTATAGGGAAGTACTGGATTACCTGTGATGTGACGAGGCGAGACTGCAGTACAACTGAACACGTCGCACGATCAGACGAATTAATGCTTTGAGGTCGGAGTCAGGGAGTTGTCACGGTCGACTGGATGTGGCCAAGTTGACTTGTCGTGGAGAACTGGAGATCCGTAAACAGTAGGTGCCACGCGCATTAATTGTTGAGTAAGCCGGAGACGCGCATTAATTATGGAGTAGGCGGAGGTCTTCAGGAGCCATGCGTGATGATGGTTGAGTGAGCCAAAAACGTGCATTAATGGTGAAGTGAGCCGAAGGTCTTCAAGAGCCATGCGCATTAAATGCTGGGGGCGATGGCAGGGTATGATCTCTGATTGGACTACGGAAGGATATGACTGTTGTATGTGAATGGCGAAGTCAGACTTCCGAGGTGACGAGCTCCGAGGTCGAGAGCTCCGAAATCGGGCGCCGGGTTGGGAGCTCGGAGGTCGGACATGTCTGAGGTCGGGCGCATCCGAAGTCGGAAGTTCGGGTGCTCTCGATCACGTGCTCCGTAACATACTCACGTGACTTGGGGCGATCTATATTACCCCAACAGGTTCTTTGAGGTATAATGAAGAGAAGTTTTTCCTTGTGAGATTGTTGCCAAAACATTCAGTATGGAGTGCAAAAGTGAAGCTCAAGTTGATTTCACATAATAAAAACAATATTCACTTGGGAGTTAGGACGGTCGTATGGTCTATCATCCCTATTTGTTGTTTGTATTACATGAGAAATGAACTATAATTGGCTCAAAAGTTTGGAACTAACAAGTGAGAATTAACTACAAAGTAATGTAATTAGCACAACTTTACACTTCATGATTAGCTCTCTGCATCTGGCCGTTGGAAAATTGGGTTGGTTAAAATTGGGTTAACTACAAGTAATTTGAGACACAATACAACTAATACAATTCAAAAATAGCCCAAGTTTGTATGCCATCCAACCAGGCCAAGTTGCCCATAAAGGATACTGCTGCCTCCAAAATAGATCCTCTTCAAATAAAGTCTGCTTACATGTATTGTGTCTCGCAAATTACTTGTATAAAGCAATCTCCTTTATCAATTGTGTCCAAATCCATAAAACAATCAACCATCTCCATATATGACATTGATAACAAATATATTCTCTTTCAATTATTGCCCATCTAAGAAAGAAAACAAAGATTCCCTGGCCAAATAAATTTGAGTTTACAGAGCCTACAAAAAGGATAGGAAACAAATGATTTTAATCAAATGAACAGAGAGAGGCATGATACGTCTAGGGAAAATTAAAATGCTCGCCCTGTATCAATATTCTTTAATGGAAACGCCTGATTATCCGTCCAAGGGGAAGATTGATGCCAACAATGGGAGGCCACTGTCACATTCCATTCCATTAGTACAAGCAAGCATATGACAGACGGCCGCATATTTTGATCTATAGGACATACAAGATCTAAGAAAAGTTATAGATGGTATTAGTCCAGATAAACTAAAATATTTAGAATTTTTTAAAACGATGGATTTTTTTTTTTTTTTGCGCTAAAGTAGGTATTTCATATATTACGTGTACGAATACACCCAATAAAGTTGGAAAATAAAAGATCGCGGAGTGTCCGAGGCAACTTTCCCTCTCCGACACACATCGTGCTTCTGACATGGATGGCCCCGTAGGCAGCCTCCTAATCCGTAGCCTTGTTGGCCTCTCTAAATGCATGCTTAGCCTAAAAAGCTCCCTCCATCTCTCATCATCATCCTGATGTCTCGAAGCAAGGGGTGATCCAAAAAAGATGACAGGCTCACTCACGTTCTGTAAAATTTGACTCATAAGATATGCAACAACATACCCGCTCGTGCTTCTAGGGCAGAGGGCATGATAGTCAGACCCATGTAACAAGTAGATGCGGTTGGATTGGAGCATTCATGGAGCTCTATGTCAGTGATCCATTGGTTGCATGCAAATCACAGAGGAGACCAATTTAGAATGCCACAGCAGCACTTCTGAAACTCAATCTAAACACATCTGGCAACCAAACTTTATGTAGACTGAGCCGTTTATAAGCAGTTTTCAGAAAATTAGAATGAGAAACTCTCGAATAAAGAGAGAAGGCAAACTCTCCCATGAAGTCAATCTGATAATGAGTGCAAGCTTCTCCAGCATTCTGTAGTTACCCCATCAAATTAGCTGAATAGATGATTGTGTTAGCCTAGATGCACAAATATAATTGATAAATTAATAATTTAATATTTCTAATATTCAAAAATAGTAAATAAGAATTATAAATTAACAAATTATTTACTTGACAATAGAATAATAAAATAAAAAAATGAAATAAGATGGTCTGTGGATCGAAGCATGTTGACGCGCTGTCCTAGAAAAGTTTATGCCCCCCACGCATAAGTTCGCTGGCACATATCTCCTACAGATACGACGACCCAGTACAGAACCATGTCTTCTCCATCAGTACGCCTCTAGGGAAGAAAAAAGAGCACGTTCATGCTTGCAGATAGCTCAAAAGAAACTCATAAAAATAATTGAAATTATGAGGAGAAGTGAATAAGAACAAGAGGGAGAAGAAAAAAAATTTCGTCCCTTTGAAATGATCCCTAGAGCCCTTTATATAGGCTCGTGGGTCACCCAAAAAAGATAACAGGCACGTCAAAAAAAGCAGACGCGGGCCAAAAGAAGCAGAATTTGGCCAAAAGAAGAAAAGAGCTCGTTGACGCAGCCTAATCGCACGAATCATGCGCGATTGCGTGCGGACGCGGGCCAAACACGGAAGGAATCGCACAAGAAGGGAAGAAATCGAGAAAAGAAAAGCAGAGAATAAATGCAGAACGGTTTTCAAAAAGGTTTAAAATATTTAATTTAATTCAACAATCTCCCATAAAAATTAAATATTTAAATAATTTAAAAATCAAAATAAAGTGCTGAGTATCTTATATTATATAATAGGTGTAGGTACCTTTTGGTTTGAACATTCACTTAGTGACAATTGATTACCTCTGTGGAGCCAAGGTGGACTATGCCTTGAACCTTAGTCCATGGCTTAGATTTCATCAATGGCATACATAATATAGCGTGAACTATGCTCGAAGTGGGTTTGCGCCTTATGGCCATGCACAGGTATCATCTACATATAGAGATAAAAATTAGGATATCATCTACATATAGACATAAGATTATAATTTTGTTATTCTTCTTTTTATAATATGCGCATTCATCTGTGTTATTAATTTTAAATTTATTAGTTAGAATTATTTCATCAAATTTAAGGTGCCATTATTTGGGGGCTTGTTTTAGACCATAAAGAGTTCTAATCAATCTACATACCTTTTTTTTTCTTGACTTGGCACAATAAAACCTTTGGGTTGGTCCATGTAGATCTCTTCATCTAGGTCCCTATTCAAAAAAGCAGTTTTAATATCCATTTGATGTATAACCAGCTTATGAATAGAAGCCAAAGCAACAAAGATCCTAATGGTAGTGATTCTAGCTACAGAGGCATAAACATCAAAAAAGTCAATCCCAGATTTTTCAGTAAAATCTTTGTCTACTAACCTAGCCTTGTATTTATCTACAGTTCCATCTAGCCTAAATTTCTTCTAAAGATCTATTTACACCCTATGGGTTTACTTCATAGGGGTAGGTCTGTCAATTCCTAAATATGGTTTGAAAAATGGATTGCATTTCATTATCTATTGCTTCTTTCCAAAAGGAAGCATCTAAAGATTTCATGGCATCCTTTAAAGAAGTAGAGGAGTCTTCTATTAGGAATGTATAATAATCTTCTCCAGAGTTCTTTTCAACTCTAGTTCTTTTACTTTTTCTAGGTTTAGTTTTCTCTTCTTCCTCTCTAAATCTGGTTCTGCTTGAACTAGTCCCTATATTATTATTGGTATTTATTTGATCATTTATCCTTGTTTTACAGAAAAATATACTTTCAAAGTAAATTGCATCTCTTACTTTCGATATGGTGTTGTTATTAATTTCATTTATTTGAGAGTTAAACACTAAAAATCTATTAGCATTACTTTCAATTGCATATCCTATAAATATTACATCTACTATTTTTGGTCCAATTTTTTTTCATTTATTTTCTAAATTTTTTACTTTAGCTAAGCACCCCCACACTTTTAAGTATTTTAAGTTAGGTTTTCTATGCTTTCAGATTTCATATGGAGTTTTATCATTATGTTTGAATGAAATTCTGTTTAAGATATAAGATGCAGTTACTAGTGCCTCCCCCCAAAGATTTTTTGGTGCACCTGAACTAATTAGCATAGAGTTAACCATATCCAATAAGGTTCTATTTTTTTTTTCAACTACTCTATTAAATTAGGATGAATAGGGAGCTATCACTTCATAAATTGTCCCACATTCTTCACAGAACTGGGACAGCTCAAATAAGGTATATTCACCTCTTCTATCAGACCTTGAGGTTTTAATCTTTTTATCAAGTTGGCTTTTAGTCACTGCTTTATAGATTTTGAATTTATTTAAGACTTCATTTTTAGTTTTGATAAGATAAAGGTGACAGTATCTAGAAAGGTCATTTATAAAAGTTACAAAATATTTGTTTTCACTCCTTGAGGTCCTCCCTGAGTCACATACATCACTATGTATGAGTTCAAGGAGATCAGAATCTCTACTTACAGAGTGGAAGGATCTTTTAGGTAATTTTGCCTTTACACATATCTCATATTTGTCAATATTCTTAAGTTTTGATTTTGGGATTAAGTTCAAGTGCATTAATCTTTTAATTGAGCTGTAGTTTACATGTCCCAGCCTACCATGCCAGACAACATGAGAATCAATCTGAAGAACAATAAAATTTTCATTCATAGATAGAATAATGACATTGAGTTTGAACAACCCATCATAAAGAAAACCTTTTCCGATGAAAGAGACACCATGGGTTACTACAACTTTATTTGATTCAAAAACAATTCAATATCCTTGCTGGACAAGCAAGGATCCACTAACTAGATTTCTACGAATGTCTGGAACGTGGTGCACACCTTGCAGAGTAAGGATCTTCCTAGGTGTAAGTGTCAGATCCACTCGTCCCACTCTAAGCATGTGTGCCACAGTATTATTACCCATGGTCACAGTTCCTCCACATAAGACCTAATAAGATGAAAACCAGGAGCGATCAGAACAAACATGTATACTAGCTTCGGTATCAAACCACCAGTCAAGTGCTAATTGGGTCATCTTAACTTCAGGTATGAAGGAAACAAACCTGATAGCAGTCCCAGAGAAGTCAGCCCCTCAGGTCACCATGTTGGCCTATGCGCCAAAAGTGGCAGGACCCTTACTTCTAGATTGACGAGTAGTGATCTTGTAGAAGCATTGGTTGGCCATATAGTTGGTCCGACCACAGACAAAACAGGTAAAACAAATTCTTCTTCTTTCTCTTTCTTCTGGTTCTGAGAAAAGTTGGGTCTTCTGTTGTTGGGCTGGAAAGAGATCCTATGGTTGAATGACTTCTTCTTGAAGAACTTGTTGTGGTTGGGACGGAAAGAACGATTCTGATTTTTGGATTTGGGCTTCGGTTCAACATTGTTGACTTTGGGCAAAAGATTGGAGGAGTGGAATTTTTTTCTAAGGCAATGTTGTTCTTCAATCCTAATAGAATTTAGGACTTGAGTTAGAGATAGATCACCTTAGGTGTGGCTCAAAGTCTTGGCAAAGTCTGACCAAGTAGAGGAGAGTTTGTCTTTGATACAAGCAACTTGAAAAGACTCATCTATGTAGGTTCCATTTGCCTGAAGTTGAAGAATTAGGGTTTCATATTCATGGGTTTGATCATTTATAGTTTTGGAATCAACAAATTTAAACTTATTAAAATCAGAGACCTTGAATTTCTTTACCCCAGCATCATCAAGTCCATATTTATTTTCTAGGGTATCCTAGAGATCCCTGGCACTCTTAGCTATATAATAAATATCATAAAGCCTATCAGAAAGAGCACCTAGGATTCTATGAAGACGGTGGTAGTTGGTTTCTTCTAGAGTCTTAGTAAAGGAGGTGGAGGAAGCAGCAGCAGTTTGGAAAGAGGAAGGAGCAGGATTTGGGTTGCGGCGAGTAGCAGGTCGTGAAGTAGATGTGTTAGACCCATTACTGACTTCAGTAGTGCTCTCACCGATGGCTGAGATCAAGCCTAGGGTGGTGACCTAGAACCGCATTTGATTCTACCACCTTCTAAAGTTTTGACCATCAAACTTTTCAGGTTTAGCACTGAGGTTTTCAAATATGTGAGAAGCCATTGATTTGAAGAGAAGAAAGAGATTGACTTGTAGCTTAACACAGTTTTGAGACCTATGAAAATGAAAATGTTTATGACAAATTATAGCACTGATATCTTATTTGAACTTTAGATGACTAGTTGAAAAATTCAAAGAATAACAGCCAGATCAGCTCCAGATCGGTGGTGGTGCACTAGGCTCACTAAGTACCAGCCTTTGTTAGGCACGTAGCCCTTTTTGATAAGCTTTTCTTAGACATTGTTATTCAATGGATAATTTCACTAGATATCATTCAATTTCATTGTAAGTGCAATATTAAGCTTGCTCCTATGAATTAACCAATTTTCGAATTTTCGTTTCAATGGAATCTGAAAATTACTCTATGAGAAGTTCAAATGGAGATATCAATAAACTTTTTGGAGGTTAGGCAATCTAATATTTTGCTTGAAAATTAAGCACTAAAGTAAAGCAAGCAAAAATATATAACAGCTAAAATATAATAATTTGCAATTATGCAACAAAATATAAAATAAAATCTAGTGCTAACAGTACATAAACTTTCCTAGATTATTAGCCTAGATGCACAAATATAATTGATAAATCAATAATTCAATGTTTCTAATATTCATAAGCAGTAAATAAGATAAATAAACTAGCAAATTATTTATTTGACAAGAAGATGGTCTGTGGATCGAAGCACGCTGACGCGCTGTCCTAGAAAAGTTTATGCTCCTATGCACGGGTTCGCTCGCACAAATCTCTTAGAGATACAACGACCCAGTACAGAACCACGTCTTCCCCATCCGTACTCCTCCATAAAAGGAAGAAGAGCACGTTCACGCTTGCAGATAACTCAAAAAAACTCAGAAAAATAATTGAAATTATGAGGAGCAATGAATAAAAATAAGAGGGAGAAGAGAAATTTTTTCGTCCCTTTGAAATGATCCCTAGAGCTCTTTATATAGGCTCGTGAGCCATCCAAAAAGATAACGGGCGCGTCAAAAGAAGCAGACGCGGGCTAAAAAAAACAGAATCTGATCAAAAGAAGCAAAGAGCCCGTTGACGTGGCCTAATCGCACGAACCGCGCACGATCGCATGCGGACACGACCCGAATACGGGAGGAATTGCGCGGGAAGGAAAGAAATCGAAAAAAAAAAAAGTGGAGATTAAATATGGCACGGTTTTCAAAAAAATTAAAATATTTAATTTAATTCAACAAATTGATGCATTGAGACGAAAAGGCCAATCTCCATGAGTCCAACTGATAAATAAAAGTCAGGAAGAGAGAGAGAGAAAGAGAGAGAGAGAAGGAGGAAAAAAAGATAGGGTACATGCCGCTGTATGCTGACTGTGCTGTCATCCTTTTCCTCTTCGTGCATATTTGTCCTTCAACGTAATGCATGTCATGCGATGCCACCATAGATGAAAACAAAGGCAATTTGCATCATGCGATACCGGCTTCTAACCTGAACCTTTTACATTACAAAATAACGAAGCATTTTTTTTTCAAAAAAAAAATGGCAAGAAGAAGAAGAAGACGACGACTAGTAGTTGAGAACTCAGTATAGCCAATCCAATATCAAAAATGGAATAGCAAGTAGTTGAACATCACCAGCCAAGTACCAAAGAACTACATTTTTTCGGAAATTACTACCGTGCTGCTGTTCATACAATGTCATAAGAAACAGTAATTTATGATCTCCATTGCAGAAAACTGTTTGTCAATCTTCATTGACAAAAGCTTAGATGACAATCAAAAGCTGCTACTCTGAATTCTAACATAACAACAACCTTCATCTTCAATAGGAAAAATGATCTCCATTACTTATAACACATTTAATTCTCATGAATTTCTTGAATTCACTCCATATCTAATGAAAAAGTATTCCATATGCCTTACAGATGATGGATCCTTATGGCTGTAATTTCGAACAGGGTTTGCCAATATTTTTCTTTCTTTGGGACAACCTCAGTAATCGACAAGATTGTTGTACTATCAACTTATATGTCGATGGGTGGTCCCATGCTACCAGTGAGAAATCATCAAGATATTCTCCCATTCCTCCAGCCATCAACTGCCAAAGTAGAACTCCAGCACCAGCTTCACCCTTCTTCGCCGACTCATATACTTTATCATAAATCACCTTCAGTTGAACATCTCTTTCGTATGTTCCATTTCTCTTGACATGCAAATTGGATCCAAACTCTAAAAACAGTACTGGTTTTTTCAATATATTCTGACTGTCATTCACGTGAGAATCCACCCAGCTGGAAAGATATTTGATTTTCTCTTCCAGGCTTGCCATTGGCATCCTAGACATAAAACAGAGTATCATTTCCTTTTTGTTGTGAAAATATTGAAAACAAAAATGTTTTCCATTTGAAGGAGAAACTAACAAGCACTACATGAAACAAATAAGTTAGGTATGGCCGCCTACCAGCTATCAGGATATGCATGTACTGAAGAAAAATCAATATGCTCATCTGCTGAATTCTTTACAAAATCAGAGCCAAATGTAGCCGCCCATTCCCCTGGATTCACCCCCAATCTTTCAGTTCTTCCAGACTCGTAAAATCCTTCAAGTCCAATTGTGACAAGGTGTTTCTTGTCTATACTCTTAATATGAGAAGACATGTCAACAATCCAATCCTGGAAAAAATGCACAATTGAGGGTTAGACTTCTTGGCATCGGAGGTAAGCACTTTGTTAATCTTTTTGAGCTTCCTTCTTTTCTCGCAAATTGATTGTGCTATCCAATAAATTAGAGAAATCAAGGCAAAGTAACGTAAGCTAACCAAGTTGCAGACCAGTTTTGTTACCTGAAGAATAGGAGCAGATGATTTAAATACACATCGAGGCTCATTCATGAGCTCCCAAGCAAATATAGCAGGTTCATCACAATATCTAACTCCACTATATGTGTTCCTTCTTGTCAGCATTACCTGTAATGTTTATTTTCAGAATGTGGATGGAACAAGCATTAATTGCGTCACAACTTTCAATAGACACAAAAGCATAAAATCCAAGTGTCTGCATTGTGAGAACATGCTAAGATAAATGATGCTTAGTAGTTAAACTTTTCTTTGTGGAAAAGAGTCGGCATTATCCATTAAAGAATAGATGTAAGAAGGTTCTACACCATAATAATAAGATACGAAATGTCTATTCAGCAAACAAAATCAGCAGATTATGCTAAAGGCTACAAAGTGAAGATTAAATCTTTAAGGTCCTCTCAAGTGATTGAAAACAAACAGAGAGCTGTGGAAGAGAACACCCAGTTTATGTCCCATGCAGATTATGGAGCATTAATTACGAGGTTCATTACATTCCACATACCTAAAAGACATGGTTGTTTCAATTTTTTCCAACCATTTATTAAATAACTAAGCTCTCCAATGTCCAGGGATTTCATCTTGAGACCACTAGATGACAAATAATAACTTACCAAAAATTCTAGAACTCTGATTTTTTTTTTACTTTTTACAAATATGATGTTGCTTGTGCTGCGTGGGGTAAATTTTCATTATGATGGGCCACCATTAAACAACATCAATAACTACTCTTTTCATGTTATGACAGAAGTTAAGTCATGCCCACACTACATACATGCTCATGCACACAGACACCACAAGTAGGTACTAAAATATATTCCTCTGTTTCCTAGAAGAAATTGTTTTTTTCTTATAAAAAATCATACTATGACCAGTGTTTCTTGGAATTCGCACAACTCTCCAAAAAGATAAATAAGAAGGAAAAAAATCAAAATATGTCCCTAAATTCCACATGGCAGCATATCAAATTCTTGAAAATTCACAAAAAAAATGTAATTAATAAAATTAATGAAAATGTGAAGAATGAAGATGGTGAGGTCAGAAATATGCTAATTGCTAAATATACCAAAAATTCTAGAACACTGATTTTTTTACTTTTTACAATTATGATGTTGCTTGTGCTGCGTGGGGTAAATTTCATTATCATGGGCCATCATATAACAACATCAATAACTACTCTTTTCATGTTATGACAGAAGTTAAGTCATGCCCAGACTACATACATGCTCATGCACACAGACACCACAAGTAGGTACTAAAATATATTCCTCTGTTTCCTAGAAGAAATTGTTTTTTTAATTAAAAATCAAACTATGACCAGTGTTTCTTGGAATTCGCACAACTCTCAGATAAATAAAAAGGAAAAAAATCAAAATATGTCCCTAAATTCCACATGGAAGCGCATCAAATTCTTGAAAATTCACAAAATAAATGTAATTAATAAAATTAAATGAAAATGTGAAGAATGAAGATGGTGAGGTCAGAAATATGCTAATTGCTAAATATATCAGTATGACAGAAATAGAGAAAAAAACAATCAAAAGAAAAAGTAAATATCTTCTCATAATAAATAAAAATATTATTATATTAATAAAACATAAAGTGCTTCTAATTATCTTTTTCTCTTGCCAACTCAAACCCATCTTGTATCAAAAAATCAGAATTCTACTGAACGCTCATGCAGTTTATGGACTAAAAATTTAAATTACTTGGAACTTTAGATTGCATAAAATAATTTAACTCACTTAAATAGGAGGATCCATTGAGTAATGGAAAAATAAAGGAAGTATTAGGCGCATGTTTATGTTAGTCTCTGTTGATAAGAGTCTCACTCAAAGATTTTTCACTAAGAGGTACACTTGTCAAGCATAACATGACAGCTTGACAGGTTCGATCACAGTCTAAAGTTAAAAACAACACAAACTTGTAGAAAAACAACTGTTACCAGCTAATAATTAAATGAGATAGGCTTAGAAGTTACGTCTATGAAAGTCTTGAAGTAGCCCCTGATGACATCGAAAGAGAAAAACGCATCCGATGAGGTATTCACATTAAATCCAGCTTCTTGCGCCCATCTAACATATTGATCTTTACCACCAAATGCGTTGAGATTATTTAGAAGACAAAGAATTAATCTTACACCATTCCTCCTTGCTTCATATATCGCATAATCCAAAGCCTGAAACCAAATGGACCCAATCATAAAAACAGTTGATCACTGAAAAAGACAAGCATAGTAGAACTCCAATCTAATAAATTAAATATAGGTGTCTGCAGAACTGACAAAAAATAAGTATCACTAGCCTAAGCACAACAAAACATATTAAAAGAGCAAGGCAAACCCACTGATAGGATAGGATTGGCATATCTTGACTCCACCAATCTCTTGGTCCAAGTAGCCTAAAGCAACATGTTGTTTGGAACACCTACTAAGCAAATAGAATTATTAAGGCGGGCCACACCCTGTTTTCTTTCCACTCCACCGATAAGGCAATTCCAATGAAAGCATGCTTTCAGAAAACCACACACACTCCTCTTAAGTGTTTCTCACTTCAAGCCTAATCTGCTTCATCAAGGCAAAACAAGCAACCCAGCAGCTAAACTGCCAAAAAGTTCTAAGAAAGGAACTAACCTGCAGAGACTTAATATTTCATCCTCCTGAAGAAAAATACTTCGATAAATGAAATTTAATATTCCAAAACCCTAGTCCTCCTCCTCTTTGAACTCACTACCCTCAAAATTACAAATTTGGCTCAAAAAACCATGAAACGGAATATAAAATAATCAGATAACATGATACTACACAATTCAGTTTCTTCAGAAAACAATAGTCATCAAAATTCCACCTGCCCTACTTTAGCAATAAGCAGAAGTGGAAATCCCTCATCAAGCTGCAAAGAGATTTTGCGGTTCGCCAATCCAATGACCAAGCATTAAAAAAAAAAGTATAATTGAAAAGAAAGAATTAAGCGAAAGACTCCAAAAATTTGAAATAAAAGAAACAAATCCAGATTAAGGGGGGAAGAAATAGAGCGACCTGAAACATCTGCTCATCGTAGTGTCCCGGGAAGAGCTGGAGGGCCTTGGGGCCGCCGTCGCTGAAGGCCCAGGTGCGGCAGACGGTGAGCCCCATCTCCCGCCCACGCCGGAGCATCTCCGACACCCACTTCCGGTTCCCCGACGACATGAACCAGTAGGAGTTCCAGCCGTTGACGTACACCGGCGTGCCGCTCTCCAGGTCTATGAACTGCGTCCCGTTCCGCCCGACGAACCCCATCCGCGGCTGCAGCCACGGGATCGGGACCCGGAACCCGCCACCCCCGCTGCTCCCCCACGAGTTCCAGTTCATGTATCCCACCGCGATCAGCAGCAGAGCTCCCAACACCGCGTACGCTTGCCGCTCCTGCTTCATCATCTCTCCCCCTCCTCCTACGTATATTATTCTAACCCCCCAAAAAAAGAAGAATCAAAAAGAAAAAAATGATGAATTCCTGGAACCGAACCCTTTGGGCCTCCGCGTCCAGCCTCCTCACACTTTTGCAAGGGAGGCTGCTCGGTTTGGTGGCTCACCATGGCCATCTTGGTGTGAGCATATATAGTAGATCTACCATCTCCAATGCATGTGATATTGAAAAAAAAAAAAAAATTGAAAACAAAAAATGGTAAGTATTTTCCTCAGAGATAGGAGATGTTGACACTTGTAAGGAAGGGTGCGTGCGATGTTGCAACGAAAAAGAGCGACAGGATTTAGCTGAGGAAAGACAGTTTTGTCGGTTTGGCGCGGAGGTGCGAGAGAAAGGTGAGGAGAGGTTGGATTAGCTGAGAGAGGAGAGTTGTCGTTGCAGCACCGAAGATCTAAGCTCTCGGCTGTTTCTGGTTGGTTTGCTTACACGTGGGTGGGGCGGGGGTGTACGTGTGACAGGTGTTGCTAGGACCTTCTCTCTTCCGAGTGTGATCAGAGATGTAGTGTTATGGCATGAACGACGCCCTGTCTAAAAATTAGGTTTGAATGCTTCCTAAATGAAACCATGCATCATCCTAAATGAAACCATGGGTAGCGCACAATCTCTAACAGATTCAACAAACATAGCAAAAATGGAGAAGTTGCATGTATGCCCAAATTTTGAGATGTTGCAGAATAAGGTACGCCCTCTCGATATCGGGCTCTGTACTGATGCCACTCTATTACTGTGGGGGTGCATCCAGTATGAGAACCGATTCAATATATTGAGCGTCAGTAGGTCCTTTATAACACGTACCGGTATCGAATTGATATGGTACATTTCGTATCATCCGGTTTTTAAAAAAATATATCTTCTTAGTGAAAGATAGTCCAAGAAGAACCCATCTTGGCTTCCAAAAGCATACTATTTGAAAGTTAATCTGATCCCTTCATGACCATCAATCTTTCATAACCTACTTAAAACTTCGCTTACTCTATTATTGTGGGGGTACGTACAGTATGGAAGCTGATTCAACATATTGAGTGTTGTTGCTGGAAATTGGACCCGGAGGCGACCAGTGGCTGAGAAGAAGGGAGCTCCGGCAAGAGATGGCGGGTGGCAGTCCGTCGGCGGGCGGCATCCTCCGGAGGACCTGCAAAAAGCCGGTGGCCGGGCTTTCCGATGCCGATCCTCCGATGCTTAAGTCAGAGGGGACTTTTGTGGAGAAAGAGAGATAGTTCGTATGTAGCAGTCCAAGCCAGAAAATCAGAGTCAAGAGAAGTCCCCTGAAGTTCCTCTTTTATAGGAGGGATGCAGGATTACCTGTGATGTGACTGGGCGAATTCATGAGTTACCGTCATGATTGGGTGTGATCGTGTGAATTAATGCGTTGCCGTGGAGGGCTGGATTGGGTTGAATGAGTCAGTGAGTTGTTTTGGGAGACCAGACGTAGTTGAGTGAGTCAGTGAGTTGCCGTGAATAGCTTGAGATTTTGGGCTGGCTGGAGGACCGCAGAGACCATGCTCATTTAATGGTTGACAGTTGCAGCAGGGTATGGTCCCAGGTTGATATGTCGTGGCGTGGCCGGTAAGCAAAACATGGTGCGGTGAGACTGTTGCAGGGCGTGGCTACAGCACGTGGACGATGAGCTCGGCCTTCTGAGGTCGGCTCGGTCTGCATGAGCTCAGCCTGTATGAGCTCGGGTCGGACTGCATGAGCTCGGCTCGGACTACATGAGCTCGGCTCGGACTTCTGAGCTCGGCCTGCATGAGCTCGGCTCGGTCTTCTGAGCTCGGCTCGGCCTTCTGAGCTCGGCTCGGACTGCATGAGCTCGGCTCAGCCTTCTAAGCTCGGCTCGGCCTTCTGAGCTTGGCCATGAGGGGTTTCAACACCCTTTAGATCTTCATAAAGGGGGCTTTGGGTCCTGTTCCTATGGCTCCCTCCTTTTAGCTTGATCACGGACGAACCGACCCAGCCAACCTCGGCGGATGAGTGCCTCAATCTCGTCACGGAGCTGGTAGTAATCTTTCGTGTCGTGGTCGTGATTTCAGTGGAAGCAGCAGTACTTCTTCGAGTGCTTCTGCAACTCTGACGGCCATATTTTTGGTGGAGGTCGGAGGTAGCCCCGACCCTCAATCTCCATGAGGATCTTAGCTCGGGTGGATGTGAGGGGAGTGTATTCCTCAAATTTTTGGAGGAAAAACCTCTGTCGAGCTGGACTTTTGGACCGAGGAGAATTCTCCTCGTGCCAGGGGGATCTGCTGCTTAGTTGGGAGCGCTCCTCAGGGTGCTTCTCCTGCATCTTGGCAGATCGTTCGGCTGCTTCCCACCGAGAGGCTATGGCTTCCTCAGCCTTGGCGTACTTGCGAGCTCGGGCCAACATTTCAACAAAGTTGGCAGGGAAGCTCTTCTCAATCGAGAAGAGAAATTTGTAGGACCGAGCTCCAGTCTTCAATGCTGACATGGCAATTGACTGGTCGAGATCGCGGACCTCCCATGTTGCAACGGTGAAACGGTCGATGTAGTCTTTAAGGGACTCTCCTTCCTTTTGCTTGATGTCGAGGAGAGAATCCGATGTTCGCTGCTGGCATCGGCTGGCAGCGAAGTTGGTAGCGAACTACCTGCCGAGCTGCTCGAAGGAGAGCACAGTGCTTGGCTTTAGACCGGAGAACCAAAGCTGAGCCGCTCCTCGGAGGGTTGCAGGGAAGGCCTTGCATAGCACAGCCTCCGAGGACCCTTGCAGTACCATAAGGGCTCGGTAGCTCTCCAAGTGGTCAAAGGGGTCGGTGGTCCCGTTGTAGGGCTCTATCTGAGGCATTTTGAACCTCGGTGGGAGCGGTTCATCTTCGATCTGACGAGAAAAATGTGACTTGGTGGTGAACTCAAAGTCATCTTCACGCCTTGCCTTCTAGCTGTAGAGCGCCTCGATCTGCCGCTTGAGTTTCTCGACCTTCCTACCAAGCTCAGTGGGACTCCTGTTGCAGATCAGCATGGGGCAGGCCTCGCCTCAGATGGGTGCTCCAGGGCTCAAGGTGTCAGGCTTCGGCGCGAGCTCGCAGGATAATGGATGCGTGACAAGCCCTTTCAGCTCGGGGGTCAAGCTCGGTGGGAACTTTGGGATCAACCCTACGATTGCGGAATATATAAAATAGTAGGAGAAAGAAGAACGCAGCAAAGATAATAGCAAACGCACAAGACACTCAAGTTTATGTGGTTCGGAGTCC
>JAOXJJ010000725.1:14412354-14422551 GCA_025769935.1 Phoenix roebelenii | reverse complement strand
AAATACTTTATTGATTTGTCAATTCATTTAATCATCAACATGCTGACGATTGACATTTAGGATACAATTCCCAACAGGTTCCATATCAAGGACAATGAAGTCGACTGAAAAATTAAATTTGTCTACTTTGACTTGGATGTCTTCAATTGTTCCTCATGGTATTTTAACAGATCGATCAGCCAATTGTAGGGACACCGAAGTAGGCTTCAATTCATCTAATCCGAACTTCTCGTAGACTGAATAAGGAAGAAGGTTAACACTTGCCCCTAAATCTAATAGTGCTCAATCAATAGAATTATCTTCTACCACATGAGAGATGGTAGGTGCACCAGGATTCTTGAACTTAGGAGGGGTTTTGTGCTGGAGGATGGAGCTCACTTGTTTAGTTAGGAAGAACTATTTAGGCACATGTGTCCTAGATTTTTGTTTCTGGGTACAAAGGTCTTTGAGAAATTTGGCATATGATGGAACTTGTTTTATGGCATCAGGAAGGAAGATTGATTTTAACTTATTTGAAGACCTTCATTATTTCTTCCAATGAAGTTCCTTTCATGCCAAAGGGAGAAGGTGCTTTCAGATATTGAGGAAAAGGGGCCTTTGGTGTAAGAGGTGTGGTCGATACTGGACTAGATGGTGACAAAGAAGAGTTTGGGTTCTCTTCATTTTTCTTATGTTCTTTTTCTCCAACCTTATTGTCCACTACACGTCCGCTTCTTAAGGAGTCATGGCATTAGCTTGTTCATGGTGAACATCATTCGGGTGAGTCTCTTGAGCCATGTACTGCTCTTTCGGGTTACTCACTGGTTGGCTTGGAAGCTTGCCTTCCTCTCTCTTTTTTAGTGCACTCGCTAGCTGCCCTAGCTGGGTTTCTAATTTGGCAATAGATTGGGTATGGGAGTGCAACAATTGTGTATTGGCTTCGAGTCCATGAAGGGAAGTCAAAACTTTTTGCTCAAAAGCCATATCTCTTTGGGGTGCTGGAGGAGAGACATGTTGAAATTGTGAATAGTGAGTAGGAGGATGGTTCGGATGAACATTCGAGAAGGGTTGAAAGTTTTGGGAATAAGGTTGGAAAGTATTGGGAGTCTACTGCTTCCAAGAGAAATTTGGATGGTTGCGCCATCCCGGGTTGTAAGTGGTAGAATATGGAGCATTACCCGGCCGGGATTGTGTTTAAGCAGCATTTACTTGTTCTTGCATAAATTCAGGGCATTGAGCTGCCAAAAGGCACTTAAAAATAGGGTGAGATGGGTTAGAATAGAGAGCACACACTTGTGCTTGTGGAAAGGTTGGAAGCTGATCTCTAGACATTAGCTGGTCCAATTTACGGGATAGTGCATCTACTTTGTCGGATAGACCTATGGACTGGCCAACTTCATATATGGTCCATTTTCTTTGAGAACTTGGGAGTGCTTGATGAGTGGAGGAGGCATGGTGGAGGGAATTTTCGTTGAGATTTTCAAACAATTGCCATGCCTCATGTTCACTCTTAAGCATGAAAGTTCCCCCACAAGAAGCATCAACCATCTGACGATTTTGTTCAGATAACCCGTCATAAAAGCATTGCACTAATTTCCATTTGGGTATTTGGCGATGCAGGCATTTTCGGAGTAAGTCTCTAAATTTTTTCCATGTTTCATGAAATTCTTTTCCGTCAGATTGGGAGAAGCTCGTGATTGCACGTCTAAATTGGTTTGTTCTTCCTATGGAAAAATATTTTTTTAGAAATTCATGTTGCATTTGGGCCCATGAAAGAATAAAATTAGCTTCTAATGAATGGAGCCATTGCTTAGCTCTATCCTTAAGGGAGAAAGGGAACAACCTAAGTTTCAGAGCATCATCAGTAAAGTTCTAAATTTTGATAGTGGTGCAAATCTCAAGGAACTCATCTAAATGTTTGTATGGGTCTTCATTATTGAGTCCATAAAAAGATGGAAGCATTTGGATGACACTAGATTTAATTTCAAACTGTAAAGCAGCAGTGGTATCAAGTAGTCGAATACAAGATGGAGAGGTATAAATGGAAGGAGTAAAGTACTCCTTTAACAGCTTGGGTTGTTCTTCAGCCAGCTCAATAGGTGGAGCAGATCCTATGGTTCTATAGGTATGAATTTTGGCTCGAAGGGCCCTAATAGAACGCTTTATTTCAGAATCAAAAGGTACAAATTTAGGAGATCTGGAACGACACCCTAGCATACACTTATACTTTTCGGATCAGTCAAATATAGTCAAGCATGCACTAAAGGAAAAATACATCAAATTCTTGTGTTTACCCTAAAATTACTAGATAGCTCCTAACTGGTTTGAAGGGGGCACCTAAGCCTCCAATCCGGTCTGATGAGCTGAGTTGACCAGGTAAGCTCCCAGGTTAGTGGGGTGTCACATGCGTTCGCAAAGGTCCCACTTAAAAACCACTTGCCTCGAACAGATAAACTTCTTCCTTATAGGGACAAAGCTTGCCTAGACATCAACTGAGCCACTGAGCGAAATTGGTGCAACTTTTGGTGATTTTCATCCTATTGAGCTCGAATATCCCTAGGGGCCAACATCTAATTGATTTTAATTAAAGTGATAGCTATGTGAGAATTGATTCACCTAATTTGGATAAGAATCTTGTTGGGGTGATTGCCCTTACTATGTGCGGATTAATTGGTGTATGTGTATCAAGCATGCGTTCACACTTTTGCTGAAATTAAAATCAAATAATCACTACAAAATTTCAAGCTAATTGGGAATCAGTTTATGTAAGAAAGGTTTAGAGGTTACCAAAGGAAATTTCTCCAGCATTTTTTTTTAGGCAAATCTCTATAGCATTTCTTTTCCAGCAGTTCCCTTTTTTATTGTCCCAAATTTTCTCTTTGATTCCTGATCAAATAATACCAAGAGAAAAATCAAAAATTAGTAAGAGAGAAAAAAGAGATAAAAAAAGTAACAAAAATAGAAAATATTTTTATTTTATTTTAGATATATTTTTTTTGAATTTTTTTTATGAAAAGATAAACAACTATGCTAGCAATCTCCGGCAACGGCACAAAAAAATGATAGTCAACTTTAAAGACTACGCAATAGCACGTATCTAGTAGAATAGTGATTACGGGTATCAATCCACAGGGATTGGGGTACAGTTGTTTTCTTAAAAATATTTGAAAAAGAGAATTTGTGAAGACTATTGAACTAAATAATTTAATAGGAATTACAATTAAAATGATATTAGTTGAGAGAACCTAGGGCAAGAAATTCACCACTAACAAAGCAACAACGATTAATTGTATTTTAATATATTCTTGGATTAACATGCATATTGGCTACAAGCCCTATAAGCATTCAAATAAAAAATTCACTAAAGTAATTTTAGGAAAATCCATCTTTAGTAGGTATGAAATGTCTATCCTAAAATAAGGTGGTAGGACACTGCATCTTTATTAAGCATGGATTATCTTTATACTCACTCAGTGATCATGAAAAATAATTGTACGAACATCATATTTAAAGTCACAGAGATTAAATATAAGATGAAAGAAAAATATTCATTTAAGAGTAAGATGATTCATACAACTCCAAGAATATAAAATTAAATACATAAAATTCGTGTCCCTTTGTTAGGGCTGCATCCAGCCCTAGTGAAGAGCTTAGGCTTCCATGTAGTGGTGGACGGCAGCAACAGTATAGCAGCAGGCTTCCATCTCTTTCTTCTCTTTCTCTTGCGATTTTCCTAAGAACGGCTCCTTCTCAGCACTTCATTATTTCTTTCTGGGAAGTCATTCCCGAAATACCCAAACTACTCTCTCACTCCTGCAGTCTATGGGATCTCAGCCTCCTCCACCAAGCTTGCCCCTCTCCCGATGAAGCTCCCTCCTTTTATAGCCTTCACAGCCTCTGTTATCAACCTCTAGATATATTCTTCCGAGGGAGAAGATAAAGGAGAGGAACGGTCTTGTTCCGCGGAAGTAGGTGAGATGCGGAATGGAGCTGTGAATGGCTGGATTCGGGTGGCAGTGCTCCTGGAACAGGGAATTTGTTCATGGGTGGAAACCGATCCGTGAGGCACGAGATGCACACGGGTTGAGTCGCTTGATCCGATCGGTGGGTGCAGGGGATGAGAGAAGATACGTGAAGAGATGAAAGCTGGATGCAAGGTGACGCTGCTGCAATCGCGGAGGGCTCTATCCATAGATAGGGAGATCACTTGCGATTGCTGGGTAAGGATGGATCACATAAAACCAAATTGAACTCTGTTCGGAAACAAGGGAATCCGAAAGAAGATTTGATGGCTGGGGGGAAATCCGTGGAGGGGAATGTGGTTGCTTTGATTCGTGATGAAGAGGAGATGATTTAGGAGCAGGGGATGTGAATGAATCAGTTGTTTCATTGCAATTTGCTGGGCATTTTTTTCTCACGGCTGAAACAGAGGATTCGGTTTGGATGAAGAAGAGCTGGGAGGAATTCACGAAAAAGGAAATCCGGATGTGGGATGTGCGGAAGAAGTGGACGCACTCAGAAGATCCTTTGCTTGGCATGCATCGCAGGAGGAAGCTGGGATTCTGCTGGGATTTGATTGAGATGCAATCTGTGGAGATGAAGAAAAGATTACGAACAGGATAAGGAGCTGGGAGCTAATCGCGGATGAGATGAAGGCTGGCTTGGTGTTATCCGTGGGTGATGGAAAGCTAGATTCGGTTGGGAGGAAGTGATCCGAGAGAAGCTTTGAGTTTCGAACGGCTGCTGATTTCCAGACGCGGGATGAACAGCTACTGAGAGGCAGGAGGTACGTTGAGAAGATGAACATGAGATGCTTGATTTTTGGAGAGGATAGACTCTGTTCTGTGTTGCAGGACGCGGGCATTTGAGAGGATCTCAGAGCAAGAGGATCCTGGAGAAGATGGGATCTTGATACCTGGTTCCGAAGCAGAGACTTATCCATGGAGTTAGTTCGAACGGGATGTGAGGAAGAAACTCGGGATGAGCATGGGATGTTAGGATGTTGACGAGGAGATATCTGGAAGAAGGAATCTGTTCTTTGGACATGGGAGGGAAGGAATGACATGGAACAAGGGAGATTGGGAATGGCTGAAGATGCGTGGAAGACATCATGACTTAGCTGAGTCGCGGTGGAAGAATCTTGGACACGGGGAGATGATGTGTAAGACTTGACATGTGGATGTGAAATTTTAGGAGGACTTTGAATGGCTAATTGCGGATGTGATAAGGACTCAAATAGTACAACATAGGAGGTTTTGGAACATGAACGAAAGATTGAACTCGATTGGATGCAAAAGAAACAGGGGGTGAGGCTAAATCAAAAATCTGAGAGGATCTGATTTGGGTTCAGAGATTATTCCGAATGAGTTTGACTCGACCTGCATACATTAGACTCAGCCAATAAAATCAAGCAAACTTGAATTACTTCTAATAATTTATTAAAATGCAATAATGAAGGGGAATGAATTTTCTTATGTTTAAATTTAAAATATGTGCATAAAAATAATGATAAGTGTTATGAAAAATAGATTAATTTATACATTATTTAGCACTTATCAGAGGGTGACCATCACCATATCTATCCACTCCCCGCACTCAGTCAATCACCACTGAAGAGCCCCCCTCGAGACATACGCGCTTAGCACCAAGTACCCGTCTCGCAAATGAGATACCCTCCCAGGTTGCCTGTACTCCACCCCAACTGTAGTAAGACCGGGCATACGCCGACCACCCGCCGCTATCATCCTACCAAGGTGATCTCTGATCACAAATCGGACCCCTCCCGACGTCCGATCCACCGACATACTTCCGTCGAAATTCACCTTGAGATGACCAAGGAATGGGGGCACCTAGAAAACAAGGGCAAATGTGGGCGTTGAAAGAGCAGATCGAGTGCCCCAGATGTCCTTGGCCATCCCAGAAGTGAACACGGCAGTAACCGAGGTAACCTCTCCCGCATGAAGCATAGCTCTATCCACTACCATCCTCGAGGGTAATCTCCTACCCTCAAACAGGCCGGCATTCCTATCCAACCATAAGTAATAAGCCAAGTATGCCCATAGTATCCCCATCTCCACAGTCCTAGGACTCCGCATGGAGGCTCTCACTCGATGAATGAAATCTTGTGCACACTCCACCGAGTGGGGAAAAGAGACAGATGACCTGCACCATATGTCGCTGGCCCTGGGACACCGTAAGAGGACGTGATCAATGGTCTCTTCAGTGTCAGTACACACCTCGCAGCACTGAGTGATCGTCACCCACCACCAAACTAACAAAGACCTAGTCAGGAGGCAACCCCAAGCCACCTTCTAGAGAAAAAGCAGCACATGTGGGTGGATCCTCAACCTCCAAATCCAGCCACCATCTATCCTCCGAGCTGGCTCCCTACTCACCAACGCCTGAAGATCCCTAGCTCGCACCTGCGACCGCCCTGTCGATATCCAAACCAGCCTATTCAACCTCTCCCTGGAAGGAACCGGTAAGGCCAAGACCATCTCTGTTAAATGCTCCCCAAAAGTCTCCTGAATCAACCCCTCCTGCCAGCGACCCCCACCAGGGTCCATCAGATCGCTAACCCTGTAGCTGGCTAACCTCGAAGTATCCACCATAGTCGGCAGCCGACCGATCGGCTGCTCAGTCACCCAAGTATCCTCCAGCACATCAATGGACCGACCATCTCCAATAGCCCATCTGACCTCCTGGAGCACCAATGAGGCTCTAGCTCAAATCTCCCTCCATACCGGTGAGTGATGCCGGCCAGCTCGAACTCTAGGAACTAAAACACCATACTTTGCCCTCAGTAGGGAGGACCACATACCATCAGGCTCTAACACAAATCTGGCTGCATGTCGAGCCACTAAAGCCTCCCGTCTCGCCACCAAGGACTACACCCCCAAACCTCCATACCTGATCGATTGACAAACAACCTTCCATGCCAATAGATGGATGCCTCCTCTACCTCCGCCCCTTTTCCAAATAAAGTTCCTAAACATCTGCTCAAGAGTCCTCACCAGCGCAACCGGAATGAAGGAGTTAGATAGCAAGTAGATAGGGATCGAGGAAAGGACAAACCACACCAAGGTGATCCTGCCCATCATGGACAGCGAATGCATCTGCCAACCCTCCAACCTGTGCCGGATGCTGAGCTCAAAGGAAAAGCAGTCCCTGCTCCTCAATCGGCACCTAGAGAGCGGCAACCCCAGATACCTCAGCATGCCCTCCTGCTCTTCCACCCCCAAAATCTCCAATATAGAGGTCTTCACACCCGATCTGGTCTTTAGGCTGAAGCAGATTACTGACTTAGTTACATTGACCTGTTGACCAGATACTGCACAATAATCCCAAAGAATCCTCCAAATAACCTGGGTGGCCTGCCTAGTCAACCAAGCTAGAAGTAAACAGTCATCGACGTAGAGCAAGTGGGAAATTGCGGTGGCCCCCAGCACTGGCCGGTAGACCTCCAACTCCTGGGTGAATATTGCATGCTGAAGGGCTCTAGAGAGCGCATATGCACTAATGATGAAGAGCAGAGGAGAGAGAGGGCAACCCTGGCGCAGCCCACCAGAGGACACAAAAAATCGAAATGGCATACCATTCACCAAAATGGCGAAAGACGAAGCTCTAACACAACCCATCATCCATCTGATCCATGTCTCATGAAAACCAAACTCCTGCAAAGACTGCTGCACAAAATCCCATCCCATCCTGTCGTAGGCCCTCTCCATATCCAGCTTGATCCCCATCAAACTCCTCCTACTCGAAGCTCTGCCAAGGTCGAACATGAACTTCTGGGCTATAAGAACATTATCTGAAATACTCCGCCCACCCACAAAGGCCTCCTGTTCTAGGCTGATAAGTATAGGAAGAATATCTCTCAATCTGACTGATAGTATCTTCGTCGTAACCTTGTACAAGGTGGTACACAGGCTAATCGGATAAAAATGACACGGCTCAGTAGCATCCTGCTGCTTCGGTATGAAGGTGACAAAGGTCCTCTGCCAATCATTAGACATCATGGCTATACTGAAAAACTGCTGTATGGCCGCCGTCACATCCTATCCTACTATCATCCAATACCTCTGGAAGAACAATGGTGGAAAACCATCTGGCCCCGAAGCCTTGTCCCCCTCAAGGGACCATACCACCTCCCTAATCTCACTCTCCGTCACCAGCCTAATCAATGCTACAATATCCTCCTCCGACACCCTAACTGACGGTGCATGTATATCTGCTGGACTCCCGCTCCCTATCTGCTCAGTCCACCTAGCCCTGAAAAAACACTCCAATATCCTCCTTATCATATCAGGGTCCTCTGACAGCTGCCCATCCTCACCCCTGATGGCTCTGATCTTGCTCGGGTGCCTCCTGATCACTGTCGCCCGATGGAAGAAGCTAGTGTTCCGATTGCCCTTCAGGATCCATTGTACCCTCGACTTCTGTCTCCAGAAAATCTCCTGCTGTTTAAGAAGAGAGTCATGCAGCGCTAGAAGCGACCTCATCCTTCTTGGAGAAGAAAAACACCTCATCCTTATCCCTAAAAGCAGTTGTGCCTATCCTCTTTATTTTTGGCCAATTTTTGGCATGAGGAAACAGAAGGCATAGGTCTATTTTCCATAAAAATATGGTGCCTCAAATCTTCCTAAAAGGATAAAAATCAAATCCCTAATTTGTAGGGACTGCATGACACATCAAGCAGGGTGGCATGTAGCTGAAGTTTGGGGTGCAATAACCTCCTAATTTTTAGGGACTCATGGCACAAGATTAAAGATAATTTGTTCATCTCTTAGCTTCCAATTCATCAAATTTTTTTGGAAATTTTATCAGCCAAATTCATTGGCCAAAACAGGTGTGAGGCATGGGGGGTCTTTCGGCTATAAAAAACCCCCCATGCCTAGGGTTTGTTTGAGATGGTCTTTAAAAAAGGTTCTAAATTCTGAAAAAAATTTAAGAGCCAACCACCTTCTCTCCTCCTTCTTCTCCTTCATCTCCATCCTTCATCCTTTCGAAGAAGAATCAAAAGTTGAGTGTTTCGAGCGAGAAAAGTTCAGCCACTGCAGTACGTATGCACAAGCTAGCACTCCTATAGTTGTGGATCTTTCTAGAGCTTCGCATGGACTATCCGTAGAGGCCGGATGTGTGTACGGCTACATAAGGTGATCAAGGCATCATCAATGTTCTCAAAGCAAAAAGGTATGAGATCTGATCTCATTAGAAATTAGGATTAAAAATCAACTAGGTTGCCGAAATTATGCATGACTATATATTAGACATGGAATCATGCATACTTGTTTAGGATAAATATTTAAAGTCCTGAATCTATTTTTGTCGTAGAGATATGATCTCTAGCATGCATAGGAATTAAATAGTTTAATTCATGCATCCACTGTAAAATCTTTAAAAATATATGCATGCGACCACTAGAGTTTCCAACAGTGGTATCAGAATCATAGGTTCAAAGTAGTTTAAATATTTATACCTAAAATAAGTTTTCTAATCCTAGTAGTCAAGTAATCCGATTGGAATGATTACCAGATAGTCCGATCATAGAAGAAAGAAGGGTTCATAACTCTCTTTTTCCAATCAGTGGGATCTCTTATGGTGTGTAGGGGTGCCACTGTAATTCAATCCTTGAAGATGAAGGATGAAAAGAAGATTAAAAGTTATTTTAATATTTGTAATTAAATATAAAATCGTAGACATATTTACATCAGATCTAAAAGAGATTTATAATTGATTTAATTGCTGTTTTTACATGTTTAATTAGATATAAAAATAGGATGCATATGATATATATTCATGTCAGTATATGTGATATAAAGAACATGATAAATCTGAAATCATAAACTTGATTAGATTAGATCTAAATAAAATTTATGACTTATTTATTTTTTAATTTTGAATAACAAATCAGATCTGAAAACAAATGCATATGATGTATGTTGTTTAAGTTAATTCATATTAGTTTGTATATATGATATATGAACATAAATCATCTAAGATTTAAACATGAATTAAATCTAAATTTTAACATGATTAATTGCAAATATCAGATCTGAAAAATAAGTTTTAAGAACTAAAACTTTGTAATTAGTATGTAATTAAAAGAATATGCAATGATCTAAAATTTTCATAAGCTTACACTTAATTAAGAATTAAGTGATATGAAAACCTAGATCTAGAATTGTGAACTCAATTAAATGACATTGCATAATTCTT
>JAOXJJ010000725.1:14358261-14383522 GCA_025769935.1 Phoenix roebelenii | reverse complement strand
CTTTTGAAGCATGGTTTCTTGTTGGACTGGACCGCAGAGGATTGCGCAGAGTGCAGCACAAGCGGTGGCCAATGTGGCTACAATAACAACACGGCGAGTTTCATGTGTATCTGCCCTGATGGACGCCATCTGAGAAGTTGCAGTGAGTCCTCACCACACCTAAAGGAGTTCATGTAGGGATTATGGCAAGATAGATGTTACTTTTTAGTTCCTTTGTTCTCTGCTGATAATATCTTTACATGCGAATTTGAACATTTTGAAGCATAAGATGTAGCAGATACATGGCATGGTTTAGTTTATAAGGTTGATGCATGTGGTCAATTTATGACTGGTTCCTCCTAGGCATCTACAAATATAATGACAAGAAGCCTATTTTATGTGGATCTTCCCTGATCAATCCCACTTGGGAAGTTGTCATTTTTTAGACTACTTTCTGTTCGGTTCAGCTGTAAGAATTTCACAGAGATTGATGGGAAGATGAATTAGTTCATTGATCTCAGATTATTTCCTTGGATGCTGATTGGTTTCGGTTGATCAGTTGATACCTTTATATGTTGCATGACAGTTTTGAAGCCTAGGAAGCATGCCCTTGATCATGACTAAAACCTCTCTGTTTCTAGCATCTTGAATCTTATAAGCATAGCAACCATTCCCCGTCAAACACTTAATCTTCATGGCTTGGTCCTTTTGGTCATACATAGTTCTTCTTTAGTGTTTGTGTCTATATATGTCTCTATGTGGTGTGTGCATGCTTTTCAACAGAATAATAATAGTGAGAGCGTGTAGACAATATCAAGTCTACAGAAGATTTATTTTTTTTGACCTCCTGCTATATGTATGTATGTATGTATATATATATATGAGAGAGAGATATGATGAAGAACCTAGGACCACTCTATTAAAAGAAGGAATGTCAACCACATGAGATAAGTCTGGTTGGCTTTTCTAGTATTGTTTTACTCATGACTGTTTCTCTATTCATTTGATGACCAAATATCTTCTTAATAACCTTGCTTCTCACTTGTCAGTTCCTGTTCCATTCGAATGTTTCTATTGATATAGGTCTGTTTCTTTGATTGAAGTCCACGTGTTCTGTCATTAAGCACTCTGCTTGCTAACTGACTGACATCAATGTCCAAGTATCAGATGTCTAAATGTTAAAATCCACGAAAACAACTATCACAGATATAAATGGTTTCTTGTATGCTTTTCATTTCTGCTGCATAGAAGACACTTCATATATGGTGTCAATAACAAAAAATGAAAAACTGTTGTGGACATATAGAAGAACACATATATACATTCAACAAGTAACTAATAGTATTGTCTTGAGGGAAAGCTTGGGCAGATCCCAATCCGATATTAATAACTAGTAGTACTTAATTATTCAGAAGTTGAACTTAGTTGATACCTAGTTGATATAAGGTATTTTTATTTACCAACCCTGAAACCAACTTGGTTCTCTAAAATTATCAGATAATAGAAACTATTAGTTTATAAATATTATATTATCAATTGGTTGATCTATTGTACTGGCATTCGAAATGTGCAAACAAAATCATAGAATCAAGGAAGAAACAGATAACTACTTCAAAATATTATTTTGATGTAAAAGTTTAATTTCCCTTTGATCTGTATTTTAATTTGGTTGTCAGTTTTATTAATGGAATTTCACTGTAATCAACTTCCTATTCCGTGGCTTTAAAATTTACTTTCAAATTGTTTTGCTTTTCTTTGCTTCTTTATTTTTGTTCTTCAACCTTTTCAATTGTTTATGCCTGGCTACACATAGTCATTATCAAGCTTGATATATATGTTTAAATTTTTCTCTCATCTGAATGTTTGATTCATGAACCATCTGTCATCAATCAATAAACAGATATTTGAAAAGAGTGATCTAAATCCTGAATCGGCCACAAAAGATAGCAGAAACCTTCGAACTGAAAAAATAAGAGCTATCTACTATCCTTTTTTCCCTTTCAGGAAGAGATTCCTAGGAGTCACAGTGATAAACAGACTTTGTAGCAGAAAAGAGTAGAAATAAATGAGAAGTTACACTGACTTAGAGAAATGACATGGATTAAATCTGGTATTAGTAATATGCCCGAAGTACTTCACATGTTAATGTGAATTTTGTGAGATAGGAGTTCTGAATCTTAGGGTAAAAAGAAACTAATTCATCATTTTTATCTTTCTTATAATACAGAGCAATACTAATATACTTGACCATTGCTTTTGGATCTAAAAATATGGAAAAACACATGAAACGATAATGCTTTTTGCATGCTACATGATAGATCTAAATTGAAAGTTCTACCCTCTGATCATTTTTTTTTAACTTTTTCATACCATAGGATCCCTAACTTACATTTGCACTAAATAATGCAATGAATAAAATTGTGTTGCCAAAAGTAACTCACTTGCATATTTAAATTTGTTCATATTATACTTTATCTCCTAGGGATGTCATTGCATTTCCCCAACAAATTGTTGAAAATTGTGGGCTGATTGAATATACAAAAAAATTATTTGTCTATATTCTCTGTAATTACTCTGATATCTTTTAATATCTTCCCCATCCATGTAGCATAAACAATTTAAATAGATAATGGTGTCATATGTTCTCCGGTTCTTCAAAACCAATACCTTCTGTTTTCATCGATTTTATGATCATTTTCACTCTCCACTCAAGTCAACTGTAAGAACTGGATGCAAACAAACATCTTCCTGTAAGATTAGATGTAGTTCAAATTTTCTTATTCAATGAAAGTGACATGTACAGAGTCATGGTGCAAAAAGACAATTGGGAAGACTTTGACTCAAGACTATCATCTAATAAACCAAATTACTCATCAAGCATCATGCTTATCTTCACTAATTGATAGACCAATCCATGAAAGAAATACTAAGTTAATATAATTTTTGTTTTAAACTCCTTGTTTCCTGATCCTGTGCATATTATTGCAAAAAAATTCCATTTTGTTTCCTTCCCTATTATCTGTTTGGTTCTATTCTTCTCTATCTATAAATTATCTTAGTAAAGAACCATATTGTTGTATACCAGTTTGATGCATCTAAATTCTCTCTCCAGAAACACATTATACATTCTGACGGTCATATTTCCATGAGGCCCAACTAGGCTTATTATGCACTCAGCAAGAAAAAGTGAGGAGCTCTCACACCTTTCTCTTGTTCATTTTCTCTCTCCGTAGTTCACCCAACTCTTCTTCAAGCCCAAATAATCAGGATAGATAACACAGACATTAGGATCCTCCCTTTCTTGGCATAAGATTTAGTTGGCTTGCTTTTGTGTTCACTTTAATCTTTACCCCTCTGCTAGTCCTGTCGGTAGTTGTCCCTTCTACATAAAATCAAATCCCTTTCTCATTAACGGTTTTCTTAAAGATATATTGGAAGTTTCTTTTTTTACTTTGTGCAGAGGAAAATATGATTGGAATAGTTTCTGTTGTTTCATATGCCTGCCTTTTCATTTCTCCTTCTCTACTTCTTCCAACTTTGTTTGTTCACGTCCTACAACCAGGTTTCACTGTGGAAATCTCACCATTGTATCAGATACCCTTTCCTTACAAACAATACAGCTCTGGAATGCTGAAAACTTCATTACATCCAATGTATCAATCAGACACCTATTATCCAATTCAATGGGCATGGGTTCTTTTACCCTCTGAAAAATATCTCATACCCTGAAGGGGCATGCATAATTAATGACCTCAATCTCAGCTATGTCTCTTGGGGATCCGACTGTTTTCCTATACAATTTCTCTTCCGCTATCCATCATGTCGAAATTACCAAACTTTCTCTACTTATAAGCTTTAAACAATCTGTATGCAATTGCAAGCAGAGAGATCATGATTATCAGAATCTTGACAAGTTCCATGGTTCCACTCTTTGCAAAGACTATAATCTAATATTCGTTCCATGAAATTTGAAGGATCGACCGAAACATGATCTTCCTGCTTACTGTTATACCTCTAGTCCCCATCAGTTTGCCTGAAAGTTGTCATTCAGTGAAGATAAAGAAAGTGACATCTCTCAGCTTTCTGACCTGTAAATGTTGAAGTATCTTGAATCATGCTTTTATAATTTGCGTCACTTGCTGCTAACTTAAGCAATATTTTCTGGTTTTTTTTTCTTTTTTTTCTTGAAGAAATAGTTTATGTGAAGGCCTGTATATGAAAAATAGTCATTTAATTTGTCAATTGAATATAGAAAGAAAAGTGGATGATGTGATTGTATTTCTTTTAATCATGGCGATCAATTTCTAACAGTTTGAAGGTAATTGTTTTCTGATGCTGCAGGAAGTAAGAAACCAACGAAGACAATTATAATAGGTAACACATCTCTACCTGCCATCTCTTAAGAGAATTATCGTATCTTAGGCTTCTTTATTTGGATTGCAAATGAAGTAACAGTTGCCCATTTGATTGGTAGGCATGCATTGTTCCCGGAGTTGTTCATTTGAATTTTCTTTTGCCAGTTCCAATATCAACTTTTCCAAATACACTGATGAATTCTTTTTTTATATTTGTTTTGAGCAAGCAAGACACTAATGAATTCAGGTCAATAAATGGCAACTGATATGACAAATCTTGATAAAAAACTATGGCTCATTAATTTCAGATAACAGAAAAGAGGAAACGTTCTTTGGAAATACATAAGTCAATGGATTTGCTCATGTTTGAATGTTCAAAACAGAAGATGCTGTAGTGTTCTAAGCTAAAGCTGTGCCGAGTTGATTGCTTAATTCAACTGATCCTAAACTATTCTATAGTCCGTATCCAATATATTGAGCTTCATAGAATATCAAAGAGAGAAAATCATATCGATGGAGGCAATTGTTAAGGAATTATTGCAGGTTAATATTGCTTTCTTTAGAAAGAGATGCTTGTAGAGATTTACAAATTGGACTCGTATTCTTCAGTGAACAAGTCACTAGGCTTTTGGAGAAGATAATTACGATATGACTTTAGGATTGCTTCTCTTAGGGGGGAAACAATCCACTCCAGAAGACTGCTTGCTTGTTCCAAGAGCTGGTGAATCTCCTGTAATAGTGAATGAAGCATTGAAACAATTCAGAGCTCTTAATTCTGTTCTTCTATTTCTCCTCCTTTGACTAGTTCTCTTGCTGCTTTTGTATTGTTGTGAACAACAGGTGTGTCTGTTGGAGCCGGAGTCCTCATAGCGGGCGTCCTCTGCGTTCTCTGGTTTAGGTACAAGAAGAGGAAGCAGCATTCCCCGTCCTCCAAAGACCTCATCCGGAATTCCTCCTTCGAGGCATCATCGAAGGACCCTGAATTGGGCAGCATCCATTACCAGACCCATGTCTTCACCTACGAGGAGCTCCAGGAGGCCACGAACCACTTCGATTCCTCCAAAGAACTCGGTGACGGAGGCTTTGGCACCGTCTACAAAGGTACTTGCTCGGCAGCAGCTCCAAATGGCTCCCAACAGAGCACCTGCAACCCCTTTGTCCCTTCTTCATCCTTGCTTGTGCCTGCTGCTAGCCTCACTGCCTTCTTTCTCTTCAGGAAAGCTCCGAGACGGCCGCGTTGTTGCAGTCAAACGCTTATACGAGAACAACTTCAAGCGGGTCGAGCAGTTCATGAACGAGATCGCCATCCTGTCCGGCCTCCGCCACCAGAACCTGGTAAGCCTCTACGGCTGCACCTCCCGCCGCAGCCGCGAGCTCCTCCTCGTGTACGAGTTCGTGCCCAATGGCACCGTCGCAGACCACCTTCACGGGCCCCGAGCGAGCGAGCGTTCTCTTACCTGGCCTATGCGTTTGAGCATCGCCATCGAGACCGCGGATGCGCTCGCCTACCTCCATGCCGTCGAACCACCGATCATACATCGCGATGTCAAAACAAACAACATTCTGCTCGACGGCAGCTTCCATGTAAAAGTCGCTGATTTCGGGCTCTCACGTCTCTTTCCCACTGATGCCACCCATGTCTCCACCGCTCCTCAGGGCACACCGGGGTACCTGGACCCCGAGTACCACCAGTGCTACCAGCTCACCGATAGAAGTGATGTCTATAGCTTTGGAGTGGTGCTGGTCGAGCTCATATCCTCGAAGCCGGCCGTCGACATCACGCGGCGCCGGCATGAGATCAACTTGGCTAGCATGGCAATCAACAAGATCCAGAACTGTCAGCTGGACGAGCTGGTCGACCCGGATCTTGGGTATCAGTCGGATTGGGCGACAAAGAAGATGATAACCATGGTCGTGGAACTGGCTTTCAGGTGCTTGCAATCGGACGGAGAAATGAGGCCGCCCATTAGAGAGGTCCTCGAGGTGCTGACAGAGATAGAGAGCGAGGGTCGCAAGACCGAGAAGGAAGGGGCGACTGATGCCCGTGATGATGCTGGCTTGCTCAAGAACATTGCACCATTCTCACCCGACTCTGTTACCGCCAAGTGGGTGAGCAAGTCTACCACACCTAACACCAGTGAGTGATCTAAATTCTGAATTGCTTCTTAAGAACTTCTTATGTATGATACGCAGAGGCTTGTATCTCCAACTTAGCAGGCTTTGACGTGCGTGTGTAAAGGTAATCATAACGTTTCGCTAATTTGAGTTTGAGATCAAGGGGGATGTATATAGTATATAGGGCTTCTGTTGATGCTCTGATTAAGCCCTCAAGCTGGATGATTTTTGAGTTGTGAGCATTTACAGGTATCTGTATGTATGGTTGTTTTGTGGATCATTTTTTCCACCGTAATTCTCATAACTTCGGACTGGGTCTGGGTCTGTGTTTGCGATAGGTATGAAGCTAAGACGACCTCACGGTTGTAGGATGTGGATGCTTGGGTAGCCCAGCGAGATTATACGGCCGAAGCGTCCATTTCGATTATTGGCGCGCGACATGGTAGCCCGCAACCGTCAGCCCGGCTACCGAGACGGCCGGCTTCCCCACCACTCTCTCTCTCTCTCTCTCTCTCTCTCTCTCTCTCTCTCTCTCTTCTTTACGAAAAGCGACGCGACCACAACCTCTATCCACGTGGCGCGTGCGCTTCCCTCTCTCCTCGTCCTCCTCATCTCATCGATCCGTCCACATAAAGAGCAGCCAGAGCTCCAGCTTTCGACGCTGCCCATCTTCTTCCGACGCTTCTTTCTTCGCCTCCCCAGACCGAAACCCAAATCCAATGTAAAGAGGAGAGATTCGATGGCGACGTTGCAGAAATTTAAGCTTCTCGCGACGCAATGCGCCACGGCGGCGAGGAGCCCATCCCGGAGCCCCGCCTCCGCCGCGGCGGCCGCGGCCGCGAGCCCGGCATTCCGCCTCCGTCGGCGGAAGACTTTGAGGAGGCTCCTCGGCCGGTCGTGTGGCCGGACGCTGCTCTCCCCGGCGAAGCCAGCCGCCGCTGGTGAGACGGAGGATCCGGGGGAGAAGAAGGGGCTCCTGAGCCACACGCTCAGGGATCTGTTCGTGTCCTCGCCTCCGGCAGTGGGAGGGGAAGGAGGGGGCGAAGGCGGCCGTGTCGGCGGCGGGGATGGGGGCGGTCGTGGTGGCGTCGCGAGGAGGTTCGGGTTCGGGGGGCTGGCGGTCGGGAGGTTCACCGGCCGGCTCCGTGGCGGCGGCAGCGGTGGCGGCCTGAGGTTTGGATCCGGGGGGCTTCGGTATCGGTTGCTGCGGCGGGCTTGGCGGCCCGTACTCGTCACCATTCCTGAGTGATTCTAAGCAGAAGAATTGCTTGAAGAAAAAAAAAAGGAAAAAAACATAGTGTTGGGACTTGGGAGATCGTTGGATGTATTTTTCGCTATTTTTTCTTCTACTCGGTGTCTTTTTTGTTGTTGCTGTCGTTGTGGTTGTATCTATTTCTTCGTAAAAGATTCTGGTTTTTTCTTGCAGAGATTTGCCACAGAGTCAATGATGGAAGCTGATTCTAAGCTACTGATGAGTTCATTGCTTGATGACAGGGACCGACACACACATGCTCACTGTGTAAAATGCAATGAGCGAACCATGAGAAATTTTACTGTTTCTCTTAGTGTTTAGGATGAAAATGAAATTAATGTGGGGATGGTGAAGCTACATTAGTTGGTGTTCATCTCATTTTTACTTGGTCGCTGTCATAAATTATTTGTTAGGTCCATAAATGGCTCAGCTGTGGTTCACAGTTTGTTTCATTTCTGTCATCAAAAGGATTATTTGATTCACACCCTCGAAAATAAAATTGACACGGATAATGTGCTGCATGAGTATATATATAATTATGATTCCATCATATGCCATGCACACTGTGCTTTAATTTTGAGTGAATGGTCAAGATTTGGTATACCAGATGCCGACTGTTTGCTATGATTTTTTTTTTTTGAATATTCTTATAGTTCTAATGTTTTTCTCTTAAAGGCTCAACTCGGGATTAAAAGGGATTTCAAAAGTAATGAAAATTAGTGTTTTTGTTACGCAAAACAGTTTAAAAGGAAGATAAAATTGAAAGGTAAGCAATAGTAAGTGATGGAGACATACGAACGTTTCAATTATACAACCATAGTTAAGTGTAGGCATTTGCACGAGGGTGGTCCAGGGCCTGCAGTTCACGCATTTATATGATAATAGCAAGGCAAATGGATTTGCATCTACTTCTTTAATTATTAGTGTAAGCTTAATGCTAATAGACTTCTTTATATCAAGTTCCATGGATCAATACAATTTAACCAATAGGCTGATGACTTCATTAAAATTTTGGATATCAACCCTAGCAGGATTTCTATAAGATTGCTTGGACTTGTTCAAATTAATTTATTTGCCCTTTAACAAAAAATGCCAATAGTTACTGCCAATTTCTGGCTCGCAAAACTACAACCATTAACAACAACGGTCTCATGTGCTGCAAGGAATATTTGGTCATTAGATTGGATTATTGGATGATGCTCTCATTGCAGGAATTAAGAATCCTTTGTGTTCGGTGGATGTGTCAGATAATTAAGCAACCGGTTAGAGTCATCAGAGGATAAAATGTGAAAAAGTAAAACATTTTAGATTTTGAAAATTGTACAACGGTCCCCAGCCCCCAGGATGCTGCTACGATTGGCTACCGGTGGCAGTCATATTCGCTGATGTAAAGAGACAGCAAGGCGTCCGGTTTTCGGACGTGGTCGAGGTCAATTCAAGGGGGTGTCGTCGAGCAGTACAAGTTGTTCGTTTAACCACCTTACTTTATTATGTTGTCAAATCCCTGAGGTAATCTACGCTTCATTTACGAAGATACATGGCGTATTTTTTCGATGTCACTAGAGAGGGTTTATTGGCCCGCACGCATACCTCTCTTTATCATAGGGCTAGGCTTCCGTCGTTCAGCTCACCAACTTCTCAAACAGTTCGTGGAATTAATCATAAAACAGACACTAACTTAACCTTTTAATTCTTTCACAAATACTTTGCATGGTATTGATGTCTTTGCAATGGTTACTCCAAAATTGTTACCTTCCATGAGAACCAAAGAATAGGCTCTCTATGAGGTCTTGTGCGGACGTATATTTAGTCTAACATCGATTATTCGTTGAAAAAAATTTAGGTACCTGTACAGGATTAAATAATCCAAAAATACCTTTCAGCTAGCCATTTTGGATGAAGTTCTTGGTTGTGACAAATACAATCAGAGCGAACTTGGCCCATAGTCTACGTAGACTAGGAGACACTGCAGTACAGGTTCATAGAGGTTGACTATGAGCTGATCGTAATGCTTGTAATTAGATTTGAATGGATTTGAACCCATAGCCTGATGAGGACGTCAGGAGTTGAACGAGGGAAGTATGTGAGATTTTGTACGGGCGTGTGTTTAATCTCATATTGATTATTTGCTTAGAAAATTTTGGGTACTTATATAGGACTAAGAAACTAAAAAAATACCTTATGACTAGTCATTTTGGGCTAGATTCTATGATTCTAACCTCCTACTTGCTTACACTCTACTAACTGATGCCGATTATGTTGGGACTTTGTTCCATAGATTGAAAGTTCTAGCGATGTTTTCTTGAAAGAAGAAAAAAAGGATAGAGAAGTATAGGTGTCATTTGTCAAGGCTGAACTTTATACTAAAGATGATACTAATTTTAGTTAGGGGTGACAATGAATTGGATTAGATGGAAACATTAGGTAAAGAGAATAATTATCAATTTGAACTTGATGTGTTAATTAAAATGGATAATGTTGCTGGAAATTGGACCTGGGGGTGACCGCGGACCGAGGGGGAGGAGCTCCGGCTGGTGGTGCGGCGGCTGACGGCTGTCTCCGGCGGACCTGCAAGAAGCCTGTGGCCAGGAGTTCCGGCGCAGACCCTCCGATACTTAAATCGGGGAGAGGCTTTTTAATGGAGAGAAGTAATGGAGTCAAGTAATGGCCAGGGAGGAAGAGAGAGTCCCTGCCTTGAGCTTCTCCCTCCCTTTTTATTGGGGGCGCAGCAGTTACCTGTGATCGGGCGTGATTGTGCGAATCAATAAGTTACCGTAAACGATCCGAAATTTTTGGCTAACTGGTGTTTTATTGAGATCCTGGGGATTCAAATGTTGACAGCCGTTGAGGCGGAGATTGCGAAATTTGATCCCGGATATGGAGGGCTTGATTTTCGATAGAGTGGGGAGGTCTGCTTCTCCCTTTGATTGGGTCTTTTTTGGTCTTGAGGTCGATCGGGCTCAACTCAGCCGAGACCATGGCTGCCATGGTCATGTCGAGGTCGAAGTCGTGAGCTCTAAGGTCGCCAATGCCGAGACCGAGCGCTCTGAGATTAGGCGTTTTGAGGTCGGGGGCTCTAAGGTCGCCAATGCCGAGACTGAGTGCTCTGAGGTTATAGCTGCTGAGAGTATGCTTGCTGTCGTCATGTTCATCATCAAGTGTCGGTGATTCGACCACGTGCTTTGAGTGATCCATTTTTTCCCCAATACTACCTCCGACTTTCGAGTTCGAGCCGTTTCCGAGCTCGGACGAAGGAATTAGCTATTTTTATCATGCTGGCGGGATCAGACGGTTTTAAATTATTTCATTGTTTTGAGCGCTTTAGGGCGTCTTCAATGAGAGCACGAGGCGGCGACTTTTTGCTTTTCAAGGCAATTTTGAGCCACGGGTTCATGATGAGGCTCCAGTATTCGACGGGATGCCACTTCGATTCTGTTTTTAAAGCGATGATCCGAGTTGATACACTGGTTCAGTTTCTGAGGTCGATACATGGTGTGATTTACGCCATGTGTCGTCGAGCAGTACAAGTTGTTCGTTTAACCACCTTACTTTATTATGTTGTCAAATCCCTGACGTAATCTACGCTTCATTTACGAAGATACATGGAGTATTTTTTCGATGTCACTAGAGAGGGTTTGTTGGCCGGCATGCATACCTCTCTTTATCATAGGGCTAGGCTTCCGTCGTTCAGCTCACCAACTTCTCAAACAGTTCGTGGAATTAATCATAAAACAGACACTAACTTAACCTTTTAATTCTTTCACAAATACTTCGTAGATGTCTCTCTTCAAAAGGTGGTAGCACAGATGGAACGGGGTTTTGTCTTCCATCAGGGTGGTCTGGGTTCGAAACGTGCGTCGATTAAATTCGGAGACCGGATGCCCTGCGCCTGGAGCTGCCGATGGGAGCGCTTCTGGTCCACTGATACCAAGGTAGCGTTGGGGTGACGTATTCATACATGGGTGTTGATCCCAGTAGGGGGAGCTCATAGGTCGGTGAAGGTATGCGGAAACTTGCGGCCTGCATTGAACATTTTCTAGTGGAAGGAGGGCCTAATGGGTACTGCTACGTGGGTGAGGTTTTCTCTCCCCCATCCTACTTTTCACCAAAAAAAAAGAATAGGCTCTCTGTGAGGTCTTGTGCGGGCATGTATTTGTCCCATATCGATTATTCGCCAAAAAAATCTTGAATACATTACGAGACTAAAAAACCAAAAAATATTTTTCATTTTGGATGATATTCTTGGTTGTGACAAATGATATCAAAGTGAACTGGGCGCATAGCTTATGTGGACTAGGAGACACTTTAATATATGTTTATGAAGGCTGACCACGGGCCGATCGTAATTCTTATGATTAGATTTGAATAGATTTGTATTGTTAGCTTAACGATGACATCAAGGCTTAAATAGAAGAAGTATGTGAGATTTTGTACGGGCGTGTATTTAGTCCTACATCATTTATTCACTGAGAAAAGAAGGGGAAAAAAAAAGGAAGGATAGAGAAGTATAGGTATCATTTGTCAAGGCTGAACTTTATACTAAAGATGATACTAATTTTAGTTAGGGTGACAATGAATTGGATTAGATGGAAACATTAGGTAAAGAGAAAAATTATCAATTTGAACTTGATGTGTTAATTAAAATGGATAAAAATGGACACAGAGACTTGGTTCATTTAATAAATGGGTCATGCAACATGACACGGGCAACTCGTTTAGGAAAACATGTCAAACATGTGCCTATTAACTCCATTTGACATGAACGAATATATTGACTTAACTCATTCAATAGGTCTAAACAATTAAACAAATTAAAAATTATAAACCTAAACCCTGTACATTTTATAAATGGGCTCAATTGGGTTGACTTTCATCTTGCTATATTACATTTTAAAAATAGATTAAAAAAATAAAAAAGCTATATCATGCGCCCTGTATAAGTTATATGCACACATATATCTAAAATAAAGGTTCAATTTCTGCCAACTTTTTCATTCGCTAGAGGGGTGCTTCGTAGCATTTGCTCGGCCATCATTAAAGCACTTTACTTAATATATAATAAAAATTTAGCTATTAAAAAGTTTTTATTTTTTATAATTTGGTACATGTCTTGCATTTCAACAATAGTTAAAATAAATAAATAAATAAGAAATGATGCCTTGCATATAGTGTAGGGCTAGCTTATTGACATCAATATTAGTGATGGAATTCTTGTACATATCTAAAATTGTAGTCATTTTATTCCTATCTTTTCTTACATAACTAAAAAATAAAAAAGAATCTTCAAGAGTCTCAAGTCTAAAAAAATACATGATAAATACCGCCAAAGTCTGAGACTGCAGAAAAAATTAAGTGAAATACTCCAAATACAAAATATGAAAAAGTATCTATAACTTTTTCCGGACCTACCCCCAACGTAGAGTAATTAGGTGTGGAAGTAAAATCAATCCTTGTTCATACATGAATTTTTCTTGTACGAAATGAGCCACGTCAAATAGGTTCATTGCTCCGACGTACAATACAATTAATCCGGCATGGGCTACATGAGCTCCAAATAGTTTACCAGATAAATTGATAAATCTTGCATTCCGGTAGTAATAGTAGAAGTTTTTGCTCAACTATCATTAAAGCTCGTTGCTTAGCCTGCAACAAAATTTTAATTATTAATTTTTTCAGTTATTATATTTTATTATATTACTATATTACATTTGAAAATTATACAGTATTAGAGTTGTATACTTACTTTATAGAAGCGTATCGATTCTCCCTTCTCGTGCGGTAACACGTGGGGGCCCCTCAACTGGTTAGCGTCATTTTTCTCTCCGATCGGTGCCCATCGTTCACCAACAGAAGGAATTTCGGCCGGAGCGTTCTCGGTGCAGCAAACCCCCTGTTCATCTTCCGGTCCCCGCCCTCCAGCCTTCCTCCTCTTCACCTCTCTATCTTTTGCTCTCGCCTTTCATCAACCCACCCATCCCCCCTTAATTTCTATGCGTTGATTTAAGGCTCAACCTTTGGACCTTTGCGATGGCGATCGCCGGAACGGCCCTGTGAGATCTCATGATGTCGCGAGAATCCCATGGAAGGTCCAGCACCCGAGATCTCATCTTCAATGCTGTCGCCGGCGCCTCTGCAGGCTTGTTCTCAGAATTCCGCTCTTTTCTTTCAGTGCTCTTAGATTCTCGCCTTTCTTGTTTGATTATTTGTGTATATAAGTACTTGGTTTGTGTGATGCTCGAATTGGTTTGCTGCTACAGGGGCGATAGCAGCCACATTTGTATGCCCGTTGGATGTGATCAAGACGAGGTTTCAGGTCCATGGCCTGCCCAAAATGCCCCCTCCTGCTCGGCGTATGCTTCCTTTTTCCTTTTCTCCTTTCTTTCTTTCTTTCTCTAGTTTCTGTATTTAGTAATTTGAAGGCATATGTGTTTTTTGAATGTTTATTTGGTTGTCGTGTCAAACTAGATATAATAGATAGCTTGTAGCGGGTGTAAAGAGGTTTCTAGTTTCGACGAAATAAGTGAATTCACTGAGATGTGGATCTCGCAAACAAAATTGTCCAGAATCTCATGTTGCAATTACAAGTATCCTGTTTTTCAACTTTTAAGAACAGGATTGTTCAAATAAGTATCCGACACGTATCCTAGCACGATCAGATTTAAGTATTGGTGTCCAACAGGCATTGCATATGAACACGACATGCAATTTTAAGCATTCATGCTTCCTAAACGACAGCTCTCCAACACTTCGAATACTAAATATCTTTTGACATTTCATTTTCGCGCTTCTTAGTCAAGGAAATCATTTTGTATATCAATCACCTATATGGATATTAAAAGTCTCTTGTTAAATAATATTCTGGAATACCCTCAGTTTCCTTATTGGTAATTTAGTGAATATGCTAGATATGTTCCCTGCGTTACTTGGTATACTGAGCAGCTGAGTCATTTCACTTTCTGCTGCTAGTAAAATGGATAATGCAGTAGCAGGAGTTGCCTTCAAGAAGAACACGTGATCATCCAGTCTAAATTTTAATTATCATCTGATGTTCCATCAAAATTCAAATTGTGGTACATTTCTAGTAAAACCCCACCAAAGTTGTTCGTGTGCTCCCTTTGCTTAGAACTTTGAGGTGTTACTAGATTTTCAGTGCAAGTACTTAGGAATCATAGTTAAGGAAGCTAGTGGTTTGGATGACAACAGCTGGAGAATAATGATAGATTTATAGTGAGGGATTCATCAGAAATTCTCCATCAACTTTATACGTTAAGAAGCTGTAGTGGTTATCCTTGCCATAATCACACTCACATGTATTGCCGTGTCCCCTTCTTCTACTAATGCTTGACTTGATGTGGTATCCTTTTTGCTATTCAGTTGCTTAAAACTAAGAGAATTTTTGAACTGTCTGCTTGATGCAGGACAAAAATCACATCTTACATACATGCATATGCATGATGATTGAAAAGCAGAAGAAAACGTAAAACAAAAAAGAGATGGGTAAGGGGTCTGTCTCCATATAGCTAAATATGTACCCACTGTGACCTCATAAAACCCTAACAAGAAGACAACTGGATAAGATCTAATCACACTGCTAGAGTAGCTGAATCTTTCCTAAACTGTAGACACTTTGATGATTCATAGGCTTAGTTTATTTATTTATTTTCAGTTTTCTTTCCTTTTTTAGTTTTAGGATAAATAGTTTAGTTATTTTATATTCTCTTTTAACTTTTGAATTCGATTATAAGGCTGTTGTTTTTGTCCGCTTTTGGCGTCTTTTTTAGGAAATATAAGCATCTACTGGTCCCACTTTAGGTACAAATCAATTTAGGAAAATTCTAAACTTTATTAAGATTGTATTTTGAAGGGGCAGTTGTAATTGCTCTTTTTGCTGGCTTCTATAGTGATAAATAATTTGCTATTTTTAGAATGTTTGAAATTATTTTAGTTTCTTCTTTTCGTATTCCTTTTCTAGGTAGAATGTCTAGGTGTGCTAGTAAATTAAGCAGTCCTGTTTCCTAGGTTTTATTACATACTTAGCTATAAAAAGAGAAGAAGAAAATAATTACAGTTATGGTTAAGAATAATAAACATTTATGATTTTTCCTTCTATCTATCTCTTATTTGTCTATAATACTTCTATTCTCTTTTTGGGCTTGAGAAATTGCCCAGATTGTGGAATAAAAGCAGAAAAATATATTTTATAACTCTCAGGCCTTTCTAATTCCTCCTATCTTCAAAAAGTCAGAGCATCATTCCTGAGCTTTGGCTTATTTTTGAATTCTCAGTTGTTTTAATAGGTAGGATAGTTTGTTTTCTCAATCATGTTATCTAGTGCATCCTAGGGACTCGTAAATTCTTATGTTTATATGTAAACATCAACAAAATCAAGGTAGATCACATTCTATAGGTTAGACAATTAGCTTAGAGAATTATGTGTATGAAGGATTGTGGGGCTAATTCATGGATCTTGCTGAGTTCAATACATTATGTGCTTCTTTTTTTTTTTTTTTAATTGTCAGCTACTAGTATTCACATGGATGCATATGGAATAATGAGACTCATGATCACATATTGATTCACAGATTATGTCTTTGTTTTTTGTGATCTTTTAAAATGTTAAAATATTTTCTCTTTTTTCAAATGAATTAGGTAGTGTCATTATTTCAAGCCTAGAACATGTAATAAAAAATGAAGGCGTCAAAGGATTGTATCGTGGTCTCTCTCCAACAATTACTGCACTACTTCCAACCTGGGCAGTGAGTATATCTTTTGTGCTTCTTAATAATAACACAGTAGACTTGAATTACCCTTTTTCCTTTTATGAAACTTAAAAATCTGCAAGTACTTTTCTTTCTTTTGTTTTATTAATTCTTGATATGATTTGAGCTAATGCTTTAGTGGTACTCTAATATTAAACTTTCACATGTGTAGACATAGTTATAATGGAGGTCAGTTTATCGAGAGAAGTATTCTCTAATATTCAATTGAACTTAACTATAGAACTGTATAAGAATCTTGATTCCTGTAATTACATCTGGTTAACCTTACCGACATTTTTGTTTCATTTCCAGGTATACTTCACTGTTTATGATCAGCTAAAAGGCCTACTTCAATCACATGGTTTGTTTTATTTAGATTTTCCTTAAGAATTAAATCTTCTATTTTCTTCCATAAGTTTGGAAATTATATAATGTGCTCCTATGTTAGATAATATAGTCTTAAAAACTTATAGTTTGTAGGTAATTTCAAAAATGGTCTAAACTCAACTTTTGACATTTTTCGCATGTGCAGTAGATGGAAATAATCATTTCTCAATTGGTGCAAACATTATAGCTGCATCTGGTGCTGGAGCTGCAACAGCTATTGTGACCAATCCATTGTGGGTTGTTAAAACCAGACTTCAGGTTTGTTCTATGATATTGCCATGCCGTATCACATATACACATGCTCACCCAGAGTCACCAACTCACCCCCAACTCGGACATGCATGCAATGCGTGCAAGACTGGGCTGATGATGTGTGTATTTGTGTTGCTTAAAGTAAGTTCTTCACGGTCTTTACGTGATCTTTTTGCCGAAGTCTGTGTCTGGTAATGCCATACTAGAGGGCTTTTTGTCCAAAGATGCCAGAATGTCACTTTTAGGATAAGCTTTAAAATCTTGCTTCTATTTAAGCGCTCATTTGGGCACCTGCATGTTATCTATGCGATATCGCTTGGACTGTTGAGAAGTTCTTAGAGTTTAGAAGACTAGAGAGGGAAGACTTATAGGGAAGTTGGGGAAGGTCGCTGGCTTTCATTATTCAAGGATATTAGAAATCCTACACTAGGTTGATCCGCACCTTCCCTCTTTATTTCAGAAATCTCTACCTCCCAATAAGTGTCATCAAAGGCTCTCCAGGCACTCAGGCGACGCTAGGAAGCCCCCAAGTGACTTAGTAGTTTTCGTGTGAGGAAAGTTTACTAAGGCGATGCAGTGAGAGCTTGGGATAAAGCGAGAGACATTCAGGCAAGTGCCTCTCCAATGTCCAACAGTATTCTTCCTAAACTTTTTTGCCCATTCTTTTATATCTTTATTAACTTTACTTTGGAGGTTATTTTGGTCTAGTGGGATCCTTATAAATAAAGGGCTACTCTAGGATGTTTAATGATTTACTTTTTTGGATGATATTTTGTTTAGAAACATCAAATATGTTTGAGAAGTTGTATTTATGCTATCATATTTGACTTTTGTGTCTACTGAAGGATATCAAGTGGTTTATTTTTACTGACTTTTGTTCAAAAGCATAGCATGGGAAGTGGTATTTTGATGCGGCATTCTGAAAGAAGTCAAACATGATATCTATTGTACAAGATAATTGTGATTTTTGAAGTTGAAACATGAATAAATAACCTTATACTCTTATAGTTTTCAGATAGATATAATATTTACTTGTACTACATTTATTGAAGCTTTTTTAATTTAATTAGCACCTTGCTTTTTTTAGGGGAGTGCCTTGTTGGTGCCAAACGCCTCAGTGATATAGGGGCCTGTCACCTTAAGGGGTTCTGTCGCCTAGTGCATAGGTCGATGATTGGCGGATGCAGATGTCTAGGGAAAGAGCTTGTCAGCCACAAAAAGGGCCTTCAACCACTAAGGTGGGGTGGATTGGGTACCATGATTAGGTGAGAGAAGAATGAAAAGGGAGAGAAAAATAACCAAGAGGCAAATGAAAAATAGAAAAAGAAAAAAGAATCCTAGAGTAGCCCTATTCTAAGTCCTACATTAAATAGCTATTCCAAGAATAGGGAGGTTTGATTGGAATAGTTCATTATAAGATTTATTCCAGTTATTGATCCAATCGGGAAAAGAAAGATTTTCTTCAACCTACTCAACTCGCATCTCTCAAGAGAAAACTAGAAGAAGATGGAGGAAACTCGAAAGTAGGGCTTTAGTCCTCTTTTGTTTCATTGACCCTTTAAAAAATATGGTACATAGCCTCTATTTATAATGTGAGGTCCGTCCTAACACAATTTGGGTTGGATTCCTCTTCCTAATCCTAATAGAACTCTTTTTTCTAAAATAGGCATCTCTAATAGAAAAAAGCTAAAAATTTCGAGAAGGCGGATCTCGACTTCTACATCAACTCTGTCTTCTGTCGCTCAACTTGATTCTTTTAAATAGAAAGCTATGCCCAGTCAAAGTCTTATCCGAAAAAAAAAATTCGGTTTGACCAGCCCATTTCGGAGTCTAACAGTAGAACTTCATCCTAGTTTAACCTCCTAGTTGTAGATCTTGAAAAGATACCCAATTTCAAAAGAAAGATAATCTCAATTGGGCATTGTATGATCAAGTTATAGCCTTTGGAAGTTGGCTATGACTCGGCTTTCTGATGTGGCGGATCTTGCTTTTGAACCCTATCTAGCCCTGCTCATAGTGGCCAAAGTGTTCCGGGTTGAGTCTATAATCCTCCTGGATATTCGTAGTGTCCAAAGTATTTCATATCAAGTTTGGTGATCCTCCTGAATACTCGTAGTAGTTAAAGTGGTTTACATCGAGTCTAGTGATCCTCCTGGATTAGAGCTCCCCTTGTTTAGGAGATTTAGCTCCAGCTAATTCAGAACTGAAGATGGAAAAATGCTTGCTTTCCTGCCTCGCGGATGAACTACTTGATTTTGCTAGAAGATAGAGTTGTTGGTATTTTTGTTGAAAGCGTCGCCAATCGAGACACAATCTCAGGGAGTTGGGTTATCTTATCCTCTAGTTATGTGAGACGTTCCATCATCTCATCATCCATCGAGGTAGAAGTAGTAGCCGTACTCACCTTTGTCCTTTAATGTACTTCAAGCATGGATAGTCCTTCTCTTGACACTTGTACTACTCGCGCATCTCGATCATGCGCTAAAGCTCCCATAGATGGAGAAGACCGAAGCTCTGATACCAACTTGATCTGATTAGATCAAGTTGGAATTCCACCAGATAAGAGTATAGCTCGGATACCAATTTGATCCTCCTGGATATCCGTAGTAGCCAAAGTGTTCCACGTCGAGTTTAGTGATCCTCCTGAATATTCGTAGTGATCAAAGTAATCCGCATCAAGTCCAATGAACCTCCTGGATCAGTTATGTCGATATTATGTGGCTAAAATAAAGTCCTACTCTGTGTCCTATTTTCCAAACAAATAATGTTTAAGAGGAAAGCAACAGAAAGAGAGAATAATGGCTCAGCAGAATAATAGAAAAAATTCTGATCATACTCAATCTTCCAAATCTTAATTCAACCATTGGACTTGTTGTAGTTATAACTGTAACTAAAGCCGAAGGCTCTATTAGCTGCCGAGAAAGAAAAAAGAAAATAAGTAAATCAGCAAGAAAATAAAAGAACTCTTGAGGGTTTTCTCATATTTGGTCGAACTAAATTGTAGAGCAAGTGATTTATGTGCGGTTATCTTGAACCGCTTGCCTATTTGTTATTTTCTTTCAAAACTGCTACCCTTTTGCGAAGAAAAATTTTAGGCCTTTTAGAGAAAATTTTGATCCTATATCTCCTCATTGTTTTCCTCCTTGAATATTCTTTTCTATACTAGACAATGATAAAGAGCATTCTTCTCTAACTCAATCTCTTTCATTTCACTTCCTGTGGAACCATAAAAATCCTAGGCAAACAAAACAAAAAGTCGTTGAATTAGGTCTTTTGTTCTTTGTCCAGTCATATGAAGATCTGTGGAGAGAAGAGGGGTTGGGCCATACATAAAGACACCTAAGAGGGTGGAGTATCTCTGAGTCCCTCTTGCCTCTCTACTTCTTCTTTTCTAGGTTTTATAAAATGGCTCTTTATGTGGCACCTTATTTCCATATCATGTAACAACCTAAATCTTTCACATTTTGAGACCAGATCATCTAATGTCAAATGTACAAGTAAAAGCTCTAAGACAGCAAATAAAAGGCCAAAACTGAAAACAGAACTATATTTCTGGGATCAAAGATCTAAAATTCCAATCAGGTCAGCTTTGCATAAAAATATGCTCAAGGATTCACATGGGACAGAAGCCGGCTGATGTAGGATCCAGTTGAGGGTCCCTATAAAGCACGACTGTGTTACTTGGAGTGCAGTCATATTGGAAGGCATGTGTACTTAATATAACCACTTACCAGTTGTGTTTATCAATTAAGAATTGATATTGAATTTATTTAGTCAGGAAGTCCTTACATAGTTTTCTTGGAGGTTTAATGAAGAGTCCTATCTTGTCTATGACAGTTGCTTTGACAATATAACATTATATTTTGGACTTAGAATGATTTAGGGTTGTTATAAGTCATCTTTTAGGATTCGAATATGTATATTTGTCAATGAGTTTTATTAGAGTGACCCATGATTCTCAAGGAACTAAAAAGATTCTTATCATCTGTGGAGAGTCCACATTCGCCTTCTCCATTGGCTGAGCTGGAAATGTTGAATTGATGTTTTTAAGAAGAGTTGAAGGGGAGGGACAGTGACTAAAGGAGAGTTGGTGATGTACTTGTTCGAACCTACAATTGGACTTAATGCAGTAGATCATCCAGTTGCTTTTTATGCACTATGACTTGTTGATTTTTTGTGCATCTTGTTGGTCTATTGTTGGATTAGTTTTACCTTATAAATGTATCTGTCATGCTTGTTGACCCATCTCAATGATCTTCATTTATACAAATACCTTCTCATTCACATATAATGCAAATAAATTGAAATAATAGTTTGAAAGTGTAGAACAATTTTTTTTTTCCTTATTTAATGATCTACGTTGTTTTTCTGACAGACACAAGCAATGAGGCCTGGAGTGGTACCCTACAGAAGTATGTTGTCTGCTTTTAGAAGAATTATGCATGAAGAAGGTTTCCAAGGATTATACAGGTCTTGATATTTTGTACTTCATCTAATCCATGAATATTGATCATATAAATTATTTTGTTCAATTTTTGGCCATTTAGTTCTGTACTTTCCTTGACATGCTATTTCTTGTGTGGTGCACAGTGGCCTTCTTCCTTCTTTAGCAGGGGTTAGTCATGTTTCAATCCAATTTCCAGCATATGAAAAGATCAAGTATTACTTGGCCAGAAGGGGTAGGGTGATCTTTGGCATTACAAAATTTTAGACCGCCTTTACTTGGCCAGTCCAACTTTTATCTTTCTTTTTTTTTTTTTTTCAATTTTGGTTGTTGACCTGTTATAATTTCCCAGATAATACCACTGTGGATAAACTCAGTCCAGGAAGTGTTGCTATTGCTTCTTCACTATCTAAAATAGTTGCCTCCACAATGACATATCCTCATGAGGTATGCCTGACTTCTTCTGGTAGATGCCCTCAGATTACATGCAGAACTTACTACTAGAATGCGCCCATTTAGTCTCCTCAGCCCCAGAATAGATCCAAGTTCAGAGCACAGCTAAATGGCTCGAGAGTAGATAGTTTCTAGCTTGGTAGCTTGTGGAAAACGGAAGTTATGATACTTGATTTCCATGAGGCCAATTCAGAATGTGCCTATTAAATGGATGGTTTAAGAACTCTCTTCTCAGACTAAAAGATTGAGAACTGATGTTCTCCTATAAAAATTTTTTCTGTCAAGTTGAAAACCATGTTTGGGAGAAACAATTACAAATTATGTTATATGTGTTTTAAGCCATTTTCATGAAATTTACTATTTTCTCTTCATCAGGTAGTACGGTCCAGGCTGCAAGAGCAGGGCCAGGCACGGGATACTGCTAACCAATACACAGGTGTGGCGGACTGTATTAAGAAAGTATTTCAAAAGGAAGGCATCCCTGGATTCTATCGTGGCTGTGGCACAAATTTGCTAAGAACTACCCCAACTGCAGTCATTACTTTCACGAGTTATGAGATGATTAAAAGATTTTTACATCAAGTGTTTCCAACCTGAGCAGAACCACACAAATGTCCACCTGAAATCTAAAGGTCACATTGATTGTGTGAGAGAGAGGGCACTAATGCAGGAGAACAGATGGACACAGATCATTGTTATCTCAGACCCAATTGATGAAATGCTTGCTTGTCAAACCATGTCATCCAGGGCACTGACTGTCAACAATTCTCTCTGCAACCAGGCCAGAAAATGCTTGAATACAGAAAAGAGCATGAGAATATTATGGTTCTCCCCCAAAAAATGTAATTGACTATTTTATTCTAACATTTAGGATATGCATAGAGCTCGTCAAGCGTGTTGCGACTTTCAGAGTCTATTTTTAACAGCAGTAAAAATCATGTAATTATTTTGTTGTTCTCTAAGGTCCTTTGTCAGAAAAGTGATGTTGTAAGTTAATATTTTGACAGTAACATAAATATGCCCATACTTGTCATGGCAACTGGAGTAGCAGCCGGTAAAGATTTTTCAAAAAAAGAACTCCTTGATGTCGTTGTGGGACAGCAGTGAATATCTTCATAGCTTTCCAAAGTAATCTCTTCACCTTGAATCCTGATTGGAAGTTTCCTTTTAGTGCGTTGAATGAATGAAGATTAGATTGCTGCCTACATAGATGTTTGTAAGCATTTTGGATGTGGATTTTTGCGCTTTATGCAGTATAAAGAGACGATGATCTAAGTTGATGAAGCGTGCACTGACCTTAATTTTGACATCAACCTTTCACAATATGTTGGTCTTAATTGCTAAGATCCATGAGATTCCATGAAAAGTTGCTCCTATATGGTTATGAGGGTTTGGTTCTTCCTCTGCATGTATGCCATTAGCTGCTCACCTATCTCAGAAAATCTTCCTGCAGACTTGGGTTCGTTTTTCTTTTTTTTAATGCTTTTGATGTGAGAATGTGGTGGTTTTGTGCTACAGAATTGGTTGGTGGTGGTCTCAGATAAGCTTCTTGAAATGCGATTGGGATCACTTGATAACGTAATCAGCTGCAGGATTTTGAGGGCGTTGCTGTGCAGTGAGTGCGGAATCTTTGTGAAGAATCTAACAGTACCATAAAAACCGTGGCCAGACTCGGCCAGTTGCTCGACCAGCTTGATTTCGAGACCGGAAATTTGAGCAGGTACAAAGATTTGGAATTTAGATAAATATGAATATTTCATAAAAAGTATAAAATAAAGAATTTTTTTTTTTTAAAAAAAAAACAGGGTTATAGCTATGTAATCCGTAAAAGCTTACTTCATGAATACAGCAGCATAAAATCTGTGAATCATCAAATATTTCTCAAGCAATCTGTTCATGCAACAACAACTGGGAGAACCATTCAGCTAAGTGAACACTTAGGATGATTCAAGAAGTTTTTTTTTTTCCTGAAATTTGGAGATATTCTTGCAGTGTCGAAGACCACATGGCAATGAAAACTTGTACCACGTCATGAAGCCAATGCGGGTCCAGTTTTGGCGAGGCCAAATTGGGACCTGTAACTGATGCAACCTGTGTTGTAGTTTCCGGGCAGTGCTTTTTGTTTGTCTGGTGGCTCCTGCTCCTTTCTTTCAAATTCCCCTTTCCCAAGGTCCAAAGCACAGTGGTGCCGGTGGATTAGGGCATCTGAGCCCTAACCAAATAATATTCCACCTCTTCCACATTATTGCATCTGATCCAATATCTCCCTCGGGACTCCAATTATTTATCAACCCCTTCACAGTTATTGGTTGAATCAGGTCCACCGGCTTAGCCATCTACTGGTCCAACCATAAAAGGATACGCACAAATGTGTGTCCCTTTTGTGATGGAACTCGTTGAACCAGTAGACCTCGTCCAACTAATAATTCTTCCCAACAACGATCTGGGGACCTTCAAATCTGATGAGGATGTTCATGATGCATAAGACAATCAAAGACCGCAATATAACCCGGCAGTTTTTGATATTCTTTTCAGACATCAAGGTTTTCTTCCCATTAGTAAATTATCTAAGTCTTGGTAGAAAAAATTCATTTTTGTTTATTTAAATAAATATGTATCAAATTTTACTTTCATATTCTAAATACATATAACATAATATAAGGAAGCACCTTCAATTTAGGTGTTATCGCTAGCAACATAGGAAATTTTTTTGCATGTAGAAATTAATTGAATAAGTGTTGCATAAATTTCTAATTTTTGTTATATCAACGTCAATTTAATATTCATTTTTGACTGACTGAACTACGTTGCTATTTTTTTTGGAGATTGACAAAGACACATGTTGTGGGGCTACATTTATATAAGTATCAACTTTATTTCCTTAGCCGGAGTTGCTTCGTTTTTCCCTATAATGTGAAAGGCTGGCGCTGCCCAAGACTTCCAACAACGGAATTTACGTCCCATTGGCCCACGGATGTGACGGATCATGATTAATTTAAAACCACAACTTTGCCGATGCGATATCAGACCAGTATTTTCCAATCCTGACACCGACGCACTGTTCCGACTATCTTCCAAGCAAACATAACGTGCAACTAAAAGCTCCGTTCAACTTTTGAACCATATTTTATAACATACATATATACATATATATACATACATACATACATACATACATACATACATATATATATATATATATATATATATATATTCATAGTGAGGTTTATGTAAAATCTTAACATTCATCAAAAAAATTCTATTA
>JAOXJJ010000725.1:14343687-14357363 GCA_025769935.1 Phoenix roebelenii | reverse complement strand
CCCCCGACTTCCGAGCTCGAGCAGCTCGCAAGGTCGAGCGCGGGAAGTAGTAAGGGCATCTAGTTGCTTCCTGCTCGGAGGGGCGTTCGGTGGCTCCCTGCTCGGTCATAACTTTCCCCCAACAGTTTCGTTATCACGTATCTGGCATTGCTTGAATTTTAGGCTTGTAATATTATATTTTGAGCAACCAAAAAAAATATCCTTATTCCAATTTTAAATAATCGTATCGTAGGTCCATGAAAGCAAATCAAGACGGGAAATTCGCCCGCCGCGGGGACGCCCATCGCCTCCCACGTACCGCGACCTTTTATCACTTTCTTTTCCCCTCCGGTGAAAGAGAAGTCGAAAGGGGAAAGAAAGCAGGGGAGAGAGAAAAGGGAGGGACGGAAGAAAGGCGTCTCTTTTCTGGGCACAGCTGCTTTTCAACTACACCTCCCTAAGTATTCTATTAATCTCATTATTATTGTTGGTATTATGTCTTCATCATCCTTAAACAATACTTAATCAGGACATATGGCATACAGTTATATATATATATATATATATTTCTTTTCTTTTAAGGGGTTTAATTGCAAAAAGGGTTTGTTTTCACTTTTTTTTTTATTTTTTTTATTTTACTAAAGGGTTGCTCCATTTTTTTTAATGGCGGATGGGTGCCTGGGTTCGTGGAATCTCACGGGGAGGGCAGAGTACAGTTCACGTCGCGGTCAGCAGCTAACCGCGTTTCCGCGTTGATCCCATCCGTCGCCCATCTCTGCTTCTTGGCGTCGGCAGTATCGCTTTCTTGTACCAGATCTGAGGCCTGGGTCCCTGGGGATGGGAGATCGGAGGGCGTGAATCTCGAGGGGAAGGGAGAGATGGCGGCGGCGGCGGTTGTGGAGGAGAGGCGGCGCCACCGGCAGCAGCACGATCTGGTGCCTCTGGCGGCGCTGATAAGGCGGGAGCTGAAGAGCGAGAAGATGGAGAGGCCGTGCATCCGGTACGGCTGCGCCGCGCAGTCCAAGAAAGGGGAGGACTACTTCTTTATGAAGACCGACTGCCACCGCCTCCCCGGAAACCCCTCCTCCACCTTCTCCGTCTTCGCCGTGAGCTTTCTTTCTTTCTTTCTTTCTTTCTTTTTTAACACATTGATCGGCTCTTTTCCAGCGTTTTTCGCACAATTCTGATGGTTCTCTATATGATTGCTTCATAAGTGAATTCGCCGTGGTTTTGATCTTCTCAGTTGCTTGCTTTGTGAGTCTTGACTTTTATCTTGATCTTCTATTAAGTATTTAAGTTATTCAATGACACTTGTGAAAAGGGTGCCGATTTTGGTGAAAAATTGTTTTTTCGTTGAACTAACTATAGAAAGGGGGAAAATGAAAGCATTACTTGGTGAAGATTTAATAGATCTCCGGAAGAAAGACTTTCTTGGGCAGCATGACCTGGGAGTTGCAGACTTTTTTTTTAAAAAAAAAATTGATTTATTGTATCCTCTTTGCTTCTAAAAGTTATGATGATCCTTAGAATCCATGAAGTCAACTCTATTTATTTGTGTTGCCATTAATGCCATGCAGTTTGCGATAAGAAGAATTATTATGCGAACTGAGATGATTTTTTTTTTTTTTTTTCAGGTCTTTGATGGCCACAATGGGAATGCTGCAGCGATATATACAAGGGATAACCTGTTGAATCATGTACTGAGTGCGATACCGCGTGGGCTTAGCCGGGAAGAGTGGCTTCAAGCTCTGCCTCGCGCGCTGGTTGCTGGGTTTGTCAAAACTGACAAAGAATTCCAGAGCAGAGGCAAGCCCACTACTATTTTTCCCCCCTTCTTCATGATATCATTCTGTCGAAGATTTGGCCTGTGTCTGGATGAATTAATATAGGTGTAATTGATACATGGTATCTGCCAGGACAAACTTCTGGTACCACTGCCACATTTGTGATAATTGATGGGTGGACCATCACTGTTGCTTCAGTTGGAGACTCTCGTTGTATTTTAGATGCTCGGAGCGGGGTGGTTTCTCTGTTGACCGTGGATCACAGGCTAGAAGAAAATGCCGAAGAGTACGTACCGGGTCTTCTATCTTTTATATTATTCTGCTAAAATCTTTTCCCTTTCTTCTTAAATTAAGAAATGATGTGCAGGAGGGAACGTGTGACTGCGAGTGGAGGTGAAGTAGGAAGGCTCAACATTCTGGGTGGTGCTGAGGTGAGATTACATCCTGTGCTGGTTTTCATTAATATAATGAACTGACATGGATGACAAAAACATTTTAGGTAATTTTCTATGACGCTAGATGAAACAAGTTCATCGATTTCTTGCCTTCATTTCAGATAGGTCCCCTCCGATGTTGGCCAGGGGGTCTATGCCTGTCGAGGTCAATTGGAGATATGGATGTTGGAGAATTTATCGTTCCAGTGCCTTATGTCAAACAAGTCAAGGTATCATATATGTACAGTCCCATTTTTTTTTCTGAGGGTTAATCTTTGGCAACCTTGTTAATTTACTTCTATTTGTCCTAATATTTTTCATTTTTCAATTAATGTTCTTTATTGGAACACCAGCTATCTAATGCTGGGGGAAGACTTATAATTGCTTCAGATGGCATTTGGGATGCCCTACCCTCTGAAATGGCTGCAAAGTCTTGCCGAGGTTTGCCTGCTGAGCTTGCTGCCAGACAAGTTGTGAAGGTGAATAATTATTTACAGTGACCCTTTCTGTTCTTTTGTCATTTGCAAGCTGTGTCCCCGTCCTGGTTCAGTTCTTAGGCAATACATTTTATGAAGTTCTATTGGTGCATTAGTGTTGGATTTGATTGCTTTCGATGACACAGATGTAGATAATCTAGCTAATTGTATTGGGAAAACATCCTAATCACATTTGACTGACGAATGTTCAGGAAGCTCTAAGGACAAGGGGGCTGAAAGACGACACAACCTGCATCGTTGTTGACATAATTCCTCCGGATCATTCAGTCCCACCTCCATCCCCACCAAAAAAGATGAACAAACTTAAGTCTCTCATTTTCAGGAAAAGGTCAAAGGATTCTGCTAGTAAACTGGCAAAGAAATTGTCTGCTGTGGGTATTGTAGAAGAACTGTTTGAAGAAGGTTCGGCAATGCTTGAAGAAAGGTCAGTGTCATCATAAGTTTTCTCCACTCTTAGATAACAAAATCATTTTTGGGTTCTTATTGTAAATTTGGTAATCAGACAACCTTTCCCTTTTTTACTCTGATGCTGCTTTTTAGTGGGAAATATAAGTTCAACACTAGGATTAAAAATTCATATTCTTCCTTGTCTAGAGCTTGAGATGTGCATACCTGATTCTGATAACATGTATGGGCATGAGTGGGTTTTCCTCCCTTTCTTTTTTTGCCCTCTTCTTGGTATCCATATCCAGATATAGTAGCTTTGTCATTTCATTTCTAAAGCTATACTTGCTTTGCAAATTGTTAATATGTTCGCACTTATTGGCATGATTTTTAGTGGGGCTTCTGGTTAAGGTATTCTGAATAACTTGAGAGGCTTTTACTAAGGATTTCTGACTTGTATATTTACTCAACGTTTCATGCTTATTGCCACCTGATTCTGTGCTTTATGTGATGAATCACTCGTATCTAGTCTTGCCTATCTATGCTTTATTTTGTAATGACAGATGACCTGTGTTGCAACATGAGGATCCAATGTCATGATGACATCTTGAAAGAAGGTGGTTCGAATCACAAAGTGGCATTTTGGCATCACATCATCTTCTTTAAAGATCTTTTAGCAAAGTAGTAGTATATGTAGGCTTCATTTGGCCACTTTATATGGCCTTTGGAAGATACTGATTGCCCATCTCTTGTTCCAGTTGGCTGGGGTGTCTCATTAGGCCCTTTGGGCTACATTTTTAACAGAAAAAGTAAAAAATAAAAGAGAGAAAAAAATTTCAGGCACTTCTATACAAGTGATTAGGAAGAAACCCATCATATGCTGAGTGTTGCTGATAAATTGCTATAGACACACGTTCTTTTCTGTCACATGTTTAGAGTTTCCAGTTGATCTGATTGGATTTTGTTTCCTTTGACCTTAAGCATAACCTGATTTTGATTTTGGTTTAGTACCCAGCTTCAAACTCAAATTGTTATCTTGATTCAAAGGTGGGCCTGCCCCTGTTATGTTTGGATATGTTTGAATTATATGAAATATATTCTGACTTTGAAGTACTTGGTTGGTTAGATCTAGTCAGTTTTGTGGGTGGTCTGTGTTTTCAAATGCTTACTTAAATGTAACTGTGCTGACCTTTTAGGGCAAGGCTTGGGACTTTGATGTATTTTGGATGGTGGGTTATCACTATAAATCATTTTAATTATAATCCATATGATTATGATGTATATTAAAAATAAACCAAAATATAAAAAAGGCTAAATGCTTATGATAATTATTGCCTGCAGAGTAGTCATTTATCCTCTGCCCCTCTACCTTTTTTATCTGAGTTTAAGATGGAATCCTACTTATCGTACTAATTACAACTATAGTTTTAAAAAATTATAAATCTTTACCCTTCCTTGACAACTCAATAGAGGTGGAGGTTGTCCATTGCATGGTACAGGATCAAAGTTAGTTGGGCAACACAATGGGAAAGGAATGAAGTATTGAATTTCCAAACAGCATTGCAGGTTAAACATGGTAGAAACAATCCACGTTCAAATTGTCTCTTGGCTATTATAATTGGTTTTTTCCCTGAAATTTAATAGGGCAGTAAAATAGAAATACTGCTGAGGGGCAAAAGATGGGGGGGGGAGAGAGAAAGGAGGAGGAGCAGGAGATACACCCGCTATCTACAAGGATTGGGTGTTACAGAGAGGACGAAATTAGCATGCAGGATAGAGAAATTGGCAAGTTTGTTGATGACCTGAAAAATGGATGGATTTGGTGGATTGTAGAGAGATTTCCTGTGTGGAAGATAAGGAGAAATGGGCATGCTTGATGGCATTTTGGCTAAAAAATCGGAAAACAGAATCAAAAGGAAATATCACACAAAAATGAAAACTTCTATTTTTAAATAAAGAAAGATATAATGATATTTTGAGAAGTTGTTTATATAACTTTAGAAGTCTCTCTCTCTCTCTCTCTCTCTCTCTCTCTTGGGGGGGGGGGGCGGGGGGTGGGGGTTTTGCAAGTTTGAAGTTAAATTTTGGTTAGATGGAGGAGATTAGATCTTGTGGTAGCCTTATCTTTCCTTTTTCAGTCTTTGGAAGTCCAAATGAACTAGCGATGTGGTCAATCACTTACCACATGACGGAGAACAAAAGGAGAGGAAGCTATCTGTTTTGGGCTGGGAAGCATTTGGTTCCTCTTTGGTGCCTAAAAAGTAGGAGGAGAAGAAAAAGAAAAAAAGGAAAGAAGAAAAACAGTCATACCATAAACCTGGACTGAAACTTTTGTTCCACCCATCTCCCTTCTGATTGGATTTTCATCCAATTGTCATGCAAAATTGGGCAACTTAAAAATTGGTTACAGGTGTGACATACAGGGTATTAAGTGTTAACCAATGGGAATGAGGAGGGTGGAGAAAAGAAAGAAGGAAAGGTAAAAAAAAGTTTAAAAAATTAGGGAATATGAAAAAAGCAGATCATCTACACCATCTGTCAGCCCCTTATTGTTTGACCATCAAAAGCAATATTTTTCTTCCTTTTCTCCACCTTAGGATTTGTTATGAGATCCAACTTTCTGTAGGATTATTTTGATATTTTTTCTTCAGAGCTTAAAAAGGAGGAACAAAGTTGTATGAACGTTTCTAGATTATGATGACCTTGAATTTAACATTTCTAGATTATGAACATTATGATGACCCTGAATTGAAAATTCTAGATTTTCTTGTTTCTAATCTTCTTTTTTTTCTTTGATTTTTGTCTGGTTATTGACATCCTTAGCCTTGCACCTGGCTTCCAGAGCATAACAAGTTCCCTTAGTCGCAAATCAATACATATAATTTATCGAAATGCATTACGCAGATTTGTGGGGTAAACCTTTGATGCCCTATAACTTTCATCTGTGAAAAATTTCATTTGAAACTTCAATTCTTAGACATCTACTCTTTAGCATTAGATGGTGAAGCTAACTTCAAGTGAATTCTTTGAAATTCAATTAAGTGTTTTGAAAATAGGAGTTAAAAATTACTCAAGATTTGATATTAAGATCTTTGCTCTATTGTATCTCTATAGTCATTATACACCTTTGCATTTTTGGTGATCTTAAGTAAATTTCAGTTTAATGATGAATTATATTGTGAAACATATATTATTTTCTCCTTTCAAACCTTACATGTTAAAAATTCATTTTATTCGATTGTAGTTGTTAGTGCCTTGTGCATTAAAATCCTTTTCTGCATCTTTTTGAATAGAACTTGTGGACATGGTGAATTTGAGAATGTCCTTCACATAGTTCGAGGTTACTTATGCCATTTCATTTGATGCATATGGTTGTAAAATCTTATATTTATACAAAAGATCCTCTTTTTTGTTGTTCTGTTGGTGTATTATATATAATTGTTAATAGTCTGAGAATTATTTCACATGGAATTGTTTGACTAATAACAGTGCTCTTTGTGGAGGCTTTGTCCCATTAAGGGGCCAAAGGTGCTAATGACCTATGCCAATTGACTAAGTTTTGCTGAAATCACCAATTTATTTCTGTCCCATTACACCATTTGTTTGAAGCTGGAGATGTGCCAATGCACCTTTTATATTAATTTATCTAGGTTTTACTTTGTCCTATGTAGAGTAGATTTTGAGTATTCCACATAAAAAGTGAACTCGGCTTCAGGTAATTTCAAACAATTAAACAATGGCAATAGCATATCCGGTAGATTTAGAATCAAGAACACGAGTAAAGTCGATTGTGATTTCAGCAAACTAAGTGTTCATTAAATCTTTTTTGGAGATCTAATAAATGGCCTGTAGCAGTCCACTCAATTAGTCAACCATTAATCAGAACAAAGGAATCAGTAACCACATTTAACTCTTATTAGTGAAGTTTAAGAATATTTAGGAAGTGAAGGTTTTAAAACAATCTAAGATTGAATCAAGTCCAAAAAATGGTGTACAAGGCTGAGAAACAAGAGATAAGGATTTTAAACACAGAAACATAAGAAGGATTTCAGGTGTTTTCAGTCGTTTTCAGTTGAAACTGATTTAAACTGACCGAAACCAGCTGGTCTTGGCTCCAACCTACTGAAACTGGCCAAAACCATAATTGAACCATTGATTTTGTCTCAGTCTTGACTGAAATAGATCGATGTTGGCAAAACTACAAACCTTGATTATAACAAATTTGCAGGGGCAAGAACCAACCTCAAGGCAGCCTTCAGTGCAAGTCTAGAAAAGATTTAATTTTTTAAAATCTCTCTTTTTATGGTTATTCAGTTCTCACTGCCTTTCTATATACTTGTCAGATTTATTTTAATGGTTTTTGTTGCCAACTGATATAAAGTGACCTCATATGGCACCGTCATAACAACTAAGTTAATAAAAGTACATGCATATCATTCTTGATGTTTACACCAGTTCTTTGTGATAAAATCACCATTCACCAATTTTTTTGGATGTAAACAAGAAATTTGTCGATAACCATATCAATTATAATTTAAGAGTGTAATACATCATTTTTTTGTTTATTGACAAAATAATACATGAAAATTGATAAATCAGTTGAGCTCTGGGCTTGCCAAGTCCTTCGAGTTATTCACTTGGTTTTCTTTGGAATCCAATAGCACAATGGTTCCAAGTTCTCATAGAACTTAATGGATTTTGAACCTAATCATGAAGACAAAAATTAGCATTGATGGCTGATATGTACAGTAAGGTTGGGCCACAAAACAAATCTCTGGAAAACCATGGTTAGTTTTAGATTGCTTGCAGCTGAAAACTGAATGTTTCAGTTTTGGTTCTGGATTTTTCAGCTGAAACTTACAACCATGTTTCTGTTTGCAACTTGATCGGCAGCATGCATGTTGCTTCTTGTTATGGTTGTTTCACACGGTCTCATACCTTCTTCATTTGTCAGGTTCTTGATTCTTGGTAAATTGGACGTCCTTCTTTTTCTACTTTCTTGCTATGACTGCCTGTTGAAGTGTAATCGACCCAGTAATATTCAGCGGCATATTGATAGCTTACTTCATCAATATTTCATCTTAATCTGGTTAATGTAGTCCATTTTCCTATTAAGAGGCTGCTTAACATTGAATACAATTATGGGGTTGCCTGAGGGTATTTTGTAGCTGGCTCTACTTTTCAGTGAGTGTCTGCTGTTTTTGACAGATTACAGATTTTAAGCTGATTTGATTGCACAATCATGTGTCCACTGCATGCCAGTCTTTTTCAATGCTGAAGGTATTCTATTTCTCAAATTTTCAGGCTAGGGAATGACTCATCAGCAGGGCAAACAACTTCAGGCCTGTTCACATGTGCTATCTGCCAGGTCGACCTTGCTCCCAGCGAGGGCATATCTGTGCATGCTGGTTCCCTCTTCTCTACCAGCTCAAAGCCATGGGAAGGCCCCTTCCTATGTGCTGATTGCCGGAACAAAAAGGATGCAATGGAAGGAAAACGCCCTAGTGGAGTGAAAGTGATATAGCTTCTCTCCTTTCCCCTCGCATTGTCCCCATTCGATTATTTTGTTCTTTGAATTTAATTTGCTGCCAATTTTTGCGGGCTGCGTGATTGTTTGACTTTGGGGAGGAATGAGGCACCCATGTATGTAATATACCTGTAAAAGGAACGTGACTCGGGCGGTGATTTATGTTATTTGAATTTGATTTTCCCTCCTAACAAATTGCTGTACTAGCTGGCAAGTTACATATATCGGCAATGAGTACTTAATTATTATATTTGTTTTAATGTTAGTTTGTCATGATTAGTTGTTCTCGTCCTTTATAGCAGGGAATAAACTGTTTTTATTTGTGATTCAGAAAAAAATTGTTGTTAAAGTGATGTTTGTAACGTTCTATTTCCTGCTCCATGCTTAATTCCCTTTACCCCGGGATAACTTTGTGTCCAATGAAATAAGTCTCAACCTGTTTCTCATTCCAGTGGGTGAATTAAGCTGCCCCCTTTCAAAAGAAGACACTCATAATAGCAGAATCCACCGTAAAGAAATTTGCAAGAAGCTGAAAGATCAGATTGCTCTAAACTCTCTTAAAAGAGTTCATAGTAAAGAGTGCATGTTTGAGTTTTTTTTTTTCAATAAAAAGTACACAATATTATGTGTCCTCTCTCGTGCAACAGGAGATTCTAGAAGCATACTGTAAAAAATCGTTCCGTGTACGAGTATATGATACAGCGGTTATTTTATTTTCAACTGGAGCATCGAATCCCTAAATCAATGGACGAAAAATTAATCTATACTTATACAAACCACCGTTTTCAAATCTTATTGAATCAATCAATCATAATTATCTGTCTTTCGAAACGGAGGCTCGACCCGATAATATGTTGCCAAGCGCGACCGTGGACAGGACCTCGAGCCTATCGCGCCTCAGCGCGACCGTGGACACGCCCTGGTTCACCTCTCGCGAAACGGCACCCCCCCGGCGCGGCGCTCCCGCCCTCCGTTGCTGGCGGTCGTATCACCACCCACCTCGGCTAGGGCGGAGGGAAGAAAACTTGGGGAGGAGATGTTCGCAACGCTAGCCCGGTGGATGGCGAAGAAGCCGAAACCGAAGATGAAGCCTATCGAGCCGCGGATGCCGCCTGAACAGGTACAGACCGTCAGCCGCACCATCTTCGACATCGTCAAGGAGCACGGCCCTCTCACCATCGCTGAAACCTGGGAACACCTCAAGGTCTCTTTCTCTCCTCCTCCTCCTCCTCCCTTACACTTCCTTTTCTTTTCAAATCCCTGATTTCGTTTCAACATGAACCTCTCGTGGCCCATCCCTTCAAAATGTGATTTTTTTTTTTATCAGGCAAGTTTGAGGTGGTCATAATTTAGATATTGTTGAGTAATCTTTTCGGATAATGTCGACACATTTGATGGAGCTTATGATTAATTGAGGTTGCAAATAAACAATCATGCTTGTTTCCGATTTAGGGTGTTAGATTCGTTAAGGCTCATGGAGGGGGTTTGACAATCGAGTTGTTGTCACCGCATACTCCATGTGAGTGATGTATGATATGTATATGGGAAAATGTATAGGTATCTTGCAAGCTGCAAGTTTAAGGAGTAAGAAACAAAATAGAAGTCGCCATAGTATACTGTGTCAAAATCAAACAAGCAAGGAATTAGAATTGTAATGCCTCTCGCTCTGGATGTAGCTAGAGCTGTTATCATTCAAGGCGAGCACCAGAAGAACGAGATTGTTGATAGATTTCATACTTAGTAAGTAGATAAAGCTAGAGCAATTCATGTTGGGTATTTTAGAGTTTGCTAGTCACATCGCATGCTTGTGGGCTATTTCTTACTTGGCTAAGTGCTTTTGTTGGAGTTTTATCAACAGTATTTTTGATGCTTGGTGATGTGGTGAGCTTTTTATCATCTTATACATTACTGCCTTTTTTTTAAAAAAAAAAAAAGAAACAGACGAGCTAAAATTATGAAATAATCAGCAACCACGGCCATTTTGGATGTTTGCATAAGTTTTCTCTGATAAATTATGTGTCCAGTGACGCAAAGTCTTGTGAGGAGTCCCGTTTAGGAAGAATACATTGGATCCTTGGGAGCTAAATAATTCATTATCCCTAAAGTTTAGAGATATTGTAAACCACCTTTCTATTGGAATCAATCATCCAAAAAGACCAGGGAGACTGTGCTCCTAAACTCCTCCAAAACCTTTTCCTATTGCGCAAACTTGATTCTCTTTCTGCTTCATCACCTCACCGGGCCAATATATCAGTGGATAACTTACCCAACATCCAAACAGGTTCTAACGATCTGAGGAGCGTGCTTATTGAGAAAACTATACCAAATAATGACTTTAAGCTTTCTGATCTATTATCATTTAATGTTAATGGTTATTGATGCTCTAGCGAAAAACCACCATCGCACCCAAAAAGATGGTAACACACACTTAATTAGAGTAAGTTTTAGGTGCACTCATGATAAGGAAATGCTAACTTGTGAACACATATGGGGGACAAGCACATGAGAGCTTACATGTTTTAGCATGTAATGTGTGTAATTTAGCTTTCTCAACCACATATATTAGGAAGAGTCTCACTAACTTGTTAGAGTGGATCAAATGGGTTGTATATTGATTGTTTTCTCCTGTTATCAGGGGAGAGAGAGAGAGAGAGAGATTGATAGGCATATATGGTAAGGTGTTACAAGGAAAACATAAGGCCCTCCTAGACATGTTAGTGGAGTTGAACATTTTTGAACACTTGATACAAAAAGAAGAGGGAGAGATTATAGGATTCCTACAGTTTCAGTAAAAATTTTCAAATATGGAATTTGGCTTCTAATTACTGCACTAAATGTCATGTGGGATCATATACCAAAGCATCTTTTAAGAAGTTCTGAGAAATCTATGCATAAGTATGGCGTACCAAAGAACTTGGTGGTGGCTATTTGGCTTCCAAAATCAGAAAATGTGGTCACAGAGAAAATGGATGAACATATGATATACAGGATTTTGAAATATAATAAAAAGCCATAATGGGTTGCAAGAGTACTAATTGTGCTGCTTTGGGTGATCATTATGTTAGATTTGGATCAACAGTGAGTAAAGGAGAAATAGATCAAATCATAGCAATATTGTGTTTAATAGAACTTAGGTGAAAGATGGTAAGAGTTGCTGGATAGGGCCTTGCTTTGATAAGTTTATCAGAAGAAGCATAATTAGGGAGGCTGCATATGTAGTTGTACCCTTATTTAACTCTTGATATCTTGTCAATTTAAATGGAGACAGCTTCGGGAAGCTGCAATAGTGTGGAAGCTAGATGAAATGCAATCTGTGGTTTGATGAATTGAAAGAGAAGCTAGTTTAATTTGATCAAATAGCTTTCAGATTCTATCACGAATATGATGGTACTTCTGAATTATTGATGTAGAAATGACCATATTTATTAGTTTAATGGTGATTTTATAATAGTACAGACTGTACAGTACTCATGAACCTAAAATTATAAGCCAGATTATAACATGAAAGGAAGCTTAAGCTAAGAAAAATTACAATTTTTTTCTGACTAATCTGAAGCTTTAATCTAAGAAGAATTACAACATTTTTTCTGACTAACCTGAATTTATGCCAGGATGATCCATCACAGGGATCACCGTCTTGCTTAGAGAACTCATGAATGCAATATAGGAAGAAGAGAAAGAAGCTAGATGCATTTTTAGTGACCTTGACAAGCATGTGGTTGGATACAATGAGTAATAATTTGGTGGCACAAGGAAGAAACTGGTGCATGAAGGGTATTTGAAAAGTAGTTGAAGTGTTGAACTGTGTACGAGGTAGGGGTGGCAGGCATTAAAAGTGGCATGATAATCAATTTTTGGTTATATTTTGCCAACAATACAGATAAGCCCTTAGTCGATATCCTTTTTATTCAATATACATCTCTAAGTTGATGTTGTTGATATTCATGAGGCCATGGCGTATGATTCTTGCATACTTCTATTGTTAGGTAATGGGATGGAAAATAAGTTGAACATGAAATTAGAATTATGATGAGGGAACTGTAGATTTGTAATAGAAAACAAGTACATGTAAGAAAAGTTGGTTGAAAAAATATGACCGTGTTGTATTTTATATATTTTATGCAAAGAATTGAAATCTAAGCAAAGACACATAATTTGTTTACCAGGATGCATGTAGTGGAGATGTACATCCTGGTGTCAGTATATTGCTTTGATGCTTAACAAAAGTAATTTATCAGAAACAAGTAGGCTTGTGACGCTGCATTGATCAGAAAGAATGTTGGGGGAAAAAAAGGCAGGTCCAAGCATGTTAGATGAGTGCAGCTAGAAGAATACTAAAGCAGGTTAAGTATTGAAACAAATTAAGGTTAGAAATAATAACATATTGGAACTATATGAGTTAATTAGTTTAAGATTGATTTTTTGAGACCCATGAGTTGGGATGGGCATGCACAAAATAGATTTAAAAAACTTGTAGTAGGAATTGTGAATTTGAGTTGTCTTGAGGGCTCAAGAAAAAGAAAGGCAAGACTGAAGTTAAAAGCAAAACAATGATGGAGGATAAGGTCATTAAAGATGAGGAAATTGTGAAGTTATCAATTGGACAAGGGCTTGGATTAATGATTTATATGGATCATTATAATTTTTCTTAAAACCTAATTCGCTGTAACCATCCGTTTCATGACCACTTTTTGTAATAAACCTTCTAGATCGTTTATGTTTTTGCTTTTAGGCATTTTAAGTAGCGTAGATTATGATTAACAGTTTGGTTTCTCCCTTGGAATATGTTATTCTTCAGTTTTCTGGTCTTTAAGCGTTTCAGAAGAATACTTTCTTCATAAGTGTTTGATGCATTAGAAGGAATATTCTTTTTAATGCCCTAGTGATGCAGCACAAGTGCGGGAAAAGAGGAGAAGAAGGAAGAACAAGAGAGGGAGAAGGAAGAAGAGAAGGGGAGGAGGAAGAGAGGAGAAGACAACGTGGGAGAAAAGAAATTCTTAATCATTCATTAAAATCCTAATCATGAAAATAGTCCCCTATATATAGGGCCAAATAAACACAATTAACATAA
>JAOXJJ010000725.1:14316856-14340181 GCA_025769935.1 Phoenix roebelenii | reverse complement strand
TACTTCGGTTATTCAGAATTAAGGATTAAGATTATTCAATTTAAGAAATTAGATTGCAATCAAGTAGTATAGTTGTTATGATCTTAAAGTAATCTGATCGAAGAATGTCGAGAAATGTCTAGTTGCTAGGGTGTGCTAATTTAATATCTAGATTTTAAAAGACGAATAGGATGGGTTTGAAAATAGGATTTCTATGTTCTGAATTTGGACAGCAAAAGTAAGTTTTTTTTTTTTTAAATGTGTCTATCATGCAAGAAAACTAAAACATAATTAAATGAACAAGCCCAAGAAAAGTAGACACCTTATTACCTGTTGTGAAGTAGGCGACCAAAATGTGTGCTTGTGGGCTGGGGCGACGATCGGTGCGCGGTTGCAGCTGATGGACCGTTTCAATTGGCTTCAATTGGCTTCTATTTGAATCTGATCACAGCACCTTGGTTAGTCTGCTGGGCTTGTAAAATGGAGGAGAGTGGACCTGCTGAGTTTGTGAGATGGGATCAGGCCTCTGTGGTGATGGCCTGCTGGCTTGGGCCTGTGAGGAGGTAGTGGGTGGCCCGGCCCAAAAGAGGCATGTCTGGGGGTTGGAGAGGTGCTCGGGTGAGCTGCAGCAGCCGAAGAAAAAAAAAAGGGATGAGGGGAAATGGAGGGCGGCGAGCTGTGGGTGAGGAGGTGGTGGTGAGTGGTGGAGGGGTGCGGCAGCGGTGCAAAAGGGTGGGAAAGGTATACGGCGGGGCAGTCGGGCCATGAGGAGGAGAGGGCAGCAGAAGGAGGGCGGCGTGCGGCCTATGGAGTCGGCCGGTGGTGAGGAAAATGGGAGGGGATGTACGAGGAGGCCGGCGGCGGCGGCTCGGGCACCGGCGGCTCGGACGGTGGACGACGGAGGAGGGGCTCGGAGGCGACAGCGCTCGGCGACGGGGAAGCATCGTGAGGGAGCAGTGGCACCTCGGCGGTTTGGCGAAGACGGCAGCGGAGGAGCCACGACGACGGCAGCGGCGGCGGGGCGACGACAACGGCAGCAGGCAGACAATCAGGGAAGATGAACAGGTACCCTTTCTTTTTTTTCCTTTTTTTTTTCTCTTTTTTTAACTCAGAACCGTTAGGATTCGGGTTAACGGGTTTGACCCGATCGGATACCCTTTACGGACCCGTCACGTGCAGGACACATGATTTTTTTTTTGTTTTTTTGAAGCGGAACCGGGCTAACGGGTTGTGGGTTAACGGGCTCGGTACTTACTCACTAGGGCTTTCTTCAACCTCCCTATGGCTACGGAAGGGCGTGCCGATAATCGTGGTGGCGGCTGTTGGCGGACGGAGGGTGCGGCAGCGGCTGCGGGCTTGCGGCGACCGACCACGGCGGCGGTACCCTCTGTCGACACGACGCAGGTGGCCGGTCTCAGGCTTCCGCGGGCGGCAACAGGGTGTCCAATGGTGGCGGAGCGCTCAGGGCGCGCGGCGACACTTCGGAGGGGGGCGGCGCTTGGCCTGGTGGTGGCGTGATGCAGCGGCGGTGGAGCGTGGGAGTGGTGGCTGCGGGCTTGGCGGCCGGCGGGACGGGGCCGACGAACAGGGGTCTTCCCCTCTTTTTTTTTGTCTCTGATGAGAACCGAGAGGGAGGGAGGGACCTTCTCTCTCTTTTTTTTTTTTTTTTGCTTGAGGGCTGAGAGGGGAAAGAGGCAACAGAAGTCTTTTTTTTTCTCTGTTGGATCTCGGTTTGGAAGAAGTAGCCGGGAGAAGGAAGTGCCCAACACGGTCTTCACATGAAGACAACCTACAGAAAAACTAAGGCCCTGACGATCTGGATCGGGGCTTTGGCAGCAGGGGCAAAGTCGTAGCTCTGATACCAAGTTGATGCAGCACAAGTGCGGGAAAAGAGGAGAAGAAGGAAGAACAAGAGAGGGAGAAGGAAGAGAGGAGAAGACAACGTGGGAGAAAAGAAATTCTTAATCATTCATTAAAACCCTAATCACGAAAATAGTCCCCTATATATAGGGCCAAATAAACACAATTAACATAAAACCCCCTTACACAAAAATAACTCCTAATAAGCCCATAAATAACACAAATAAGCCCTAAAAATGCAAACAAACCCAAAAATAAAAATAAAATAAATATGCAAATAAACGGGTCTGACTCAATTCGGAGGCTCATGATCATCTGGATGAAGGGCTCTGATGTCCCCATCACTTAGAGCATAGTCTCTCTCTCTCTATGCATGCATTCACTTACAAATGTATCTAAGTAGGTATATAATTTTTGTTCCCACCCATTCTATTCGCTTTATTGTCTCATTTTCCGTTTTTCTTGTTGTTGCTTATGTGTGCATGTGTGTATATCTTTTCCCCTCTGTTCTTGTTGCTTTTCTGAATAAAATAAACGTGTTAATTGTCCCCATATCGTGGCCTTCATATTTCAAGCTTAGTAATTAGAGTGGCACTACTTGTAGAGTCAGAATTTGATAAATAAGGTGGGTGAAAAGAGTTTTAAGTGAGTGCATTTTCAGGAAGTGAGTATCAGGAAATCCTTCCCATTTTTTGCAGTGAGTGGAAGCAGTGATGTGGTGAACTTAAGAAGCAAAAGGAAAGGGGTGTTCTGTTGATGTTAAAGAATTTTGACTTCAGTACTGTTAAGTTGATTCCCATCATGTGTGATTTTTTTTCTTTCTAACAGTTCAAATGATTTTTCTTATAATACCAAATTTGGCTGGCCAATGATGCAACCTTTAACTGTTGTCTGTGTAAACTTATTTCAGGGTGTTGGTTTGAGAGGGTTGACTAGCAAAAGGCATATGAAGATACTATTGAGATGGATGAGGGAGAGGCAGAAGCTGCGGTTAATCTGTAATCATGATGGATCTCACAAGCAATTCCTCTATACTACCTGGTTTACCAATCCCAAAACCATGCCCCCAAGGCCGAGAAAGGGAACTTCAGAGCCATGACTGAATAGAATTTGAAGAAAGTTCCTATGCAGGCTCTCCAAATCAGTTTTATGATAATTGCAATTGATCACCCTTTCAGCATGTACAACTTGATTTGCAGTATCAGGATATATCATTGCTGCTGCCGGATCCATCAAATGGCCAAGTTAAATTATTGGTAGAGAGGATGATTGTCGAGATGGCTCTACATGGCTCATCATTGTTCTGTACATCCTTTTTTTTTGCTTGTTCAGAATAATTTAAATCTTGTTCTCTACATAGAAAGTCATCAGAAGGACTCTTTCATTACCTTTTGATTTTCTCAAAGTACGTTGAAGATGACTCTCCAAACAGGTATTTTCAGTTCAGTAGGCAGGTCTTAGAAAGCCTACTAGGCTTTGGCTCTTCCACCAAAAGAAAAGGAAGAAAACGTCACATCTCTAACATTGTGTGGGATGCTGTGATGAAGCTGAAGACACCAAGGCAGTATATTTGACACAACAAATATGTCACATCATTTCCGTTTGTGCAAATTACCGTTCTTGTGTTCTGTTTATATTTGGCTTCTTGTAAAAAAAAAAAAAGTTTACTGGTCTTTTGCTATTTTTGGCACAACAAATTTTCTCGTATATGGAAGTATACGAGAAAATTTTTCACCATTTTTGGCAAATATAGTGAAAAATAGATGATCATGCTTTATGGTAATTCTCATGTAAGAAGTATATTGAACTATAGGTTTAGGACACGTTTGGTTTGTAAAAATAATTTTACTACTGAAATATTTTTTTTCTAGATATATGATGTTTAATAAAATGGGTTTTTACATGTTTTGATTATAGAAAAATGACATTTTAAAATGATTTATGTTAGATTGACTATTTAATTTTTGAAAAAATTGTATAAAATATTTTTTATGCGTAGAAAAAAATCTTGTCCCATTCTATTTAAAAGTTTAAAAGTATTTTTTAAAAAAAATTATCTCAATTTTCAGTCTTATTATGTATCTTAACCAACTGCTTCGGCTATTTTCCTCCTGTTAGGTAGCACCTTAATCACTTGTTGCTAGGACTGCAACAAAGTCAGATTCAGAAAACGTCTATCATGATCAAAGCCCAAACCTGGTCGAGTTTAACACAGTCCAATGGCTAACCAAGATAAGTTAGTTTGGGTTCTTGGAAAATATTTTAGACCCATTTCAAGTTTTGTAATCTCGATCGAGCGTTCCACCTACAAATTATTAATCTGCATACCCAATCCATCAACCCAAATAAGTGTTAGAGAGATTATAAACGTCATTCTTAAAAGAAAAAAACGCTGAAGCCATGGAATTTAGTGTTTGGTCGAATAAATCAAGGATGGACTGGACCAAGGCATCAAATTTTTGACCTCTACTTTTGAGAAAAAAGATGGGAAAATACATGATTCAAAACTGACCCGGTTTTTTTTTGTAAAAGTTTCATAATTCAGACCTAGGACTAACGGGTTAAAGATATCAGGTCTGATTAGACTGAAGCAAGCCAGGACACAGGTGGAGTCAACCCATGGGCAGCCCTGCTTCGCACCCAAATTGCCTTGTAGAAACAGACAAGCTGTTTTCACCATCATCATAAAAAATAATAAAATAAAATAAATATAAATAAATAAAAAATAAAAAATGCTGTCAAAGGTGGTAGGTAGATACCAAATGTTAAAGATATTTATTCATTCTTAAACACAACGAATGCAAAATTTTCCTCAAAAATAAATACTAACCTTCGTCCAAGTGTTCATTCTATAACTAGCGTCTTAGCAGACAGCTGACTCGCATAAATGAAGATGATCACATACAGAGCATCTATGCGTGTGAAACCTGAATGACCTGAATCATCGTCATAGCCAATTAACCATAGCCTTTGACAATGCCAATAGACAGGAAAAAACGGAGTAAAGAAATTTTGCATTAAAACATCAATCTGTAGATTCCACTATTTTAGGTTGCAAAGCAAAATTTGTAATCTAGAGAGAACTGAAACAGGCAACAGAATGGCAAGAGTGCATCCTCAGCAGAAAGCACCAACTGGTGCAAATTTTTCTTTGTATATATTCTCTCCTTGGGCTACAAACATATGAAACGCACTACTTGATCAACCTTCTTCTGTTGCAGTGGGGTCTAAGAGTGGCCCATATGAGAGTCATCCTGCAGAGCGAAAGAATGACAAATCCATTAAGTTTGCAATTATGTTATCAAAAAAAAAATGGAAACCTACTACAATATATGCCTCTTTGCCTCCACAAATAACTATACCGCTGCCTGCACTTCCAACACCATTTGGGCACTGGAGTTTTCTAGAAATCATTTTCTTGGTTCTTGTCTTTAAATCTCTCTGCAAAATCAGTTTATTCAAATTAGCTTGCTATATTTCCAGACTTCCAGAAAAAGCAGAGTTCTAATTGCAAAATAAAAAATAGTCCTCTAAGAATGTTAACCGAACCAATGCTATAATCAAACTATAGCCTTGAACCAGTTAGACATAGAAAGGTGATGGAAATAACGCACCACTCTCTGTTTCAATGCGCAGATTGATTTTTGTCTCTGACGGGCAAAGTATTTGAGTGACTTGAACAAAAAGAAGGGGAAGAAGATTAATAGAGTCAATAATGAAATGATAAACAATGAAAGAGATAAAAACATAAATGCATCAATCATTACCCCTCGTCGTTGAATTTCAAAAGATCTCTGTAAAGCTTCTCTTTTTGTCAGGAGATTGTCAGGTAGGAGCTTTAAAGGGCGTCCATAGTTCTTCCCACGGTAAAGAATTATGGCATGAGTACTTCTTAGCTTCTCTATTGCAACTAATATCCCACCACTTTCGATTTCAAGCAGCTGTGCTGTATAGGTTATTTGATGAAAATCTTGCTGCTTTGTAATTACTTTTACAACTTCTTTATGCTTCCAGTGCTGGTGAATGTTTCCAATTACACCATCATAGATACCACGCCTGCCTGTAAGAGGAATCTAGAAATGACTATATTTACATCCAGAATTTCCAGATAAGTTCAGGAAAATAATAGTTTACCAAGATAAACCTACAATATTGAAAAGGGGAAAAAAAGAAAAAAATATACAGATGCATCTATCAGCAGGAAAGAATTGCAGCAACTGGCTGAAAGAATAACAGTTCCACAGATTACAAAGGCGAGTAGTTTCTAGGTTTGCTCCATACCCAACAACAGCAATTCATCCATTTTTAGACCTATGTTTCGGAAAGTTTGCCTTTCCTCTTCCATCAAGAGTTCCTGGTCTGCAGCCTCCTCTGAGGGACTCCATGAAGAATTAAGCTTAGCCAACTCCTTCTCAGACTTCTCAATCTTCCGCTCAAGCTGTGGATCAGAAAAACAAACAAAAAAAAAAACAAATTTGCATCAGAAGTTCCATTTGTGAATAGCTTCCAAGAATGCTTATAATGATGACGAATAATACAATAAAAAGTTCGCGTTCTTTCTTCCTAATTTCCTTCTCCAGTTTTGCTCTCTCAGCTTCGAATTGAATCTTTTCCTCAGAGATTCCACTGTTTACAGCAGTATATTTAGATTGAATGTCTTGAAATTCTGTATAAGTTCCAACAGTGCCTGTGCTGCACAGGAATTCGTCAATATCAGAAAACAAGTTGATTGCATTTGTTCGAGCTAGTTCTTCCTTTAGTTGTTGGCCACAGATCTCAGTTTCTCGCTCAGCAATTGAACTTGCAACTCGAGCAGATAGAAAATCTTTGCCTCTATACAGGATGATAAAGTCCTTGTTTCTTAATATCAGAACTCCTCCTGTTAGACGCTGCATTCACGAGCTTCACCGTCAAGCACATGAGGAAGCTTCAGAGAAAGAAGATTCGTTCATTAGGACAGAACTTTCAATAAACTCAAGACATTTGCAACATATACTAAAAAATTATTAAAGAAAAACATTGACATCCTTTTGAAGTTTATGAAACAATCTCTAGTAATTTTGAAGGTAAGAAGTAGAGCTTAGATGTTTGCAAATAAACATCTCTCACATGTTAACAGAGGGTTTCTCCAAGTCCATTTAGAGGAAACATCCTGCAACTAAGTTCGTAAAACATGATACTTTAATGTTCTAACCAGAGCATGTAGAAGCAGATTTAATCTAAAGGAAACATGTATAGTAATGTGTAAGTGGGGCTTCTTTGCTTTGTTTTGTGTCTGTTTGTCTGTCTATCTATTTGTGCATTTGTCCATGCATGCTGTGATACAATTTGGATTTGAAGACTTAAATCACAAAAATTTATATTATAATTTCAGTTTACATACTTTTATCTTTATGTATCCTAGCATTCCTGTAACTAATTTATGGGGTTATTTTTCATAGAGGGTCTTGGAATATTATATTATGTAGAATTTGTCTGCAATTCTGATTCTAGGTCTAGGTTGGGTTAGAGAAGGATTTCAGTCATTATTTTTGTGTTTTGAAGTGATCTCTATAATTTTGTGTGCAATATTTCACGGAATGAAATTTACTACTTTTGGAAAGTTTTTGATTATCCATTTGTTTGGAAAATAAGCAGTTTTGATAACAATGGAGTTTTAGGTTAATTAGGACATATTTCGAGTTAGCTGTGCAAATTAGAGTCCAGATCCACTATATAAGTTGGGAATCCTTTTATGATTCAAGAATATTTCTTTAGATTGTCTAATATTTGAGTGCCTACAGATATGGGTCCATCACCAGTAACAAAGTTTTTATATTTATATTATATTGAATGTATCCCCCCTGTGGACTTCTTTCTTTCCCTTCATATTGTCAATTTTGTCTTTTCAGTTTTCTCCTCATATATTCCACCCTCTTTTCTTCTGTCTCCCCTCCTTTTACTCTTTTTCTCATTGTTGTTGTTGTTTATAAAGACACTATTCAGATTTATCTAGAACTGGAAGTTATTTCAGTTACATGTATATACTTGCATCTCTCGTGCTAAGGGGTTGAATCAGCATGTGTTTTTTTGCATGCGTCCGCACATGGATTTGCATCTGCTTGGATGCTTGTGCATGCATATGCATATGTGTGTGCATGCTCGCATATGTGCACTAGTGCATTTATGTGCTTGTGCATGTGCAATAGCATGCTTGCATGTGTGTGGACATAAACATGGTGCATGCGCATCGTGCATCTGTTAGTGCTGTATGTATTTTTTTATAGTTTAGGGAAGATGGATCTTATTGATCTTTGACAATTTGTAAACCTAATCATCAGTCGAAGTATCAATCAAAATAATCTTTATTCATATGATTGCTCTTCCAAACATGAAGGTTAGTCATAATAAAAACATATGTTCTACAGCATGCTGAGTACAGCACATAGGAAGATTGTGGATTAAATAATTCAAGTAAAAGGTTTTTAGAAAAAAAATAAAAAGGTGTGAAAGGATTCAGAATGTACTTTAAGGCATTATTATAGAGATGAAAGAGGAAAACCCTAATTTTAGAAGAGGTACTGGCTCTTGCATTTCATTAGAATTTGATCTTAGTTATCTTGTGAGAATCCATTGCAAAACTAATCCTAATGTAACATCATACACCATCAGGCACGAAGTATATGTTTGCAACAACAAATGCAAAACTAATATTCCATTTTCAACCAAGCATTCTAAAGTATCCACTCGACATGTTATTTCTTTTTATCACATTGAAAATAAGTGGAAAAAAAAAAACTTGCCTTGAGCTCACATGACATCTGCTTGTTGTTGATGTTTGGAATTCCCACTTTTACTGCAATCTTGGCTATAAGACTTTTCTCCCAAAGCTTTATAATAGCAGCAGCCAAGCCTTGAAGTTTTCTAATTTTTCCTTTCATAAATTAAGAAAAGACAAAACAGTTAGAACTCTAAGATTCTAAAACATCTAATTTTCTTATTGCTTTTGTTTGTGATTGTGCATACTCAGACAGATTGATAGATCACTGAATGAATAGAAACAGAAAACAGAAATTCTGCTGCATAACCAATGTCCAAAAGCGTGTAACCTCTTTATGGCATACAAAAATACAAATCCTATGAAACTAGAACCCAATTTGGTGTAAGTAAAATTACCAAGGGCAAAATGAGTAGGTAAAGGATGTGCAAGCTTCCGTAGGTATGTCAATTCCTCATCTGTTAGCTTAGCTTTCATCAAGGGAGGGCACAGCCTAAATGGCGGCCTGAAATTGGGGACAAATTCTGGAAGTAAGTCAGCATCTACCGGTAATGGTTTTCGCCACCACCAGTCAATAAAACGAGGACCTAATCCATCCAACAATCTGTCAACTTCTCTCTCATAAAGTGTTCCTTTGATTGCTTCAGCAGCATTTTGTATTTCCCACTCCATATTGGATGTATGAGGATTCTCTATGACTCCATCCTGCTGGATGACAGATATGTTTGTGATTTCATCGCATTTTGTTGGCGGAATTGCACCACCATCTTCAGATATGCCAAGGTTAAGTTTTGATGAAGATGCTTCCCCTCCAAGGGTAATGGCTGAATTATGAGATGCTTCTGGAACCAATGAATAGTTACTTCCTCTGTGAACAACAAGGGTATCTCTTCTGCGCCAAACAACCAAGCCACCAGTCTTTGTCTGCCCAAATATGAACAGAAAATAAACTATATGAAATAGCAGAATATAAAGATTACGAGCAGTTGGAAGCTAAGTTCAATTAAAACTCACACCCATCAAAACTGAGATAATATTCATAACATCATAGTACATGTTAAATAAAGGAGATTGCAGCCACGCATATAATATTCACAGGACATCACCAGGTATTACTACACATAACTATCTGGGGGCGGGTTATAAGAATAACTAATGTATGTGACGATAACAAATTAGATTTACTCAGCAATATTTAACTGGAACGTCATGTCCAGCTTGATGTCAAATTGTGAGATCATGAAGACTATTTAACTATCATAACAAGGTCAAAACTTATAGCAGAAGATAGCGAAGGTAATTAATATATTGAATGTGCTACATTCAAGTAGAGCATAAAACAAGAACAATATTCACATTGGATTGATTGTCTTCAAATTCTAGAGTTGTGGAACTGCCTCTGAAGTGCATTGTCATTTCCTACTTGCTGATTTTCAGCGAAGCGATCAGAAAAAACATGGATCAAGACACAAAATCTTAGATTTTAATTCTCAAACAGTTTATGAATTTTGTGGGAGATCAAATACCAGATCCCCACAGGTCACTTCCAAAAACCACTAGGCACAGACAGTTATAGGACATCACCAAGCTGATGGTGTGTAATTGCAAGAATCATCTCCAAAATGGAGGCTTTTATTTTGTAGGCTGAATATATATTTATAGATGTAGGAACAGATGCTTGATCTGATAGCTCGATACTGCACCGAATCAAATTTTATTGCAATTTGTTTCCACGTAATTGAGATCGCAAAAAATAATGAATCCAATTACCAAAAACCAGATTGAAGTGACCCCCAAAAAACAATCATAAAAGCAGAAAATTGGCGAGCAACTGACCTCAAGAATCTCATGAGCTCTGTCCATGTTCCGCCGCAACGGCTCGACAAACTTAACCATCGCAAGCTCCCCCTTGCTCCAAGTTCTCCGAATCTCATCGACCACCTCCTGCGTCACCCCGGCCTTCTTCGCCTTCACCCATTTCTTCATCCTCCTCGCCTCGCCGCGCAGCCTGGCCAGCACGTCCCCCGTAAGGGTCAGCTCCGCAGCCGTGGGCTGCCTCGCCTTCTTCTCCCTCCTGAAGACCAGCTTCTTCTCCACCCCAACCCACGGCGACCTCCTGGACGGTCGCCACCGCGCTTCGCCATCGCTGATGTTGAGAGGAACGCTGAATTCAGGCGACTCGGCTTCGCCTGTTGCATTCTCTTCTTCCTCCATGGGATGGATTTCTTGGAGTTTGGTGATGCTTCTGATGATGCCGCGCATGGCTTGCCGGCTTCTACCGCTGCGGACCTTGTCGGTGAGGGAGCGGTCCCGGGCGGGGTCGTCGTCGCCGCCCTCGCCGCGGGGCTTCTTCTTGTGGGGATTGGAGTGGTCGAGGACTTGGTCGGCAGGGAGGAGGAGGGGGCCTCTCATCCAGGGGGCAGTAGGCATCTTGACGGCGCCGGCGAGCGGCCATGGTGGCTTCTCCGAAGAGAGAGGGCTCTGGACTTTATCTTGGGGGATGAGCCTGAGAGGGGGAGGAGGAGAGTTGAGGGGTTTGGCGGAGGAGGAGAAAGCAGTGCTCGGGGAGAGGGATTGGAGATTATCTGGACGGTGAGGAGGGCAAGGTTTGGAAGAGGCGAGAGAGGAAAAGAAGAGGGCGGAAGGAGGCATTGGAAAAGTAGGATAAACAGAGCCTTCTTGGTGCTTCCTCTCTGCTACCTAAATATCTCACAAGTGAAAACCCCACAACCACTTGACAGGCTCCGGGGACGGAGGAAAGAAGCAAATAGAAACCAAGATAATAGTCTAGCATCAAAATTTAAGAAAACAGTAGATTTTTTTCGCCTGAGGGTCCATCACACTATCAGTAGAATTAAACTAGATTTTTGGATACATAAGGTCTATATAAATACATGCCCAATCCGGCCTAAATTTTAGGGGAGAAAAAAAAATCTCTATAAATTGTTTAAATTTTTCTATAAAATTGAACTGAAAATTTTATAAAATTTATAAGTTAGACTCATACAATTATAGGCTACAGATTGTGCTAGACCTGTATTCATGAAATACCCAAAAATAATTTTGTAGTGGGCTGACCGGAATACTATGGGAAGAAAAAAACCTCAACAAGTCTTCTTTTTTTTTTTTGTCTCTAGGAGATTTAGGCCAGTCCACTTCAATTTCTGAATATTTATACGCATAGGTCTAGCCCAGCTTATGATCTTGTAATCCAAGATTTTCAGCCCAATATCTAAATAGGCCCAGGTTTCTTTTTCTTCTTCTTGCGGCCCAACATACTCCCACATGGGATTTAGATTACAATTATAATGGACCTTTAGAAGAATATGACCTAAAAAGGCTAATAGGTTTGATTTCTGTAAGAAATCCAGTCCAATCCTGCTGGATTTCCCACATAGATCAGCCTAATCCCTCTAAATTTTCCATAGAATCATAAATTATACAGTCTTTTTAAATAAAGCCCATATCAATCCAATTCCTCTATAGACCAAATCTTGTGGGAGGATACAGTCCAACATGTCTATAGATGAGATTTAGACCAGAAGTATGACTGACTTTTTGAAGAAAATGGATGCTAGCAAGTCTGATTTCTATAGGAAATCCAATCCAAACTTACTGGATTTCCCAAACAGACCCTAAATGATATATATTATTGGATAATTTTACTATTAGGTATACCAAACAGGTAAAACATAAAATTAAAATGATTGGCATAAAATTGACAATATCTATGGTTCTATACTGTATGATGGGAACACCCACATTAGCCTGGTGGCCATGGAATCAAAGCGTTTCATCATGGTTCAAATTATGTGTTACACATGCTGAGTACTAATCTTTATCTATTAATATTATAACGATAACTCTGGTCATGAGGCCTTTCATGATGCTTGTGTTTCCACGTGTTTTCCCACTCTTCATCCACTTTCCGTGGATCACATTTCCCCAATCCTGCCCTAAATTTTGATTAATTGGAGAATTACGTTGCTAACCTAGGTTTATACCCTTCCCCTGAAATTTATTATCTTATTTTCTATAAACATGTGCATTGCACATCCAAAACTCAGTGTTACATAAAATGCAAACTCCCATCCTTGCTTCTCCCTTCTTGACAATCTATTCAAAAGCTAACTTCTAGCTATGCTCGAACTAACTCAAAATACTCATATATAAATAATTTGAATATATTATATATTATTTTAATTATTATTTATATAGATAATTATTTTATAATTATCTATTATAAATTAATATTGATAATATGGAATAAAATGTATTTTGATTAAAAAATTAAAATATAATCAATATTTTTACTTCAAATATATCAAAAGAAGTCTTGGATAATTTTAAAGTTTTACTAGATTTTCCACATAAGCTGTTCTTGTATAGCTCAAGCTCGGTTACAAATTAAATGAGCTACCTCGGTTCGGCTTCAATTATTAAAGAAGCCAACCTAGGGCTAGACCTTGCTCAATTGGTGTTTGGCTTGTTGATATCCCACTCTTGACCTGCAGTGGATAGAGAAGATCTATGACTCCCAAGTTTCATAAACATTATGTATTGCATATGCCTCGCTTTAGTTATTTTACATTTCTAACCAACATTAGGTCCTGCCAAAACGCACAAGAAAACTTAGTTACACTCTTTCACTTTCAATATTTTCAGCTTCCCAGCTGCATCCAAAAGGCCTTCATGCACCAAAAGCAGTCCATGTCTGATGCCAAGATTGGGCAGACCTTTAGATGCAAGGGAATTCAGAATCATCAACTTTTCAGAACCAAAGGCCTTATCATCAAGTCCAAGCAACTTAGCCTCGTTAGCCCTTAAAAACTAACACTTCTTTGTACTTTATAACCTAAATAAGATGTTCCTTCCATTATCTTGAGCTTAGGCTTCACAATTGTGAAAGTAGGCACATTAGGAGATTCGGGGTGGCAATTGAGTTTGGTTGGATCAGATACGAGTTGGTTTGGATACGGACCGGGTCAAAAATTTATCAACCCAAACCCGGCTTGATTATTAAATAGTTTAAAATTTCAGATCTGAATCCGACCTATTTATTAAAAAAATAATCTGACCCAACCCACACAACTGTTTATTAAACAAATAACCTGACCCAACCCACATAACTAATTATTAAACAAGTCAAGTCAGGTTAAATAGATTTTGAACGGATTAAATAGATTTAAATAGGTTAAGCGAATCAGATTAAACATGTTAAAAACAAGTTAAGCATATTTCAAACATGTTAAATAGATTTTAAATAGGTTAAATGGGTCGGATAATGATCGGACCCAATTATTAAACGAGTCAAAGTAGGTTAAACGGGTCAAAGATCTAAACATAAACCCAACCCATTTAATAAACAGGTCTAGACAAGTTGATTGAAACCTGCTTATGTTAAATCTAAATATACTCAAAGCAGGCCGTTTGTGAGTCAGATTGATAGGTCGTCAAGACAAGCCAAGAGTTCTTCAAAGTTATCTAATTTTATGAACAATTATGGGTCATGAAAATGAACTCCCATTTTACCACAAAAAAAAAAAAGAACTCCCATGAAGTCATTAAGACAACATTTGAAAATTTTAAATCTTAAAGTCATGACTTTGCTTTTAGTTGGTTCAAAATTTTTATTTTTTTAATAATTTAGAATTTTCAAAGATGTTTCATTGTTTTAATTTTAAAAGGAAAGGAGGGAGACCGACCATACTATAGTTGTCCAAGTCCATTTCGGGATGCATCATCCAGTAATCGAACTCGGAACCTCACATTTGACCGCTATGGCAGTTCACCAAAGTTAATAACATAATAGAAGTAGAAAGCTACAAACTTTAGCAACTCTATTGAAATTAAAATTTTCAGTTCTAGATTTTAGAAAAATGTAAATTTATACAAATAATCAAATAGACATATTCCATAATAATATACTGTAATTTCTCCAATTACAAAATAGCATGATTTTAAGGTACATCTAAATGCAACTTTTAGTAAATGAAGAGAGAAAAGTCTTTTCGTGATGTTTTGTTTTCTGATTTTATTGGGTGCGTCCTGTGAGGCACCCATTAAAGTTAAAAAAAAAATGAAAAATCGCGTGTGCTTGTAGTACTTAGTACATCGAACAGCACCCTAGGCTGTCTTTTCTCTGGTGTTGTATAGCAAGTAACCATACGTAGGGAAAAGATATTTTCCTCCACTTCGATGAGTAAATTTCATGCCAAAAGTCTGTAATAAGACAATTTTTCTTGGTTCCTTAAGTGGATCCGAAAGGTCTAATAAGAACACTGACTTTCATCATTGTAATATTAGAGCTGAGGGGTTTGTAACACAAATAATGGTGAACACTTGGGCACACCAACACAAACATACCATGTTTTATTTGCTTATATCTGAGAATAGGCAACCAGGGCAGTGCAAAGGGGTTGTTAACACATTTTTGTCTTGTGTGTTTTGGAGAGGGATTTTATACACCCTTCTCTATACAAATAACAAAGTATCCTCTTAGCACACTGCCTTCCTACAGTCTCTAGCTCAAATTCAAATGGAGATGGCCTGAACTAAATCTAAGACAGAGTTGTGTCTGATGACAAGTCTGACATATCGCAGGCATCGCCTTGTTGAACTGTTGGCTGTCGAATTTCTGTTGTTGTTTTTAGCCAGCAACTTGCTTCCACTTGAGGATTGTTCACAAGACCTCCTACTTGATTGAATTCCAAATTTTTGTAGTCTGGTCGCATGCTCTCTTGATGACCTGAATACCTGGAGGACCCCATAACAACTTGCTGGGCTGGCTCATCTGCAGACAACTTCAAGACATTAGACCGATGAACAATAAGAAGACAGTTAAATGTTACTTGGGGATGAGGAAGGGAACTTGGTACCATGCAATAAAGCACTATACGTATTGAAGGATCCATCAACCTCTTCCACCCTATCCCAGTGCCTGTATGCTTCTAAGACCAGCTGTTCTACATAACTCTGCATCAGTTTTGAGGGACACTGTTAGAAATGACAAAAGACCTGCAGTCTCATATTGGGCATAGGCACTGAATCAGAAACTCACTTTCTGCATAGGAGTAAACTGGTTTGGCCAGCATGTTAATCCATCAAAAACAGCCCCCATGACTTGGCATATGGGGTTCAATAGAACAGCGCAATTAGACGCGCGAAACAAGTATTGCCCGTCACCGATGTCGCAAGTCCTCGCATGATTGATTGTTACTTCCCACATTCGATCCGACATCCCCATTCCGAGCGTCTGGTTGAATTCAAGAAGTTAGATATTGCATAGCTTTATAGGACACAGTTGTATGCATTTGCTATGATTGCAGGCTTGCAGTAGTCCAAGAATGAAGTTTGGGAACTTGGAAGCATGAAAAATGGAAGTTTAATTAGGATAGTGCTTGCCTGTCGGAGGTGATGAGGATCCAAAGACCATAACTTCAACAAGTCTTGGACCGTGTTGATGCCCTTGGAAGCTAGCCTCCTATGAAAGGCCCCATCCTTCCCTATCTTCTCCAGTCGCCAAACCTCATCTCCAAGAGTTGGTGGGTGGTGCTTTCTGTACACTAGATAGATTTGGAATTGGTTAAGTCATATTAGTTGGAAGGAGCTATGGAAGGAGTTGAAAACCGGGAAAAGAAAAGGAAAACAAAATAGCAAATGATACTGAATAAACATTTGATTACTTGCACATGAATAATAGCAAACAGTGGAAAAACAAAGAGATAAATAAAAACACTTGCAATGACAAAGATTGTATCCTTTAATAATAAATAGTGGCCCAAACCTAGTACTAAAAAACTCTTGCACAAGGGTGTATTTTGCTTGTAGTTATCTATATATTAACAGAAAATGACATGGATGGACCAAAATTTTTGGTATACTTAGGTGTACCATAGTAAGCCACTTCACAAAGATTGGTTAATTATATAGAGCTCCAATCCCCTAGCGCCACATGGAATGTCGACATTGCAAGAAAAGTATTGTGGCAATAGTCTTAGCATTTCAGAAACATCATGTAAAATAGTCATGGGTAGGTCTTCTGTTTGATGGCCATGGTCAAAGCATATCCAATGAATAGGAACTCGATTTGAATGAATCTGGTTGAAGCTGATCACACATTACTTTAGAAAAAGTAGCATATATTAAGTTGATTTCTTAATGTCAACTGGGGCCCAACAGCTTTGATTATAGAATTCAAAGAATAGACCATGAGTCTTCCAAGAATTTCAAAGTCCACCTAAGACTTGAACTGGTGCAATTATAGTTTAGGTGCTTATAATCAGTGCCACATGTAATAAAACTCATTTATTTTCGATAAGCCAATTAGGTAGATTATCTGTCTTCTTGATGCTAAAGATAAATTACTCGCTATGATTTGGGTTGAGAATTTCAAATTTAGTTTGTCAATGTTTCTGAAAATCAGTTCTTATTAATTTGTTTAACCATTGTTTTTAAATTAAGATTTGTGCAATTACGATGTTGATTGAAAAGGCCAGAACTGCAAGCAAAAATCGTAGAAAAAACAACAAAGTTGTGCGATGCTATCACATTATGACCCTGCTTATTTTATGAAATATAAAAGAACTATTCATCACCATGTGGATAAAAAAAAATGGAGTTTGTATTAATTTGATGGGCAAAATACTTGGATAATATGATTATAACATCTTATGCCATGGATGGTCTTTAAATGACCATTCAATACTATAGAGAGATCACTATAACATGAATGGCAAACAATTTTAAAATTATACTCACGTTCTCCTCGATGATCTTTGACAACAAAAGGTTCTGTCATTGCTTCTCTAATCCTTGGTCCTTCCTTACTCCCCATCACAATTCTGGCACCAAGTCTGAAGTTTCTGCTCCTTATCCAACTTGAATTATCCGTGAAAGCAAGTTCTCCAATGGAAGCAATCCCATCTCTTAAGTTGACGAGAACATCCCCGATTAGCAATGGTCTTTTCCCTGATCTTTCTCTAATGATGCTGTTCTTGAACTCTTCACTGGTCCAATCTTCATGATACTCCGGAGGAAAATCTCCATCAAGGACCACTATTTCTACTTTCATGGATGATGGTAGTGGGTTGAGGGGCCTTTTCCCATTTTTTGTGTCTATGAGGAGGATTTGGAGTGGATTATTGTCTTCATCTTCTATCTTGCTCCCTGTGAAGATTGGGAGTGAAAGTGGTTTATTGAAAATAAGCTTGAAGCTTGATGATGATTCTGCTACTTGGACTTGCATTTGAGGAGATCTGGAAAGATATAAGACAATCAAAATGTTATTTTTATTGCTCATGTTAGCTATATTCTCGAAATTTGGCAACTCCTCTCGCTTACATTTCAATATATATATATATATATATATATATATATATTCTTGAAATATGGATTGTGTAGTTAGAGAGAGATTACTAATTAGATTAATAAATTGAGTCACTGAATGGTAACTGAAAGAAAGCTCCTAGAAGAAGTGTAATCAAACTAATAGTGCTAAAGAGAGTGTCAATAATTGTACCTCTGAAGTGCCTGTGCACCTTGAAATAGTGCATGCTCCACCTCCTCTTTAACCTAAACAAATAGAAGATTTTTACGAAACGGACAATTGGACAACTAAAATTCATGCGATGAAGATTGTTTATTCTCCAGCATATATTTTTCAGCTTAATTTTAATACTACAATGAACTTGCATTGATTAACTTGTTCCAAATCATAGAATTCTAACACTATTCTCCAAAGAACAAGGAAGATGAAAAGAAATATAACACCACAATTTCAAGAAACCTTTTGGCTAATTATCAACAAATTGCAAAGAGCTAAGTTGAGGAATATTTATCATTACTTCTTGAATGCTCACATAAAGAAAATGCAACAGAAGTGATTTGCTAATATTCTGTTTCTAGCTATTGATAAAAGGTTAAGAATCTAAACCTCCAACAAATTGTGAAATAACCAGAATAAGGCCATTTGACTCAGTATAAACAGTTAGATGATTTCCAGACAGGAGGACTAAATCCAACTCCCCAGATAATTATAGGAATAGAAGATAACGAAGAAAACAGGATTAAATATGAGAATTTTGTCATACCACTCTTCGAAGCAAGGGTTCCAAAGCCATACAGAAATTCTGCACCGATTGTGCCTTCACAGCTTCCCCAATTATACTGTTAAGGGCAGGAGGGAACAAAACAGTACAAAATGTCATGCAAGCAATATGAAAAGATATTAACAAGCTGTTCTTAAAAAAAAAAAGAAAGTGATATGAACAAGTGATATGACAATGATAAATAGAAACTTATATATAGTTGAAACATCACAGAGTAATATCACAATTCATAAAACCAACGTTCTAAGATAATTTCCATGAAATTTATCGCTAGTTATAATTTGATTAATTTCAGGCCTGTAAAATAATATACACGTACGACCCTTATAACCTATATTTCATAATCTCAGATAGAAGCTCGGGAGATCTAAAAGATATCGATGATCTAAAAAGCACTGCATGAGGAACTTTAATTTCTTGATCACCCAATGACCCCGTCCAGGTAAGTGCCCATGTTTGTTTTGCTCTCTGGTTTCAGGTTCCATCTCTAATGAATATATATATATATATAGACACACACACACACATACATACATATAGATATAATTTAATTGCAAAATGAAGGTTATGGTTCTAAAACAGTAAGCAAAAAGAAGAAGAGGAGGAGGAGAGCTTCTTGGGTATTGAAATGTTCAATTTGGTCACTGAAAATCTGAGGTTGTTAATTAGGCCTCTTTAAACTGCAAGCCATGATTCACTGTGCATGTGTGTGCATCCATATGGAGACTATTAGATGTTATGAGAGCTGGCTACGGACGTCGACAAAGAAGACGGGGATCGCATCCGTTTGTCCTCCTTTGGGTCGAGCTCGTGACCGGATGCATCGCGGAGCCTTTTGCCTGCCATTTTGGCACTCTAGTAGAATGGTTTGTTCGATGGAAGATTTCAGCGAGCAAATTCAGAGAAGGAGAAGATGAGAGCAGCAGGAAGGGGTCACAGAAGCCATGGGAAGGACAGGCATTGTATTTATATGGAAAACTGAGCTGTTGGAATGGGACCGTTACGTGTATTATAATAACTACGAGCGCAGAAGGTGCAGAGCGCTTGTTTGGAAGATGAGAGGAAAGGTAAGACTGACGTAGAGAAAGTAGACGTCATCCGGTTGAAACTTCAACTACTGCCAACTACCACCATTCATTGACGTCGGTAACATTTAACGTCTTTTCCTATGAAACAATTCTGTCAGGAAAAAGAAGAAAAAAAAGGAACCAAAGTGCTTGATTAAGCTCATGCACCACATGGAATGAGGATCTCATTGGGGGAATGAAGAAGGCCATGACTACCCGTATTCATTAAAAAATAAAAAGGGAGCAGAAAAAGAAAAATATCATTTTCCCACAGTCCTGAGCGAGTCTTGAGCGATCATATTATCCTTGAAAAAAAAAAATTCTGGAAGTTCCGAGGATTTAATTGGCATTATGGTGTCAATTTGACACCCAATCTTTCTATATAGCACCAAAAACGGCCTCTACGTCAAATATGTGGAGCATTTAACAAAAAAACATAGCAGTACTTCAAGGCAAAAATATCAATTTTTTTTTGAAAAGGTTAATAATATATAACCAGATTTTATTCAACTTGATTGATTATATTTGTCAAGTCATTAATATGAAAATTTGCAATACTAGTAGGAACTTTTGGCCTTTTATTTTTTTAATAAAAAGAAGCTAAATGAAATACTTGAGAGTTTCATTCCTACGAAAGAGATTAATGTAACTCAGGACTCCATCCAAAATAACTAATCAGAAATTATTTTTTTAATTTGTTTAGTTATGTATGAGCAAGTATCCAAGATATTCTCGACGAACTTTTAGAGTAACATTGCTTTCATTTCGGCACCGGCCTTATCTTGTTTTTTTTTAATTGTGCAGGGTTCGATACATTGGCTTTGTCGGATGGTGAAGCATATTCGCCCGACACAGTGGGACCTCATGTTTTCGTGTTGACTGTTGACTGCTGACTAACAACTCACGGTTGACGCATACGTGGACTAGACTCTGAATTATTCTTAATTTTGCGCGTAGAACGGTCAAGGTACACAAAATAAAAAACACAAACGGTTAGATACGCAGTACTAATCGCAGTTTTGCTCGAAAAATTAATGGAAGGAGTTCATGGTAACGACCATGTAAGTCGTTTGTGCGCGTTTGGACGAGAAGACCGGGAGTAAGTGGTCGGTTTGCTGAGCTTTGTTTTCTTTGTGTCCGCACGGACTTGTCCTTCTGCTGACTTTAAAATTGGTGATGAGTTGGATTGGATGATGGACCCATCCAAGCCTAGCCCAACCAGTTAATTTTCTAACCTTTGTCCATCAAACCAAAAGTTCCCAGATCACCTAACCTAACTAGACCCAAACCACCTAGCACAAATATATGAGCTCGGCATTTCAGCGAAGGAGCCGAGCTCGCAATGCTCATGAATGTTAAGATAATAATTTTCATCATAAATCTCAATTCTGATGTTGAAATCAACTATTTTTTATCGAGATTGTAAGTGTAAATCATTTCCATTTTTGATAAATCTATAAAGTTATGTATTGTCATTTAAACAATAGCTTGACTAATAAATTATAGATAACAACCTTCTCTCAAGTGATCCGAGCTCAATGAAGAAGGCAAGTGATTTGAGCCAAACATGAGCTTTTCACAAATGGCTCCCTTGTTTGATAACCTTAATCGTAGGCAAGTAGCAGACACAACGGGGGATAACTGGATCTGCAATGGGCCGGACTGGCTCGATCAGCCTAGTGCTCAACCCAAAGAAAACAGGGCTTGGGCTCAGACTGTTATTCCGGCCCAGGACCGGACTAAAGTGCGCTCGGCCCGGCTACATGGGTCGGTATCGGGCCTGAGGCTGATACCCTTGGGCTTTTTTCGGGTCGGGCCTGGGTCGACTTTGAGCTCTAGAATCCAGGCTTGAGAGCCCATGCCTGTCTTGGCCCATAATCGTCCCTGATAAAGCTACCAACCAATCTTAATTGTTATGCACTTTATGAAATTATAGAACTAAATCGAAGCACAAGTGGAGCTAATCGATAATTTAATGCACGAACTATCTAATTATAATTATAGTCTTGATTTATAATTGTTATTATAGTCTAAATTTTGTGGGCAAAGTGGAGGGCATCAAATACCATTTTATCTAATGATGCAAGAGACTTAAACACTCCCTTGCAGGGTGAAACTAGAAATTATGGGTTTGTACGGTATGTTTTGTTCCTTAAAAGAGTCTTCTCATATTTTTCAGGCATAGGTTTATGCCTCCACGCATGCAAATGTAATTGTTTTAGTGACTCAACAAGTAGAAATTATGTTTTGTTCCTTAAATATTCTCATCTTGTTTCGAACTAGGAACACTACATTTCATTTGCTGTATTTAAAATAAAATTAAAAAAAAAAGAATCGGCTATCGTGGTTAAAAAGCTACGGAATCCCTCCATGTAATAATTAAGAAGAAAGAAAATAAGATCAGCTGAAACTTGGCTTATGATTTGCTTTCGACCCTAAAATTAGATTGTTTTCTACGAACTGGATAGTTGAACTGAAAACTTTGTACAATGGACTGCATATATGTCTTTCTGAAAGAAAATATAGACAACATGGACACATTGCTAATCCTCCCTCCTTGCTCTGGTCCCTTGGAGGGGAAAATAAATCAAGAATTCAAAAAAAGGTTGGGACATTCTTGTTGTCATCATGTGCAGGTTTATCTGGTCGGAGCTGGTCGGAACACAATAGCATCAAGCCTTCCTTTGTATCTCAGTTCTACTTTTTCTTTTCTTTGTAGTTTTGCCCTTTTTCCTCACTTGCAACAACTCGGACCTCACCCAAAAAGGCTAATTAAAAAGTATTAATGCTCAAAATCTACCTTATGCATAACCGATATAGACTAAGCACACCTCTCTCACATACTCCCTCCATTTAAGCTCTGACTTCCATATCAGGCTAAGGGACCAAATCCATTCAAATCCAATCACAAATACTACGATTGATTCATTGTCAATCCAAATAAACTTATATTGCAGTATCACCTAGTTCATTTAGGTTATGGCCCAGATTGCTCTCACACCATTTACAACAACTTAAAACCTTATCTAAAAAGACTAGTCGGAAAGTATTATTTGGATTCTTTGGTCTTATAGAAGTGCCCAAGATCTATCCAATGCATAACCGATATGGAACTAAGCAGACGCCTGCATAGATCCTCACATCACTTCTCTATTTTCTTTGATGGAAAAATTGTTCTCCCCTTATTTTCACTCTGTTGCCCGTTTCAATATCTCAATGAATTAGCTGGAGTTTCTCCTCCGTTTCTATTCAAAAGAAGAAGATGAAAATGGAAGATGCATTGCATAGGTCTGCAATATGCCTCCCTTATGTACAACCCCCTCTGATTCAACCAATATATAGAAAAGCTCTTTTTAACTCTTTCTTTTAGAGAAAATCCTCTTTTGCTTGATTTGCATCCTCTCACTTAAGCAATCAGGGGTTGTAAATGGATATACAATCCAAACAATAAGTTACATATGCAAGGCAATTAGTATATATGTGGAGTGATTGATTAAACCCCTATTTGATTTTGATGAGCTCAAAGCATTTGAGTATATCTTATGTTATACTA
>JAOXJJ010000725.1:14284110-14302842 GCA_025769935.1 Phoenix roebelenii | reverse complement strand
GAGGGAGGAGAAGGGGGGAGGGGAGGAGGGGGAGAGGTCCTTGCGGAGCTGGTGGGTGGAGAGGGGGAGGACGTCGGTGGTGGAGGGGTGGAAGGAGAGGGAGGCGGCGAGGTAGGCGAGGCGCTTATGAAGGGGGGAGGGGGAGGGGAGGAGCTCGAGGGCGTGGAAGGCGGCCCAGGAGGCGTCGAGGCCGTGGAGGGAGGAGAGGTAGGTGAGCTTCTGGAGGGCGACGGCCTTGGTGTCGGGGTCCGGCGAGCGGATCTCGCGGCGGATCTCGGCGACGGCGCGGGAGAGGAGGGAGGGCTCGGCGCCGGCGGGCTGGGAGCGAAGGGCCTTGATCAGGTCGTCCAGAGAGCGCTGGAACAGCGAGTCCACGAGGGATGGGGCGGAGGCGGTCGAGAAGAAGGAGGAGGAGGAGGAGGAGGAGCCCCCCGCCATAGGTGATCTCACATAAACGGATGATGCGATTTGACGTCCAGAACTGGGAATTTGCGTCCCTATCAGGTCGTATAGATCTGGGAAGCCATGATTCCGATAGCCAAAGCCAATAAACCTGACATCTGCGTCTCCCACTCTCACGAGCTACAGTGAAATCCTGAACCACACCACAGGGAGTGCAAGAGAAAAATTTCAATGGTAATATTGAACATGAGTTAATCGAAGGTAAAAACCAAAAGTAAACGTGCCAAAAAAAAATCTTGATACAATAAATAAAATCTAGATATGTGCTGAAGAAAATCTTGCCAAAAACAATTTGTGCTTCTTTTTTTTATGCCCCAACACATTGATGACCTTTTCTCTACCATGGCATATAGATATGTGCTAAACGGTTTGTTATCCAACCTCTGTCCAAATTCAGAAAACAACAAGTGCATTTGCTAAGAGATCTTATCAAAATCTTATCTTTCCGCTCATGTCATTACACCCATCTCACACAGCCCAGCACTATATCAAAATCCTGTCTTAGATTTTCCGGCCAGTCTTTCAGAGTCCTAAATTATCTTTTCTCGGTAACATCCTAAATTAATCTTTAATTATTCAATATTCAAATCAATGCTTAAAATAACAGCTAATATCTAATTTACTCAATCGTCGAAATATCTCTAATCCATCCTCGCCAAATATGTCATTATATCCATTTTTTTATTCCTTCTGGGCCGAGATACATGTACCGAGATTTCGGTCCATGTCGGCATCGGCCGGCCCATGGAGGCCGAGGTCCTCCATATTTTTTTATTTTATTATTTTTTTTATTTTTTTTTGGGTTGGGGGGCACCAGATTTAGGACGGTTTTATATTTTCTCCCTTGCCCCTAGCTTATGTTCTCAAGGACGCCATGGGAGAGGAGGAGGAGGAGAGCGCGAGGAGGGAGGCTGCGTTGGCTGCAACGCCACTCCTCCAAACCAATTTCAAATCTTCGAAGGTCACCCAGTCTCAGCTCGACAAGTTCCGGGTAGATTTCCCCTCTCTTTCTCTGGATAAATTCCGAAATCTTTCTACTGTTTATTTTTTCTTTTCTATGCTGTTAATTTCAATGATGGGAATTCCTGTTTTTATACAGATTCCCTGAGAAAAATTTCCGCTTAGATTTGATTCAATATCATCAAAGATGTGTGCTACATGGCTCTGGATACACGGAAAAACATATTTAGGAAGTGTACAAGAAACGGATATAACTGATATTGAAACTTGATTGGGAAAGATGGTATTATCTTTGTCTGCTTCAGCTTTGTTGGAGCAACGTTTCCGTTCATCCAAGAATTCTCTTTCTTTCTTTTTCTTCTTCTTCTTTTTTTTTTTTTTTTTTGGTTGCTATCAAGGTGTTATTTTTCTACTTTTCCCAGATTACTGGTGGCATCCTCGAATGCTCACACGGAACAGTTTGGGGATAACTTCCATAAGGTGTTCTATAATGGGCAATATGTATCCTATACCTCATCATAAAGATTCTTGGCCTAGATCCTGCCGTTGTATAAAGGTCAAGGTCAAAACTAAAGGAAAGAAAACCTTCTAGAGGGCATTAAGCTTGGAGTTATGAAATCTGATATCATATGTTATTCTTTATGGTCCTGGGTTTGAACCGCAGAAGTTCCTTGGACATTTTTCTTAATATTTCATGATGCCCTGTTGATTTTTCATGTTTCAGTACAAATTTTGCAAAACTTCTAGATATATCATGATTTTTTCTGAACAAAATTTCCATATTTTTTAATGAAATTAGGTCATGCTTTTGTAGACAATTAGATTGTCAAGTGTTAGATTAGATCAAGCACTCCAAAATGTTGTGAAGAAGGATGTTTTTAACATTTTTTAAGAATTATTTTATATGCTGCTAATTGGTTTTACTCTGATACTACCAAAACTGTGCATTCGAGGATCCATGAACCGCAAATGTTCTTGAAATAATTACATTTGAATTTGTCTTTTTTTTCCTATCTTGAACTTTTCTGAATTTTTTTTCTTTATATTTTTTGATGCCTTTAATTATTTTTTGGCTGTAGTCATCGAAATTGTATCTCTGAAATTGATATTCATTCAGCTACTCAGAATCTGAGTTTGATTCCTCATTGGGAGCATGATTAGCTGCATCATCATCAACAATTTCAACTGACTCCCTTGATAACTTTCTACCTTTGCATGTTCTTCTTGAAAATTTGTCAGCCTAATCACCAATATGGTTGCACTCTTTGAAGCCACAGTAAATTTTTGTTAAGAGTCTTTGAAGTCTTCTCGAGCTCGAAATAGCATGTGATGTGCTGGGTAAGAATAAAGCTCGATATTATCCAAGAATACTCTACTCATTGTGTTCTCATGCGGCATAATTTTGGTGATTCGTTAGATTGAATGGATGAAATTTACTGCACTGTAGCTAACGAGCTTCATGAAGGCTGAACTTTTCATTCAATATTGGATTTCTGTGATATTTTATTTGTTGGAAGGGTCTTTGGAAGATTTAGGATTGATATCTCATTTAGAGGTAAGGGTTTGGTCAAAATTATACTGCAACTTAATCATGAATTTTTCCCCAATTGTTGATTTTTTTTTGAGCAACCTTAGGTTAACAGTATTTTAGTTATAATAGGAATTCTCTAGTTCACACTTATTAAAAAAAGTTCTCGGTTTTGTATTATTATAGATCTATTTACACTTTTAAGAGAAACACTATCATCAAAATATTTGATTTTTTTGAGATGATAAATATTCCTTTGTGGTGGATTTCACAACTCGTCTTCTCTTCTCTTTTAACCCTCCTCGTATGCTCTCTTATTTAACTTTGTCTTTAGCTCTTCTTTATCATAAAGGTTCTAATTTTTGTTTTTGAATTGCGGATAAGTTCTATGGAAATAGCCTTTGAATTGTGGATAAGCTCTATGGAAATAGCCTCTCTGCACATAGAGGTAATGTTGCACGCATTTGACCCTCCCCAAACCCCACAATGGCAAGAGCCTGGTGCATAGGGCCACCCTTTATAACAAGGGACAAGTTCTCAAAAGGGGGAGTTTGATGTGGCTCGGATTTAGAAATATTTTGGATTGTGTGGACAAAACATGAATCTCTAAGAGAGTTGAAAGCTCCTAGAATGCAAAAGTTCTCGCTCAATTGTTGGAATTTGGCAAATTTAGGTTTTGGGGATTTTTTTTTTTTTTGATTTTAGGATCAATCTCTCATGGCCGTCGGCTAAATATTCATTACGTAAAAATAGTATTCTAATCATGGTAAAAGTTTTATACTTGAGAATCAAGTTTGTTATTATTCTAAACTTAGTTTTGTTGAGGATCTATGTAAGCTTTCAAGAGTAGGGCCATGATTACAAAGTTTGAGATCTTGAGAAATAAACTTTTTGTGATGGATTCAACTATTTTTCTCCTGCTTGCTTAACCCTCTTATGAATCCTTGATTTTTATCTTAATCTGTTCTTCCTCACAAAGGTTCTTAAAGATTCAATTATTTGGCTTGGGCAAAGTCAAAGAGTTGTTTCAACAATTTTGGCTGTTCAGATGCAAATTTCAGAGTTTTGGTCTGAAGTCCTAAAAAAGTAGAAAAATATAAATAGAAGAGAACAATATTCAGATATCAGTGGAGAGTATATTGTATGATTTTGAACCTTCAGTTGTTTTTAATGTAGTTTGAATTATTTGACACCTTTTAGAAACTGTAAAAATAAAAATAAAGCCTAGGAATTAGAAAGAGAATAAGAGAAGATATCACAAATTACACCAATAGATCAGACAAAATATTAAAGTGATAGTATGTTGTTTAGTGAGAATCTTCTACACCAACAATATAAATTAATGTTGTTGAAATAAAAAAATGTTTTTTTAACATTTTACAAAAACATATCATAGTTTGTGATTTTTACTGTTTTCTGTGATACTTTACAAGTTGTGAGCAAGGTTTACAAGATATTGCACTGTTTGATGAGGTTTACAGAATAATAGCATATCCTAGGAAAAAAAATGCAAACCAACACCTACTTGCTTGTAATTCTACTTAAAAATTGTAAATTTTGAATTCAATCTTGCAAAAAAGGCTTTTGAGAGGCTTAATATATCACACAAGAACAATCTCAAAAAAAATGAAAAATAACAAGCCTCAAATTAAGATTCTTGCCTAAATTTAGACATTTTGGACCGTATATACAATAAATTTGGCCCCATAAGTTAGTTGTAGTTGAAATTATGAAACTAACCCGAATTCCAAATTGCCTTTGGTTGATGTGAACATATTTTAGTTTTATTTTTAGAGTTATAGATAGACTTGAAACCATGATCTGTCTAATGATTCCTTTCTGTGCTCTTTATGTTTCCCCACATAGTCAGAGTCGAATCATCAGGCGGGGCTCTTGAATCTTCCGTAGGTGTGGTTTATCACATTCTCATTATATTATTACAGCTCTCATTCTTAATTGTTGTTATTGTTGCATTCTACAGGAACTACACAATAAACGATTGTTGTTAAAAGGAAAAACAAAGGATAAAGCAAAATTTAAAGGTACCTTCTGATCTGTAACCTTTTGTTATCATAATCAGTTCATTCATATTTTTGTGATTTCTTCAGGGAATTCTGGTAGGGATGCGAAGATGTGCTTGGAGGAGCTTGACATTAAGGATGGTAAAGATATATCTGCATCTGGTGTCACTGAAGATTCAAATGTTTCCAAATTAAAAGAGAATACTGGCTTGGTAAGTGCAACAAACTGCTTTTTCTTTTCTTAATTAATAAACATTTAAAGTCCGTGTCACTTCTTAATTCTTGTGATCATCTTTGTGTAATTTCTTTGTAGCAATTTAAAGGATCGGTCTATGCTTAATCATGATAATCATGATACATCTGCTGGCTCTGGAATAAATTTGTGGATATGCGTGAATGAATTAAACAGTTTTTTTCAGATTGCAAAAAAGAAAATAGATAAAAGGCACCCTCCAGTATCTTCAGATATACAAATTAATCAGGATTAGTTTACCATAAAATTAATAATATTGTTTCTTCTGCTATTTATTAATGAGGCGAGGCTGTAGGATTTTGGGTAATTAGTTTTACTAATACTTCAAATCTTTATATTTGAATGGCAGGTTGCTTCAAGTCTATTTTTGTCACTCACAAAAATTCCCAGTTGACTTATTGGACCTAACTCTTTTTTCTCATTTCATCAGGTAGAAAAAACAAATCCAGACTCAAGGAAGAGACGGAAGTTACATTGGGGGTAGTGTTTCTTTCTCATAACTTGTCCTTCTGTTTGTGACCTTGTTTCAACATTTTTGTTGCATTCATATTTGTCATGAATCCATGGGTGCATCCTTGATCCATGACAAACATAGAAAACTAAAAACTTCACATGCTTCATACTGTCATTTATTTTTTTGATTTTTGAAATAATTCTTTGCATCGAGATGTCAGAATATCGTTATATTTTCTGTTTAAGTTGAAGGTACATGTTCTTTATGAAGCATGCTATAGATGGTTATAATTTACTTCTTTCAAGTTATATGAAAACTGTGTTTATGGCTTTGACCCCAATGATCTGTTCTGAGAAAATGAATGTGTCAGATGCATTCCTGTTCCCTAAGGGAAAGTGGGGCCTTTATTTAATTTTTCATGTTCCCACCATAAAGATATTTGATTGATCTAGTATAAAGCTGATCATTAGATGCATGTATTTTACCCCTTGTTGTTAAATACCATCACATATTTCATGGTATCTTAGCTTTTTCAGCTCTTTCTATCCTAAAAGCATCAATATTGTAAGCCATATGGTCCAAAACCTAGTATGTTTAGTTGCTAAGGGCGCTGTCAGCGGCAGTGAATAACTTTGAGACTTTCTTTCTGGCATCAAAATTTAAGTCTATATGAAGGATTGCTATGCACATTGGCTGCTGCACTGAAAAGCACTACTTGAGTGTTTTCTAGGAGAAAACAGCATACAAGAATTGTTGCTTAAGCAAGCATGATAAAGGTAGAACAAAGTTGAGTGTGGAGTTGAATAACTGCCAAGAGTTAGGCTTTGTTAGTGTAGTTGGAATTAGTATTTATACGTCTTCGTTGGCTCTTGTTAGCCATCCTAACTGCAAAATTCTTCTAATCAACTAGTCTTAGTTTCTCAGTGTCTATGTTAGTGGGTAGCATCATAATAATTTTTAGTGATGTTGAAGGCATCAACAGTTTGAACAACATTACAAGAAAAATTTTACACCATATATCTTGGTAAAATAGACACTTCTTAGGGTTGAGATGGCCTGGTCTATAGAGGGAATCTATCTATGCAGCATGGTGTGTGTTATTGATCTTCTATGAGAGATTTAATTTGTTGGGATTCAATGCATGGAAACTCCTGTCAACCTAAACGTGATTGTGGTGAAAGTTGTGAAAGATGAAAGAATATTAGTGGAACCACAAAGGGAAATTGTGATTTCTCATTCATGTATTCAACTTAATAATTACTACCACTCTTAGGTTCATATGATGTATGTGAGAGGAAACATGGATGGATGTGATCTATCTTTTAAAGATATTTTCTATTATTTATCTAACTTGATAGATACATTCCTGCTATCAGCTGGCGGCACCTATCCTGTTTATCACCTTTTGAGTGCAAGAAAATAACCATGATAGGTATATTTTTAAGGTGGGGAAGTATCTTTCAGAGATGTGAGGCGGGGAGAGGAGAGATGCATGGAATTGGTGGTCAGATCACCACTCAAAGCATCTGCAACAGTTTCGCCAAGAAATAGGTGTTTAGAATGTTATTAATCAGCTCTCAATGTCCCAAAACAACCCATAAATATGTCATGATTCATATCCTTTCCTATCTAAGACAATGTCATGATACATATCCTTCCCTATCTCAAATGTGCATTTGGTTTGCTCGCCTTTTGACATGGGATGAAGCTTGTATTCAAAACATATTCGTACTAGGAAATTGGAATTACAATATGCAATGTCAAAATTAAGTAATCTGCGATGGCACATACTGTTTGTAAACTTTTGTGGTTAGAGTTGCTCCTACAAAGATGAAGTCTTTATTTGGGACCTTAGGTTCGCACGGATATCAACTGCCAGCATCTTCAGAAAGGCTTTCAAGATGGCACAACTGTCAAATTTATTCAAAAATTTGTGTGCTTTTGTAAGGCTTTTGAGTAATTGTGTACTTTTGTAAGGCTTTTGACTAACTTGTATTTTACCTATATCTTTTCTTTCTGTTATGCACTCATGCAAATTGATTTTCTAGCCTGTGTTTGATGTGATCCAAAGCTTTAAAGGCTATGATCACGATGATTGCAAGTTGGGCAGCGATGATTTGATTTCTAATGAAGGACTGCTCCACATGATTGTGGTTGAATTTGGGAGACGATTGCTTCTTTTGACCCACTAGGTGTTCCATTTAGATGCATCAGAATCCCATACTGGACCTTGTTTGTTAAAAGAAGAAAAAAGAAGGGAATGGAGAATGGATTACCTTGCTACAAGCTTCTGTGGCACACATTTGGGCTAATGATGGCCAATTGTGGAGTAGGAGGAGAACAAGGTTCCCTTTCACCGACCCTCCTTCCCATTGAAAACCTAGAAAAAAATTTTTAAAGAAAGGTGCCACTGACCCTTTCTTAATAGGTACCAGGCCGAACCAGCAAGTGCCAGTCAGCACTGCTGAATATTGGTAGTTGACGGTTGTTTTTTTAACCGGTTCTGCACACTTCGACCAGGAACTGAGTAAACGGCCCTGGTCTGAGTAGTGGGTACCAGCTCCTGACCTGGTCGGTAGATTACATGCCTTGCTGCCTGGTTCAGTCTGTTATCAGAAATGCTGGTATTGGTGTTTAAATTAGTCAGGCTACTACATCTTTAAGTGCCAAAATGTTGTGGCTCATGTTTTTTATAGAATCGGGATCTGTATTTTGATGGTAAATTCTAACACATTTCTTTTCCATTTGCAGACTTGATGCAAAGGAAAGATGGGAAAGGAAAGCAAACATGTAGATTGTTGAGAATTAACATGCCAGCTCAAGTTGCATGATTGATGCTTTAAATAACTTTAAAAAAAAAAAAAAAACAGCCAAAAGTTTGTACTTTAAACCTTTGTAATGGATCCAAATGGGAATTATTTTTAAGAAAAATGGTTGATCTTAAAGCTATGTCTCAATTAAATATGAAGGTTGCTCTTATCAGTTTGTGATGTTGCAATATGCATTATATATTCACTTCAGGATAATTTTTAAAAGTTGGTACTGATTTTCTTGATGACAGGCTTGTCAATGCCATCAAATGTGAGTGATGAAATATGAAACAACTCGGCCATGTAGATTTATATTTGTTGCGAGACGCCATGATAATTTTACATTTTTGTGAAAGGTATTGCATTTTTACTAATTCTTCTAGGCATGAGAAACCTTACTAGCTATGGTACAAAATCAAATCAGTGCCTTATGTTTCTATCTGGATCTATTTTTTTCTTAAGAAAAATTACATTTCTGGCTTACAATTCTGTCCTAGACATACTATGACAAGAAGTCCCACATCAAGCCGTATGTGTATATTATGTTACTGATGCTCGGTCACTTGAAGTTGAGCAATACTTAAACTAGCAAAAAAGTTGGTAATTAGCTACATTACATGCACCCAACTTGTTTGGCTACTGACAGTTTATTAACTGTCAGATGTTTCTAATTCCATTCGACGAAGTTGACAATCAAGTTTTCTTACTGTTTGATAAATAAGTTCGAAGCCTGTTAAGTTGGATATTTGTTGTACCCTTTATATGATGCTAGATTCAGCTCAGTTTCCTGCTGCTGCTTTTTTTGGTTCAAATGCTCCATAACTCCGAAGCACAAATGTGATTCTGAAATTAATCTGTTTGAATGTAGAAAGAGGCACATCTAGTTATCTTTCTGATTTGTGTATCTCATTGATGTTTATGTCAACAATATAAACAATGAGTTGGAATTATGTGATACCATGATGTTACTCCTGACCACTTGGAAGATAGTGCTCCACCATGGTCTATGCTTGGAGTAAATTGAGTTGTGCGTCTGGGATCATAACCAACTCAGAAAACCCATATAAGAGATCATGATGGATTTCTGAGTGAGATCCAAGGTCATTTCTCCGATTGCTTGATGGACCTTAGGTGTCACCCCTTGTCCCCTTAAACATGATAACCAGTTTTCTAACATAGGCACTACATGGAGTAATGAAAAGGGGTTATCATGTTTAAGGGGAAAAGGGGTGACACCTAAGGTTTTGTAGCATTTGCAAAGATTCATTATGGCAATTTATCATATCATGTGATATCTGCTGACTTTAAGCTGCACCTTTACAACCAAATATTAATCTCTTCGTTTCTTATCTTAAACAGGAGATCACTTATTAAGCATGGACCAGTCAATTAAAATGGAATTTCTAATACTCTCCTTTGAGAGACCACTAGCAAGAGGCTACGGCGGAATTTGAAAAAAAGAAACAAAAATTGTTCGATTTTACTATATTTGCGATACTGAGCAATTAGTGTGTGAAATGTTTGAGTGAATCATTAACACAGCATTGAAGAAACAAAGTCGTGTTTTCTTTAGTTCATCACTATTTTTATACGTGGCTACAAAAATGAATAGAATGAGGGAACGGATGTCAGGATATCAGAGTGAACCAAGTGCTTCATGTGACAATAATTTATGATGAAGAGATATTCTGTAGAACATTTATTACTTTTGGATATTTTACAAAGAGTTATGTCATCAGGACTATAGTTTGTAGAGAAGGAATCCAATGGGGTATGAAGGACCACATATGTTCACAATGTGTACGTGAAGCAGCAATGGAACTCACACCAACAACATGATCCATTACAAGCCGGGTGAAAAAGCTTCAAATTCTGCTATCTATATATGAATTGGTTGTAAAGGATTTATTGGAGGTCAAGTAGGGAGAGGCAACTGAAATTTTTTATTTCATTGTGCTCATTAGAAACAGGGATTTTAAAGCTTACGCTGTTTTGGGCATTTTAAATTACAACTGCGGTTCGCATATCACATCCCAACCAACTTTGCACACTGAATGGGAACATGATAGCTGCAGTTACAACCGATAAAATACAGCAACCTTTAGGAGATCTACCAAATGTTATTGAGTACTTGACAGTTATTCGGCAGAATTCTGAGATGTGGCAATGTCACAAAGCAAGAAGGCTATACGGCAATCTAGTATGTATGGAACATGGAAAACCTGCCTCATTATTGAATTTAAAGAAACCATTGTAAAGCTTATTTTGTCTTGTCTGGTGGATGCCCTTTGATGTCCTTTACATGGAATACATGGAAGGAATTATCAAAATGGAGATCCGAATGTATTAGAATGAAAATTGGAATAGCTATATTTTTTTTCTGACGCATTTGGTTCGACTGAAAATGGAATCAAAATTGGAATAGAATTTAAATACTAGAGAAGAGTTGGGATTGGACTTTGGGGGATTGAGGCAATTCCCATTTCCCCTTGAAATTAGAATCGAAAGATACTCCTCCCAGCTAAATAGCCGGAATGGAAGCCGCTCAATTCTATTTCCATTTTAAAGTTCAATTCCTCCAACCAAACATACTCTTAGTATCTGTTTGGATATTTTTATGTGATCGGGCTGAAAATTGTTCAAGATTCCTGGATAGGCTATTCATTTAAGCATGATCTTGTATCAACTAAGTACCATATAATCTAAATTTTATAGAAAAAAAAAATACAGAGATCTTTTATTTCTTTCTACAGTACAAAAGCTAGGACTTAGGCTAGATTTGAGCAGTTTCTTAGAAAATACAAGATGAATGAGCCAATAAATCCAAATTTTATAGGATTTTAAGCTCAATCCTATAGCAACATTGAAACAGGCTCTTGAAATTGTTGAATTTCTTTTGACATATGATGTTCTGGGAATCAATCATACACCTCAAAATACCGATTTTTTTTAACTCCGAGGTTTTCAATCCAGTTGTTAGACAATGTGGTAACCTTTATAAAATCAAGCAAACAGAGGAGTTATATGCTTAATAAAACGAAAAGATGATGAGGAACTCCATCACCGATGGATGACCAAGCAATGTGCATGCAAAACAAGTACTCTTATAAATTGTTCCGGACGGCTCGAGCGTCATTTCCAAGCACGCGACATTATATAGAAAGCAAAAGGACAACCACCTGGCTAGTCCACCAGTTCTAAAATCTACATCCCAAGACTAGGAATTTAATAGCAATATATAGTACACCCAAGCTCTTGTTCTCTTCTACGTATTCTATATTGGTGCACGGTTCACATAAAAAAAAAATATATATATATATATATACTACTTTGAGCCTTCAATCTATCACTATATATCCATGGGAATGAGCAAACTTGGAAACCTTGGGTCAATATATAATAGATTACAGTCACAGAACTCTATAAGGTCAGGTGCATTCCAGCAACATTTTCCATATATGGCAAGCTCAGACAAGAGATGGGTGCCTACGTTCGGTGAGTGTCTCTGTGGCTTTGGAGGCAGACAAATGGACGCGTTACTCTCCACCATTTCAGAACTTGCAGCCTTTTTGCAGGGGGGCATTCCACCTCTTCATGATGAAAAGAAATAAAAACTTGGGTCTTGACATGGACATTTGGTTGGCTGTAGTTGTCAACCCTTGAAATAGCTAAAATTAAGGCACGTCCACGTGTCTGTTCATCGGAAAATTTAAGTTTTGTCATGAATAAGTTTAAGTCACCTTGGTGAACTCCTAGATGGCTCTACTGCCTGCAATCTTATACAACCTTCCCTATAAGTTCCTTTGGCTGGGTAAGACTAAAGTTTAAATAAGCTTTGGTTATGGAGGACATCATCTTGTGTATTCTTAATTGGGCATAAATAAGCCACCTTATCGGAGCACAATTTGGTCTTGTTTCTATGCATTGGCAAATCGGTTTCTTTAAGCCATTCGAGAGTTGTTTCCAAGGGTGTACTGGTGATATAGGTGGGACATCTGGGGCATGGTAAGTAGAGATATTGCGTTTTGGGCCAAACATGTCTATAGGGAGACCAATGGAGCTATAGACTGGGTGGACGAAATTTTCTAGACTGGTAAACGGAAGCTACTTAGAGTGCTTTGTAACTTGTTATATTTTGACTTTTTTGGATATATTCATACTATAATTATTGAATCATCTGTTGTAGTTTAAAATATATATATATATATATATATATATATTTTTGGATGAAGGGAGTAGATAAATTCGATCTATTATCTTAAAAAAATGGATAGGGATCTATTAGTATTATCTTTTGCTCAGCGCCCGAGTTTCACCTTCTTATATTAAATTAGAATATCATATAATAATATAATCATTATATAACATACATTATTGTAGTTACATTATGATAATTAAAATTTTGGATAATTAAATAGCAGTAATAATATAATACATAGTAATTATAAATATCAATCTGATTGTTAGCTAACATATAGTGTTATTATTATTGTATAATATTAGAAAGGGTTGATAGTTAGACATTTGTTTGGTAAAATGTATAAAAGAAGTGTAAACAAGCATTTCATTGTTTTTTGGGGTAACAATTCTACATTATTTTAGCGATGAGCAAATCTCTTTCAACATCAAACAACTAATAAACTGCAAATGTACGTGTAATCATGGATCACGAACAATCAAGTAAAAATAATTTTGACAATTACAATGTTTCTACTCGTGGCTGCTGTATGCTGCATGCAAGTGGAATCATAACTACTTAATGAATTCAAAAGGAAGGCATATGGAGTATGTAAATTTCTACTTTAAAAATTATTAAAAATCTGTTTGGTATTATTCTCGTTTTCATATTTTAGTGAACTATTACACGAAGATTAATATTGGGATGGTAATTGCATGAAATTTTTGTCATTCCTAGTTTTGTATTTTTATTTTTTTGAAAATAATAAATTTTTGCTGCCAAAAGCTTTTAAGATATTACAGAGATTTTTTTTAAAAAAAGAATTTCATGGTACATAGTTATTCAATCTAGTTTCTTCTTCTTTTTTTTTTTGGATTTTTGAAAATAAACACAATGATCAAAGGCAATATTTTGGCCTTAAATAGTAAGAAAATAATTTTATCTTATCAATTCTACTTTTATGTCAAATGCTTTAATGGATACTATTATACGTCTTCAAAGAAAAGTAATACAATTTCGCTTTCCCTCTCGCTATTAGTGGACTTTTTTTTTTTTTGATAAAGCATTAAATACTCTTAATTGGCTTTCTCTCTCACTTTCTCTTTCATTTAATGGACACTAATTACCACAATTTGACATTATTTACTACAATTACCATCCAACCCTGTATCACGAGATCCGTTGCCGTCGTCCCATTAGTAGTAATTCTCCTGCCACCACCATTCGGGACCACCGTAACGGACCACCGTGTCACGTTCTCAGTAACCGACCCCTTTCCCTTATCCAGATCTTTCACCAACCACCATGCTACAGAGCCCAACCCTGGTCCCAATCAAATTCCTAGTATCGCTTTTCTCCCACGAAACGTACCAATGGGATTTTTATTTTTATTTTCTTTTGTTGCCGGAATGGTACAAATACATCAAATAAAATCAAAAAACAAAATATCTCGAAATACCCGAGATAGCTTTCCATTCGAACCCACACGATACTACCTGTATGGCTGGCTATATAGACGGCCATCCAATCCACAGTCCCATTAACTTTACGGAAAATATGCTAGGCCTGAAAAGCTATTCCATCATTCGTCATGGCCTAAATGTCTCGAAGCAAAGGGTGGTTGTTACCTGCACCCCTCGAATTTTCTGGATTCAATTGATAACTGTGGCCGAGTCATCCTTCCGGATGAAGCTCGCAAACTTAGCCGTGCATATCGAAGGCTTGCCAAAGTGGCTCTCAACTCTGCACCAAGAACCGAAACATCGAATAGCTGACAACCACCTGCTGCCACCATCTTGGCGTTCGGATCCCTAATAACAAATTTCATACTACCTCACGTATCTCTGTCTAAGATAGATCCATCAAAATTGATCTTAAAAAAGCTTGGAGGTGGGTCTGAAGAACAATAGTGTCCTTTTGGCACTAAGATTGTGCATTATTTTCTTACGGCATCGGGAAAAAAAAAATATTTTCTTTCCAAATCTACCCCCACCTGATTCTTCCCCGTATGGCCGTACAAGGAGCCCAAAATTTCTTCCAGGGGTAAAACCGTCCAGGCGGAAATAATACTCCGCGGTCGCCGTCGGACGGCGCCATCTGGAGCAGGGCATAACTTCTCACCAGAAGCGCAGTGACGCGAGGCGTGATCTCGACGCGGCCCAATCCGCGCGGGGCGAGCGGCGGCATGGGAGATCCACGTTTCCGCCCGCCCGCGGCACGCACTCCAACCCCGCCGCGCGTGCGCGCGCCACGCCCCGCTCTGCCATCAACGCCATCCTTTTTTTCCAAAATGCTATAAGCTTGGGTTTCAGCTGCAAATAAATATATGTGCGCTCCAAATTAACTAGTGCAGCACGAAATTTTCACCCAAAAATTTCCAGAGCAAATATTTAGGTTTCTTTATTGCACCTTATATATTGAAATAGTTGTGGTATTTTCGAATTATTGGCCTCAAGACATAGTCTCTTTCATGTGTATAGGGTGTGCTTGATACCAACGAATGTAAAAGAAACACCTAACTTGGTCTCACGAGTGCATGGATAAATCAATGTTCCCAACCCCTATGGTCAGCCAACCAACTGGTGTGTGGTCCACCTCATTTTTCCATGTCCCGAAATTTTGCCATCCTTATAAAAGTGGATATCCGATAGCTGTCCCCTTGTCGTCCACTGGGCGCATTGATTCAACGGCTAGGATATGACTGATATCCGTCGTGCCAAGGGATACATATATGGTAATGCAAAACACGATAGGGTTATATATGTAATTTAACAATCACAGTTTCTTTTAACTTTCCGGAAATCGGGGGAAATCAAGCTTCCGGAACCGCCAAAGGATGATTCAAATGACCATTATGCACCTTGCAATGCCGACCACGACCCGGCGAAGTGGTGCTTACGGGGACCGGGACGCTCGCCCATTGCGCCCCATCTCGCACGTACGACCCACACGTGCCTGCAGTCTCGTCTGCTGACGCGGCGCGGCCGCCTCATCCCTCCACGTGTCATCGACTATAAAAAAAACGTTAAGAAAAAAAGCCCATTTTAATCTCCCCCTTATCAACGGATTGCGAGAACTCTCTCTCTCCTGCCTCCTCTGCCCGCTCCGTCTCCCTCCTCCTTGGGAAGAAAGAGGAAATAGTTCCATAAATTTTTAAAAAAGAGGCAGAGAGGGGAGAGAAGCGAGAGAAGCAGACGTCGAAGCCCTGGAGCTATTGGAGGTCGGTCGATTAGGGTTCGGGATTTTTAAACCCTAGCCGAGGGAGAGATTTTGTGGGTGGGTAGGGATGGCGACGCCGTTGGCAGGGGATGGAGTTCTGGCTTTGATGCCCCAGAAGCCGGTGAATTCCATCGATCCGGCCTCATCCTCGTCCTCGGTGCCCTCTTCCTCGAACGGATGCATCACGAACTCGGCCCAGAAGTCTCCGATCCTGGTGTTCTTGTATTTCCAGAAGGCAATCCGGTCGGAGCTCGATCGGCTCCACCGGGCGGCGGTCAAGTTCGCCACCGACCGCAGCGGGGACGTGCAGTCGCTCGCCGAGCGCTGCCGCTTCCTCTTCGCCATTTACAAGCACCACTGCAATGCGGAGGACGAGGTACGGCTTCCTTATCTTGCTCTTCTTTGGGACAAGTTGCAGATTTTTAGGGCTTGATCGGTGATATAGTTGTGGTAGGTGTCTTGGTGAATCGGTTAGGTTTTCATTACTATAAATAATTGTTTTTGTTGGTTCTTGAGGCCTTTGATTGCTCGAAATTTGGTTCCGAAAATTTTGACCTGGATGAGTGGGGTCAACTTGCAAAAAATGGTGTAAATTAGTGCAAAGTACGAAATTATCTGGATCAGGAGGTGCTAGAAAGGTTCTTTCATGAATTTTCTGAGCTTAAGTAGCGATTTTTTTTTCCCTTTTTCTTTCCTTTATCAGTTTTGGGCTCAAATGAAGGTTTCGTTCGCATCTTGATTTTGTTTGTGTTTACTTATGTTCTGGGTTCCGAGATTTAATTTGCCAACTGTAGGATATGCTGAAACCACCTTCTCGTGGAAATCAAAATATCATCATTTTGTGCTGTTAGTGATTGTGTGGTTTCAGCCAGCTAGCTGCCGTTCTAAAACTTATTATAATGGGACTGTACCTTGAAAGTTTGTAGATGTAGAAAATTGACGGTCTTTGTTAACCTCTATCACCCCCCGCCCACCCAAAAAAAAGAGAAAAAGTCCAAAAAAAAATGTGGAGTAAAAACCGAGCAGAATGTCAAAATGGAGTCTGGCATAATACCTTGCTGCCGCCGCCACCTCTCACTTTCTGACTCATATACCCTAGCATGTAGGAACAGCTTCCACACAAATACATGGTTCTTGCCGAAGTCTGTAGAATTTGATAAACAAGAACTGTTCGAAATTATGGGGAAGAGTTTTTCCATCTTTTTCCAGATAGCCACCTTTTTCTTGATAGGCTTGGCCCCTTACTTTGCCCTTGAAGTCCATGGCTAAATATCAGCTAACCATGGATATCCTATATAGCAGATTGCTGCACGTTTGCTTCCTCATTTAGTGATTTTAATGGCTGATTTTTCTTGGCTTACAATATAAGTATGTGGCTTCCCCAGGTTAGACACGTGTTCTAGTTTATAATTTTTTGAATTCCTCCAAACTTCTCTCTGTCATAAATAAGTTGAAGTTCAACAGTATTTACTTTAAGGGTCACACATTCCAATATGGCTCATATGCCTCTAAAATTGCAAGGTCTTGCATATGATTCTTGAGCTGATTAAGATTAGTATTGGCTTTGTTTTGTTGATATTGCATTTATTGTATACTTTTTTGTTGTTGATACTATGATCCAATAATTTGACGTTGTCTTCTTGTTGCATGATTGCTTCTTCATGTTGTTGGAGCGTTTTATATTGTTCCATATCTATCACTATCCAGTATCCGTAAAAAAACCAAAAATTACAATGAAAAAATTTAAGAAAAAAAATCTCCGGGCAAAAGAATGATCCTGCATAGTTTACAAGTGGATCTTTCTAGGAGGATTGGCAAAGCACTGTTCTTTGTTTTAATTGCTTTTCTACTGTAACTTTGGATGTCAGTTTTGATCATTTGGAGTCAAAATCCTCAGAATCAAATATCACATACAATATCATTACCAGCGAGCAGTGTCCTTGTCATCTCAATAAAAGAAATGACATTTAGAGTTTCTTTTTTTGTTCTTCATTAGGTTGCAGTAGATATCCAAGCATCTATCATTGACAAATGCCAATGGAAGCCTAACTATGTTATATTGATCAAAATGGTTTAGTGGACAATCGATCAGTCATAAGCATAAGATTAGTTATGCTAAGATGGTGATGCTTGGGTGGACACATGGTAAAGTGGGGAAAAATGATTAAAAGATATAGAGAATTAATACATATGTCACCGGCAGAGGATAAAGTGAGGAGAAAAACTTGTGATAGTTTGGACTTATTTGGCATGCAACGATGGTTCTTATGAGTGTTTTAATTTGTTTATTTTTTGTGCACATTGGGGGTAGCGATGATGAGGGAAGATCTCAAGAAGAGATTAATTGGTTGGATTTGGAATATAAAAGAAGAGACTAATGAGTTTTGGATGTGTATAACAAGGAAATGGTTTTTAAGTTAATTCATACTATAGATTCAGACCTTGGATAAAGGATGCCTATAAAGTAGTTATGTGAGGTGAACTCTGAATTGGAGAATTATGTTTATTTTTCCTTCTAGATGAGCCAAGCGTATTTGATTTTGTGGTAACCTAGTTAGACAACCTTCTTTTGTCTTTATCTACAACATGATAATATGGTCGGCTGAAGTTGACCCTAGTTTTCTCTTGTTCGCTCCATGTATTGGCATACCAAAATTTTATTGGCTAAATTGTTATAAATACTTAATCTATTGTAATTTTTTTTTTTTTTTTGTGAAAAAGTTTCTCTTGAAGGACAATTATATAGGTTCTTCCTTTTAATTCATTTATATCTGAAACCTTTTTATGTAAATATGAAATAAAGTAAAATAAATTGCTAAGGTTTATACTGAACACCAAGTTGCTTTTT
>JAOXJJ010000725.1:14269731-14284075 GCA_025769935.1 Phoenix roebelenii | reverse complement strand
TGTTTTGAGGGAGAAACTGTGCATAATTGTAGATCCTACAATGCATACTTAAATCTTTCTAATACAGCTACTTTAAAGTTAAAATAAACAGCCTATGGCAGTCGGAATGCTTGCCACAATTGCATCCAAAAAAATTAATTTGGTTTTGATAACCAATCTTTTTTCCTCAATGTGACAGGTTATCTTTCCAGCTCTTGACATCCGTGTCAAGAATGTAGCACGGACATACTCTCTTGAGCATAAAGGGGAGAGTGATCTTTTTGATCAGTTGTTTGATTTGTTAAGCTCGGATGTGCAAACTGACAGTTTTCGAAGAGAACTTGCTTCTTGCACTGGAGCCATTCAAACATCACTTAGTCAGCACATGTCTAAGGAAGAGGAGCAGGTATTATCTTTCTAATTCTCTTATTGAATGTGGAGATATAAATCATTTTACTGAATTTACTTCCTGCTTTACAAAGTGAGAAAAGGTGCTAGTGAGAATCTATAGTTTTCTTTTCACTGTCCTTGTGACATTTGTGATAATGAATGTAAATCTATAAATTACTTATTTATAGTCATTATGGACATGGATATGGGATAAGGATACAGCATGATATGGATATGCTGATATGACAAATTTTGAAAAAGTAGGATACGATATGACTAGGATATGTCAAGTAATATTTATACACATACATGTATAAATGTATATGGGTGCATGTATTTTATACATATCTACTCGCATAGACACACAAATGCATATGTATTTATATAAGAAAAGCATCCATAAAGCATTGTAGAATATCAAAATAACATAATTTATGCTTTATATGGTAGCATAACTTTTACAAGTTCATCATCGTCAATACTTCGTAGACCACATTCCATACTTCATATTTTCATACTAATATCAATAGGCTACAAAATCCACTTTCCCCCCCATTTTTTTTAATTTTTGTAAAATAGAATACTTGATACAAGTATAAATAGGGTATCCGAAAAGTATCCAATGAGTATCATTTTGTAATAAGGATTTGAAGTATCCATGCTTCTTAGATGTAAAATTTCCAATTGACCTAGTTGTTATGACTTACGTCATTCACTTTAAAGATCATTTTACTTTTATAGCCTCACGTGTTTGCATCCTGCTACGATAGGAACTTTGTCTTGCTAGGATCTTGCTGGCAAAGAGCACCGGCATATTGCCTACAAGAATGAAACCATCTTTCTCAAATTAATATGCCAATCACTAAAAATGGCCCTATATGAAAACTCTCATCTAAAAACAATTCTCTCATAAATTCAGGTGGATTAGTAGAATGCTGAATTTTATGATAACATCCACTTTCCTAATCGTCGATATAAGATCTCGCAATGCTGATCAAGTCAGAGTATTATTTTTGTAATGAAGATCACTAAAAAGGGCCTTGTATGTCATCCTTCCCATCTGAAATTAATCCTCTTATAAAATCAAGTGGGTTAGTTGACTGTTTTTTTTTTGCTACACAAATCGACTGTTCAATTGTCAAGATATCCTCCACTTTCCTAATCTAGTTGGTGAGAGGTCTTGTAATGGTAATTAAGCTGAGTGCAAGGGTGATTAAACCAAGCATCACAATTCAAAAAAAAATAAATTAGTATTCTATGATTCATACCTTATGAACTCACTGAAATGGTTGTATAGAGGGATAAGGACAGTATGTTGCAAGGAATGATTGTTGTTCGCCTATGTGTTGCTAAATCTGGCTACATTCATTTCATTGTACAAATTGAAGTCAATTGTTGACCATCTAATTTGAAAGGCATGCCAAATCATTAATTTGAGGGGTAGTTAAGGGTGCTAATTCATGCTTTTTTAGTTGATTGGAATATGTGGTTTTCTTGTTGGGTTCCTATATGTGTCAAACATGATCTTATGATATGTTGCACCTGTGGCAGATTTTAGTACTCTCTCTCACCACATTTTGCAACCAATTATAGAACTATGGTTCAGTTCAAGGTAATGAAACATTGGTTCTTCCTATTGTTTGGAATTGTCTCCCAAAACTGTATTAGGTGAGGGTATCAAGAAGCACTTGAGCAATCTTTAATCATTTTTTAACTGTTGAATCTAGTATTTTAGTGAGCTCTTATAGTCAAGAAGGTTTGTGATCTCACAACAAAGTTGGTGTAGAAATCCTATCTTGGACAAGGATTAACTAGTAAAACATAAGAGATATTATGGGCGTTATAGAATGATAATATATTTGGATGTCATTTCCTGCTAATGCACTAATATGGCTCTTTAGTTATGATTGTATGGTCATGCCTACGTTTGAATGAGTGTGTTGCATTGACATTATGCACATGTTGAATGGCCATCAACTAGAAAGAAGTCGTAAAATCTGAGATCTGAAAGGGCTCAAATCACACCTAAGAAATGAAATAATAACGCAATATTGCTTCAAGGACATGAAAAATCATTAAAGAGAGTTTTGCACTTGTAAGAGTCAAAAATGGTGGCAAAGCAAGTCATTTGCAGTAAAGCTGGCACCAAGACAGCGAAAAGGGCATAAAAGATCAACACCTCGAAATAGCTTGGTGAATGCGTAAAACGGTTTATAGTGACCCTATTGGTTTAGTTCGTGGTGGATTCGAACAATTTATAAGAAATCAACTGATGCAGCACATCATGTAACCAACAAGTACTATTACCAGCTAGACCATACTAAGCATCGAAGGAGCCAACAAATTTGTGGGTAAAGATTGCAGTAAGCAAATATTTTTGGCAGATTTTATTATAAATTTTTCGTTAGGGACAGTATCAAATTTTAGCCAAGTTTTCATATTTGTAATAGAATAATTCTAGTATGTTTTCTTGTCGAATTCTATTTTGAGTATGATTCTGTATTGGGTTTAATGCTTGAATTAGGGTTAGAGTATCATGTCCTATAAATATGCGCATAATACATTGTAAGGGGCAGATTTTAAGATATTAATAAAATTCTTTTTGAGAGAATTTCTTTTACCAAGTGAAGAATTCTTCAATCCAGTTTTTTTTCTATTTGCGTGTTGATTTTTCAAAGCATAATCTTGTTGATCAAATCATCCCATCTTCCTTTTTTTCTCCAATTGCATCATCAACCCACTGAATTCTAATTTTTCACTTTGCATGGATGCCTTGATAGATCTCTAAAAGAAGAGTATCAAAGCAATAAAACTTTAGATGATGTTAGGGGTTGCCAATAATCTTAAATCCAAGTTGGATAATGTTCAACTCCGGATGAAGGAAATATAGCTTGAATAAGCTCTGCAGTTATTGGAGCAAGTGAAAGGAGCAGCATGAAGATGGATTTCCAAAAGTTTCCTGCAGTGCTTTGTTGGGTGATATAAGTCTGCTGCTGCGAATCTTCTTGCTTCCAATCATAGAATCCCCACTATTTCAACTGGTGTCAAACTTCTAGTTTTGGCTCAATTTACTGCTTCTAAGATTCTAGTGATGGACATCAACAGATAGGTTTGATGATGGCTAATTGATGACTGACTGCCAGATTGATGAACTCAAGCTCCAATTATTGCCAGTGAAAAACAAGGGCAAGAGATAACTAGATTTGAAACTCCTTTCATTGTAATATGGGAAAACCAAGGGCATAACACCCTAAATATACAAAATCAAGGTGGTGGTAAGTACAACACCAATGGCACAAAAGAATTGTACATGCAAAGTTAATTTGCAGGAAGGATTCAGGTGTCAGTGCTGAGGGCATGTGGGCTAGTGCCACTGTGCCAAAATATATAACAAATCTAAAAATTGGCTGAGCACCAAAAGGTATTAAACCATTTTAATCTGTGCTGGCTTGACATAGGTTGACACCCTGCAATGTGCAGGTATTGTAGCATATATGTGTGCACAGCATGGTATGCTGTACCGATCGGTACCGGTCGGTACCGTATCCGTACCGATGGGTACCGGTATCGGTACGCCAATGTCGGTACACCTGGCATATCACATACCGTACCGTACCGACACTCGGTACGCCTATACTAGTGCGGCACCGGTACGGCGAACCTTGGTGCACAGAGCCAAGCACTTTGTCGACACAGCATAGCATGGTCAGCATTTGAATCCTTGACGTGCTGTATACCCTTAAAATGCTCTTTATACATACATACATACATACATACATACATATATATGTATGTATATATATGTATATATGTATACATACATACATATGTATATATATGTATATATATGTATATATGTATACATACATACATATGTATATATATGTATATATGTATATATGTATACATACATACATATATGTATATATATGTATGTACCTACGTACGTACAAGCATTGATAGATTAGGTGTTTCCACAAATCTATGGAAAACCATTCCTCTGTGGACTCAGTACTGCAAGCAAACAATGAGTAAGAGTTAGTGGGAAAGTGATTTTGTTAGCTATGAGTTCCTTATTCATCTATCTTCTAGGTCATCACTTTTGTTTGTTCTGCTTCACAGTTCAATATCTTGGACAATTTTACCTATAAATGCCATCCATAATATCTTATGTTATCCTCTGTCTATGTCACATTTGTAGCCGATTACAAGTGTTTACTAGATGTTTGCTAGTGTTACAGGTATACCCCTTGCTTATTGAGAAGTTTTCATTCGAAGAGCAGGCTGATTTGGTCTGGCAGTTTTTATGTAGCATCCCTGTGAATATGATGGCAGAATTTCTTCCCTGGCTTTCAGCTTGTATTTCACCTGATGAGCATCAAGATATGTTAAAATGCATGTGCAAGATAGTACCAGAAGAAAAGCTTCTTCAAAAGGTAAGAATGCCTTTTCTTAAAGAAAAAAAATACTTTTCCTTGTAATCCCTTTGAACAGGCTGCATTTGACATGAATTGTAAAATAATGAAGGTTATATTCAGCTGGATGGAAGGAAAAGGCACTACAAACATGAGGCAGAGTTACTGTGATGATTCTCAATCACAGAGCAATCTCAGATGTGGGCCTGGCAGGTTGGTTGATGACATTGGGAAGTGCACATGTGCAAGTGGACATTCCAATATTGGAAAGAGGAAACATACAGCATCAGAGCGCAGTGCTGTTGATTTTCTGGGGTTGCACCCAATAGACGAGATATTGCATTGGCATAATGCTATCAGAAAAGAATTAAGTGATATAGCAGAAGAAGCACGGAAGATTCAACTTTCTGGCGATTTTTCTGATTTGTCTGCCTTCAATACGAGACTACAATTTGTCGCTGACATATGCATCTTCCATAGGTATGAGACTTCTTAATTGCCTTTTTTTGGCAAGAAAGTTTAACAAATATTAGTTTATGTGAGATAATGAGCACTCACTGTTGGCTGGTTAAAAGGCAGTATTCTAGTAATGCTCATGTAACTGCTGCTTTCATGTTTGTATTTTCTCAAATTCCTTTATTTGCCAAGTATTTTGCTTTTGCCATTTTGACTGCTTTAGCCACTATTATTGCATGAATATGGATGTGGCCTGTGGGTTTCAGATATGGGCTTTTCATGTCAATGTTTTTCTTAAAAAAAGAAATTCTAGCCAAACAAAGCTTCTATCATTTGTTGTTCCTTAAGTGCTCCTTCTATAACCCTTGTTGCATGTTGAATACGGTCCGTGTTAGGCTCTCAAACCATGTATAAACAGAGCAGTATGTAAATTAAAAAAAAAAGTTTGAATAAAAAATGCATTTGATTGTGGGACATGTGCTAGTCTTGGCCGCCACCCACACATGCTGCTACTTCCAATACATGATATAAAATATAATAAAATACTGAAAGTCAAACTTGGATGACAGCCCTCAACGCAAGTTCTCTTTTTCATTTTTTTTTCAATAACCAGGTTTCTTTTCCACTTGCACAGTGTTGCCGAGGATCAAGTCATATTTCCTGCGGTAGATGGGGAAGTCTCTTTTGTGCAGGAGCATGCAGAAGAAGAAAGACAATTTAACAAGTTCAGGTGTTTAATTGAACAAATTCAAAGTGCAGGAGCAAATGTAACTTCTGCAGAATTCTGCTCTGAGTTATGTGCACATGCCGATCAAATAATGGACACTATTCAGAGGCACTTCTGTAGTGAGGAAGCTGAGGTAATCTTATTATTGACGACATCGACTTTATTATACTTGTGAAATTTGGGCTGAACTTGCTGCTTCCCCCCTTCTCCCTCTAGGTTCTTCCTCTTGCCAGGACACATTTCTCTCCTGAGAAGCAGCGGCAACTTCTATACAAGAGTCTATGTGTGATGCCGCTGAAATTGTTAGAGCGTGTTTTACCATGGTTTGTCTCAAAGCTAAGTGACGAGGAGGCAAGGTGCTTTCTCCAGAACATGCATCTGGCAGGTTGTCAATTCATGCTTCATATTTTTATGTCTTTATGTATTCTGCATGTTTTTTTTATGGCTTTTTCATTCAGCTATTAAAGCCATATGAGACATTGCTGTATGTGTGGTGCAGCTCCATCATCTGAAACTTCACTTGTTACTCTTTTCTCTGGATGGGCATGCAAGGGTCGATCCCAGGATATTTCCAGTCCTGGCAAGTTTATATGTTTGACTTCCAAGGCAATTGGTTGCTGTCTTTTAAATGAGAAAAATGAGTTAGAAGAAGGCTGTAGTCAAATGGTCTGTGCATGTGCTTGTCCACTTAGCACTAAGGATAAATCATCACTTCTGCAATACGTGAATGATGCTAGGCCAGTTAAAAGATGTAACTTCTCAGAAACATGTGGACATGCTAGTGAAAATGGTCACTCAGAGACAGTTGAACATGAAAAATCATTGTGTAGCCAAAAGCCTTGCTGCGTACCTGGATTAGGAGTTGATAACAGCAACTTAGGGATAGGTTCACTGGGTGCTGCAAAGTCTCTGCGCTCATTGTCTTACAATTCTGGTGCTCCTTCTCTAAATTCTAGTCTCTTTAACTGGGAGACAGAATTTATGTCATCTAATACAGAAAAAACTCAGAGGCCAATTGACAACATCTTCAAATTTCATAAAGCAATCCGCAAAGATTTGGAATATTTGGATGTTGAATCAGGAAAGCTTATAGATTGTGATGAGGCTCTTCTTCGGAAGTTCAGTGGAAGATTTCGTCTTTTGTGGGGTCTATATAGGGCTCATAGTAATGCTGAGGATGATGTCGTATTTCCAGCTTTAGAATCGAGGGAGACTCTTCATAACGTGAGCCATTCATACACTCTAGATCATAAGCAGGAGGAAAAACTATTTAAAGATATTTCTGAAGTTCTTTCAGAGCTTACACAATTGCATGACAGCTTAGAAAGGACAAATGATGAAGTTGATGCAGCTGGAAATGACTTCAATTCATCTGGTCAGGGTATTGACTGGACAAGGAAACAAAATGAGCTTGCTACGAAGCTTCAAGGCATGTGCAAATCTATACGGGTGACTCTGGATCATCATGTCTTTAGGGAAGAACTTGAGTTGTGGCCATTATTTGACCAACATTTTTCTGTGGAGGAGCAGGATAAGATTGTTGGTCGTATAATTGGAACAACAGGAGCAGAGGTTCTTCAATCAATGTTACCATGGGTAACTTCTGCACTTACTCTAGAAGAGCAGAACAGGATGATGGATACATGGAGGCAGGCAACCAAAAACACAATGTTTAATGAGTGGCTAAATGAATGGTGGAAGGGCGCTCCTGTATCGTCACAGGATGCAACGGAGTGTTTTGCTCTTTCGAAAGGTCTTTTTTTTGCTTTTGTTATTCCGCAATTTGTATTTTCTAGGAAGCTTTGACTATCTAAACATAAAGGGAGAATGATGACATTCTATTTTGTATGTAAATTGTTATGTTTACTCTTCTTTTGGTCTCTTAGGAACTGATTACCAAGAAAGTCTCGACCAAAATGACCAGATGTTCAAACCTGGCTGGAAAGATATATTTCGGATGAATCAGAATGAACTTGAGTCAGAGATACGAAAGGTTTCTCGAGATCCAACACTTGATCCACGAAGAAAGGCATATCTTATTCAAAACCTCATGACAAGGTTTGTTGTACGAACGACTGTTTATATGCATCATAAGTTTTTGTTCACAAGTCCTGTAATAAGTTGGAAATGGTCATTGCAGTCGCTGGATAGCTGCTCAGCAGAAGTTACTGCAAGCAAAAACAGAGGAAACAACGGAGGGGGAAGATGTACCTGGATGCTCTCCATCTTTTCGAGATCCAGAAAAGCAAGTGTTTGGCTGTGAGCACTACAAAAGAAATTGCAAGCTCCTTGCTTCATGTTGTAATAAGTTGTTCACATGCAGATTCTGCCATGATAAAGTCAGTGATCATTTAATGGATAGGTATCACTCTCATTTCCACTTAGGTCAATGTAGAGATGAACACTTAACAACTTATCTGAAAATAAAAATATGCTATAAAGTTGTAAGATGAAAATTCTAAGATTAGTTGAACCTATTCAGAAATATAAAGACTTAGAATTTCTGGATGAAAGTATTTAAAATATTATCTACTGTAGATCTGTTATAACATGTTAGTTTCTTGTGGTAGTCTTGATATTTTTCTTCAGTTATCTGCAAAAGTAATGCATGGGGAATGTAGTTTAAAATAAGGAGCTAAATAATTAATGCTACCAATGTTTACAACTCTACTTGTGTTCATTAATTTTATTCTCAGGTAGACTTTTTTTTTTTATTGTAATGATAATTTATTGGGGTTTTGAGGGGTTATGTAATAGTTGGAGGTTGTTGGGTAAATGAACGCAGGATCTGTTGGTTTGCTGGAGCTGCAGAGGAATTATAGGCTTTGGTCCTTAGAAAGTGAGCATGGAAAGAAGTGGACAACTGTAATGGTTTATCCTGGGGCAAATTATAAAGGCAGAAATATAATTGCCATTATTCTTACTCTGGGATTATATCTATGGTTGCTGCCTGCTATAGTAAAGGAAGATGATTTTTTCCTCTTTTTTCTGGAGAAGGCATGACAATCAATTCTTGCTCTTCTTATTGGTGATCTAGGCTAAGCTAGGTCCTCTTTTGGCATTGGGAATAAGAATGCAAATTTATTAGGCTGGGTCTTGTTTCAACATTATCTATATCCAACCTGAAACTAATTTGATCTGAAGATGGTTGGTGTTAGGTCATTTTGATTATGATAAGTGAAAAGCTTTGACAATTTGAAGATAGGTTTCAGGGTTATAATGCACTCTTTGGATCACTAGGTCACAATATCAAGAGCATGTAATAACTACTGAAAGGAAATATGATATGATTGGATTATCATGAAGAGTGCATGAACCACATGGAGAAGATTACAAGAGATTATTACAATCTTGAAAGTGAAGTTGCTTCCATTGGATAGCAAGTAAAATTAAAGGTAATGTGTGATTCATTTATCTGCTACTTTATTGAAGAACAAGAGCATGCTATGCCTTGAAAAAAACTAAAACAGCCTACCTATGATTTGTGATAATTATGTGCTGAACTTCCTAATTGAAATCAAAGTTTACTGAAATCAATGGTAGAGCAAAACAATCATTTTCATGAATATGAGATCTTCCAGGCTTCGTGGGGATTTCCTGGGTCATCTTGGTCAAGGATTTGATGTACAGGAATCTCCATTACATTCTCACAGATCTGCTGAAGAATATAGATTGGTCATTTCGTGCCTCAAGAATGGTAAAACATGAGTCCAAGGAATCATGGTAATCAAGCTGGCTATGCAAAATAAAGAGTAGGAAATAGGAATTTTGCAAAAAACTGCTTGATGCTAATTGTTGACAAGGTTAGGCAAATGTTTGATGAATGTTGCATGACATTGGAAGTGTTTGATATGCAAGTGAAGGAACTCTGTTGTCGTTGATATATGAATCAATCAACCTTTCTGTATTGGTTGTGGTCATGGAGCATAGAATCATTTTTCACTTAGCACCAATTATCAAGATGGAAAACGTCCAATTTGCCACTGCATAGCCCAGGGTTGTACAGGAATATGGTATGCCCAATTTACATGTTGGATTATAAGCAGGCGGGGAAGGTTAGGTGGCTATGCGAGAAGAGATGAAAAATACTTATAAAGAACCAATCCTTGTCGTGAACTACCAGCAATCTCTATTCATCGAATCCCATTATCATCAAGTTTGAGCAGTATGGTTGAGCACACTAGAGAATTCTATAAGTTATTCTAATCAATAAGGGTGTTGGGGTTTGAGGAGGTGATGGCAATGGGATATTGGGCTTGCCTTCCACTAGACATTTAGGATGATAAGTCTTTGACTGCACACCATTGAGCAAAACTGCTAGTTGGTGTTACAAATCAAGGATCAAAAAAAGGCATGGTAGCATCAGAATGGCACCTTTCAAATCCTGGATTACGAAACTATTTAACAGGGTAGTGGTTCGGTAGCAGACTAGATTGCCAGAGGCTAGAAAGCTTACACTGAAACTTGGCAGGCTTTAAGTGTGGGAGACAAGGCATAAAAGTAGTACATCCAACTCAGTGATTGAGTGTTGTAGTTGGAGAATATGACAAGTACCGGTTGGGCATGTATCAATGCTTTGATGAGGATGGTGAAATCTTAGGCTGATCAAGTGAACATTATTGGCATAGCTTAGCTGTTCACACCATGGCTGTGTTATGGACAACATTGTTCGTTAGTGGTCAACACCACGAGCATGATGAACCTTGTCTCCTAAGGCTGTTATTGGAAGTTGTCTCTGGAAGACCAAGGAGGTTCTACAGTGTTGTCTCATTTTGCAGGCTGATCATGTTGCCAATTGCAAGAGAGTTTTTGGGTGAGCATTAAATGACCTGTAATGCCAATACTGTGAGCTTAAATGACTGAATTTTGGACAAGGAAGGGCTGTAGTTGTGATTCGGGGCAACAACTATACTTTCTTTTATTTCATCTGCCTCCAAGAAGAACGAAGAGATGAGAAAAGATAGGAAGGAGAAAAGGAAGAGAAAAAATGGGGACGCAAAGAGAGAGAAAGAGAAGGATCCAGTCTCCTGCACTAATCACTAGCCAACCATTTCTCTCTCATATTGGGACCTTTAAAGTCAATTTTACTCTCACTTTTTTTTTTGATGTGAATGAGATGTGTTACCATATCTTGTGAAGTTCCTTGGGGCTTTAATGAAGTAGACATAAAGGTGTTAAAGTTACCATAGAGGTTTTACATCTCGATACTGGTACCGTATTGGCAAGTTGCAATATGACATAGTACGCACCCATATTGGCACATGGTAAAGATGCAAAATTGGAATGCCTATACTATGTGTCAATACAATACCATTGGCATTTGGAGTCCCTGTAGCATATTGATTTTGCCCGTACGATAACTGACATAATACGACATGCTTGAGATGGATGCTGTGGTTTGATATGTAAAACCATGGTTTCTGTTTTGCATAAATATAAAATCTCTTTTTTTTGTCAACTTTGTTTTGGTTTTGTCATTGTTGATCTCATGCTGATATATGGTCTCATGTAGCATGGCTGCATTTATTAGTGTTGCCAATATTCAACAAAATATCTAAAAAACAGATTAAATTTACTTATAGATATAATTTTTCGCTGAGGGTTATAACCAGGATGTTCAAAAAAACTAAAATAATGGATCGTAAATAATTGTAGGAGACAACTAAGGACCCATTAGATATGGAGCATGCTTTTCCAAATAGTGTGATTATGTGGCTGATCAGTGGGTGTTGGCTTACAGCTTTTGCTCCTTTTAATGCTTAAACCATAGCTAGGCTTTTCCCTTCAGGATTTATAGAACCTAAGCTGATGATGTTTGCTGTGTAAAGGCGTCCCTGTGGCAGTGTAGGCACCTGCATAAATGGATGTGATCTTGTGACCACATCTGATTGGTGTTGGGCCATACAGTGAGACACCACCAAGTGCCTCTGATAGGTCAAGCAACTTGCTTATGTGGTCCAACACCTACACATACGGACCATGTGGACAATTGCTTACAAGTCACTTCCTGTGGCAAAAGATTGACCTTAGATGTCCTTTTGAAAATTGGTAGTTTATATACTTTATATTTGGGCTAACAGGTAGGCACATTAAACTTAGTTATCAACTAAGTCGTGCATCTTTTCACTTCTTTTTTTTTTATTTTGAGATTGTTCATCATTTAATGATTTGTATAGCATACCTAAATTTGAACATACTTAGTGATGCAATATTTCTTTTGAAGGCTAAATGCTATATTCTGCTTCAAAATAGGCTCTCAAATGAGTATAGAAGTGTAACTTAAATATTCTTACTTTTCTTTTTTAATATATTATTTCTTTTCTTACTCTATTTATATCTATGAATTGTATTTATTTTAAATATCTTTTGAACGCCAACTTCATAGGTACCTGCATATGTACCTATATTCCGTATATGCACTATAGAGTACCTCAACTAGCTAGATACTGCTGTCAGTTCTTAAAACATTACACACGTGGGAAACCAAATGGAGTTAGGCATAACCATCTGTAGTCCCTTGGAATTTGGCTAATAGTTTTAATTTTACGTTCCAATTAAATGAGGATTAGTGGTGAGAATCACTATCACTATACGTGTGCTCATAACTACTTTGTCCGAGATTAGGAGTTGATTGATATGCCCAATCTAGATCAACAATTCACTTTTAGTAATGACTTATTCTGACCTTATTTAGGTTTTTTAGTGTTTCGAAAATAGAAATGCAGCTGCTAATTTTGCGGTTCGTTGTTGAAAGCTTGCTTTTGCTTTTTGCTTTATATTTGACTACAATTTAATTTTAGCTGCTTGTAGTAGCGACAGAGACTGCTCACTTTATTGAGATTATTAGAGTTTTGTTCATGCATGCCCTGATTAGTTTTTGGTCAGCCCCTAATTGTTTTTGACCATTTGTATCTCACAAGCCTTTTATTTGGAGAGTTATAATTAGTTGCTTAAATCTTATGACTCTAATTCCCCTTCAATGTATTCCATGAACAGTTATTGGATATCTTTGAGTTGTCACCTGTCTTGAGCTTTGATATCTTTCAATTAATTGATGACAATTACCCAATTTTAATATGTTTGAACTGGAAAATAATAAAGTCATAAATGGTAAGAGAGAATGTTGATATTATGCGTGACTTTGTGATTGCATTTTCTGCAGAAAAGCAACGACTGAAATGATGTGTATGCGATGTCTTAAGGTTCAACCAGTTGGCCCAACTTGCAAGACCCCCTCATGTGTTGGATTCTCAATGGCCAAATATTATTGCATTATCTGCAAATTTTTTGATGATGAAAGGTACTTTTGAAGCTTGACTACTGTTCTCAAGGATCTTATATTGGCATGAAGAAGTGTACATGTTCATGAACTGTCTTCAACTTGATCTTTTTTAATGCTGGAGCAGTTGTTGTAATTGTTATGACTTGCTTGTTAGATTGATTATTGCAGAAGCTCTTTAATTTTCTATATATTCATCTAGAAAATTAAAATTTGTGTTTCTGAATTATGGTTGATAGCCTGATAAGTGCTAGATGATTACTCTAGTTTAGTTTTTCTATTTGCAATTTGTACCACATGGATGAAGAACCTCTGTATTTCAATAAATGATTAGGATACCTTTTGCCTATCTTCCTGTCTCTCTAATGTAACCAAAGAGCAGGTCATAATAATGTAATGCGGAGCTGAAGATAATAGTGAAGGCAAGGAGAAAATTCTTCTACATAGTTATTGTTAATGTTTGCTTGCTGAGAGCAATAATAATGATTTAAAGCTTCCTAAAAATGTTTCCAAACCATTGGACAAACTTGATGATTGATTGGAACTTCTTTTGTTCTTAGAAATTCTGACTTAGATGAAATTGCTCTGTTTTATGTCTCTAGTATATAGACTAACCAGCTAACAAACACATCACTTTTTTTTCATGATTACAAAAAATTCTAAATCAATCTAAATTGGCAAGGATGGTTTGGGTGAGCGATGGATTAGAATTTGTATTACATAAACTTGGGTACATATTTTAGGTGCAGTTGTGTGTCTATGCGTGAGATCCTTCTAGTATCCAAGATTTTTTTTTTATAAAACTTTACCTAGTTTCACACCAGGACCCATCGTTAATATAGGTTAGAATGGCGACTCGTTTTTTTTTTTTGGCATGTTTTCTTGTAAAATCTTGAGGATTGTATCCAAATTTGGTTTTTTGTCTTATAGTTTCTGTCAGATATGAAGGTGGCCCCTATCAAAATTTGACTCTTTCCTTTCTTTTCTGTTTTTCAAGTTTAGCATAACCTTGGTGGCATTCTCCCTTATTGTTTTAGAATTTGTTAGGCATTAATTTAATTTTTTAACCTGCACTATTTTTAATTCTAGGGTATCTAT
>JAOXJJ010000725.1:14246621-14262485 GCA_025769935.1 Phoenix roebelenii | reverse complement strand
GGCATTTTTTTAATGCCCAAGCCCGAAAAATTTCGGGCCGGGCTGGGCGGGCCAGAAGGCCCGTGATCAGCTCTAGTTCCAACAAACATGTTGTTTCTGTTACTAATGGGACCACGGTTCCAGTTTTGGGATCTGAAAAAATTAACTTATTCTCTGGCTCTCCTAGTTCAAATGTTCTATTTGTTCCTTCATTTTCTTCACAACTCCTTTCGGTTGGAAAAATTACACGCTCGCTAAATTGCAATGTTATTTTTTTCCCCACTGCTGTTACCTTTTAGGATCGAACATCAGGGAGGAAGATTGGTGAGGGAGTTTATTTTCATGATCTCTACTTGTTTAAATCGTCTGACAGAGCATGTCACACTAGTGGTTTGACAGAAAGTCATGTTTTGCATCAACGGCTTGGACATCCATCCAACTGTATTCTGTCTTGTCTTTTTCCTTCATTACTCATTGAGTCCTCTGCTTGCGATGTTTGTTAGTTATTTAAGCAGACTCGTTTACCTTTTAGTAATTCAAAGTCTCTGACTGCTGACTTCTTTGAATTAATTCATTCTGATTTATGGGGTCCTGCACCTATTGATTCTTGTGATAGCTATAAATACCTTGTGTTGTTTATTGACGATCGATCCGGTGCTACCTGGATATACTTATTGAAATCCAAAACTGATGTGTGCTTTGTTTTCAAAGAATTTCATAGTATAGTGATCAATTAATTTGGAGCTAAAGTGAAATTTTTTCGTCCTGACAATGGTTCTGAGTTTGTCAAAGGTACTTTACCTGATTATTTATGCAGTCAGGGAATCATTCATCAAACAACCTATGTTGGTATTTCACAACAAAATGGTGTTTCTGGAAGAAAAAACTGGCATATACTAGAGATCACCCGAGCTCTTTTGTTTCAAATTAATGTTCCAAAAAAGTATTGGTCACATGGAGTTTTGACTGCAGTCTATCTAATTAATCGACTTCCCAGTCGTGTTCTCGATTTCAAGTCACATTTAGAAGCTCTTTTAAACTGCAAGCTTGATATCTCACACTTGCGGATTTTTGGCTGTGTATGTTATGTTCATCAACAGGCGATTCATCATGATAAGCTAGATGCTTGTGCCACTCGTTGTGTATTTCTTGGATATTCTTCTACAAAGAAAGGGTACAAGTGTTATGATCCAGTATCACGAAAGTTGGTTATTTCTCGTGATGTTCGATTTGATGAGTCTAAGCCTTCAAACCAAAAAGAAGGATGGAAATTTGCCACAGGGGGGGTACTTATCTGATTTGGTACCACTTTCAATAGCGAGCGTCAACCCTATGGTGATTGAGGAACAAGAACCAGAACATGTGCAAACTACAGCCGATGCAGAGCCTGGATCTTTGGCACTAGGGGACTCTACTCAGTCTAATATTTTTCCTACCGAAATAATCCCATGGTGGTCAAGTAGAGAGTCGCGCCCTCTAGTTGCATTGAAAGACTTCTTTACTTATCAAGCAGTATCTTATCCAATACAAAACTATGTGACATATGATAAAGTTGCTCATTCTCATGTTGCATTCTTAAGTGCTATATCTAATGAGAATGAACTAACAAACTTTCAAGAAGCCAACTCCAAGCCTGTTTGGAAACAAGCTATGAAAGAAGAACTCCGAGCTCTTGATGAGAATAAAACTTGGACTATTGTCAAGCTGCCATTGGGAAATAAATCTGTGGGATGTCGTTGGGTATACAAGATCAAGTATAACAGTGACGGTACCATAGAACGATATAAAGCAAGACTTGTTGCTGAGGGATTTACTCAGACATATGGAGTAGACTACACAGAAACTTTTGCTTCGGTTGCTAAGATAAATACTTTTTGGGTTCTTCTATCTCTTGTTGTCAATTATGGTTGGAAACTTTTTCAGATGGATATAAAGAATGCCTTCTTACATGACGATTTAGAAGAGGAAGTTTATGAGTATTCCACCAGGACATCATTTAGTGAACGAGCCTGATCTAGCATGCAAGTTGAACAAAACTATCTACGGTCTCAAGCAATCTCCACGAGCTTGGTACGCTAAGCTCAGTCATGTGCCGATAAATATTGGGCTTAATAGAAGCTGTGCAGATCCTTCCCTATTTGTCAAGAAAGGTTTTTTTGGCACCACTATTGTTCTTGTTTATGTGGATGACATAGTAATCATTGGAGATGATCAAGGTGAAATTTCAAAACTCAAGGCTCTTTTCCATTAAAAATTCGTCATTAAAGATTTGGGTGTTCTAAAATATTTTTTGGGATTAGAAGTTGCTTATTCAAAGAAAGACATCTTTCTTAATCAAAGAAAGTTTGTGTTGGATTTATTACATGAAATAGGAAAAATAGGAGTGAAACCTGTTGACACTCCTATTGAGAGTGGAGGCAATTTTTATGCGGATGGTGAACTGCTATTTGATGTTGGTCAATTTCAGCGATTAGTTGGTAAACTAATCCATCTCACAATTACTCGCCCTGATATCTCTTATGCAGTGAGCTTGGTTAGTCGCTTTATGCATGCTCCATGAGTTAATCACATGACGGCTGTTAATAGAATACTGCAATACTTAAAAGGATTACCTGGAAGAGATATATGGATGCAAAGGAACAGACACAATTATATTAGTGCCTATACCGATGCTGATTGGGCAGGATGTCAAATGGATAGAAGATCCACAATAGGGTATTGTACATTTGTGGGTGGTAACTTGGTGATATGAAAAAGTAAAAAACAAAATGTTGTCGCACGTTCAAGTGCTGAAGCAGAATATAGAGCTATGGCATCCACTACAAGTGAAATTATTTGTCTTTGTGCTTTGTTACAAGATTTGGGATTTGACTCATCGCAGCCAACGAAGATGTTTTGCAATAATCAAGCTGCAATTCATATTGCTTCAAATCCTGTGTTTCATGATTAAACAAAATATATTGAGGTTGATTGCCATTTTGTTCGAGAAAATGTTCAAGGCAATATTATCTCTACTTTCTATATTCGCAGTAATCAACAACTAGCTGATATTTTCATAAAAGGTTTACTAGTAGTCCGGTTCCAAGAGATTTTGTCCAAGTTGGGTGCTATTGATATCTTCGCACCAACTTGAGGGGGAGTGTTGGCGAGAAGCGAGAAATTTGGGCGTGATTTATGGTGGATTAGGTAACAGAGATTTAATAAGGCTCCTAATTAGAAGATACGTTTGAATTAAATGCGGTTGTTATGGAGAGTTTTTCTCCTACAATTGTTTGAACATGACACCCCTATCAATCCTTATATTACCTGAAAATCTCCTCTTTTGCATGAAGAGGCCAAAAAGGACCGAGTCCTCTCTGGCTTTCCATGAAATTTTTTATTTGCATTCAAATTGATTGAGAGAACAGGCAGCACTGGAATAAATAGGAAGCATAATCTTGATAAGAATAACAGATGATGCAATTTTGATGACCGCACCGAACTCTATTGGTAAGGCTATCTCTAGTAGAGTCCATTATTCCCATAGGTACAGAAAAATTTACTTCGATTGCATAGCCTAACCCGTGTCCCCTTTTTTTGAGGAACCTACAGACTGATTTAAATAAGAAAACGCTATAGATTCCAGTTTAGTAAGAAATATTTCAACTACTTGGTTTAGATTCAGGAAACTACAACAAAATGTGATACATCACTCAGTTATGATAACTACTAGAGAGAGAGAGAAAAAAAAAAGAGCAGCATTTGACAACTCCAGAAAGCAGCAACTTTCAATGCAAAAAAGCTGCAATGCTCCTTCCAAATCCACAAATACTCCTATGAACAATTCCTCTACAAAACCCGAAACACCACCTCGTTTGTACATGATGCTTTTGCCCACACATGGTCGTATACAAAGTACAGCTCACAAGTCTGCATCTAATACACTGCAGTATGCTCCTTAAGAAGCTTTTAGCATTCCAATGTCTCAATTCAGCACAAACAAAAATCTATCACTGTCTCATCAATCAGTACCTGGAGTACGTCACCCTCAATCTGCATACAAATTTCAAATGCTTCGATTTTGAACTCTGTCCATTTTCTGGTTGAAAGGTTCATATCCTTCTCAATCAGCTCATCTAAAGTCTTCCCAGCGGAACGTGTCCATCCTGTTATCTCCTTCTCAACCTCTTTTGCCAACCTATCTGTGCCTAAAAACAATGGGAGAATCGACCATGCCCTGTAACCAGAACTACAGAGGCAGCTGTATTTAGAATCCAAGCACTCTATCATGCAGTCAAAATGAAGCCGCCTAAGTGAACTCCCCTCTTTATTCTCTGTGAAACCAGAACTGCATTTTGAACTAATATGAGAAGCATCTATCATAGTTTCTACCATATCATGAAGAAACAAATCTATGGACAAGTTATCTGCCGCATTTGACCCAAACGAGGAACTGCTCTCAAACAGCAATCCAGCATTGGAAATAGCATCGATGTAATACCCGAGCTTACCGTCCTTGAGTTCAGGTTTACAGGAATAGATACTATGCATAGTTGAAATATTGTCAACCGGGCAGGCAGTGTTCTCAGTATCAAAATTCCCAATATTAGTAGAAGATGCAGAGTCTAAAAGATCACTTTCTCGATCCAACGCTTGTATCTTGCTGCAGGAGCTTACAGTGGAGTCTGGCTTGCATCCTGAAGTAAAAGTCATACAAAAATAATCGAATAGGATTGTAAATTACAAAGGCAGAAATCAACTCAAACTGACTTGAAATCATATAAAAATGTAGGATCGGGGAATCAAAAAAAAGCAAGGACGCTATGGTTCTAGTAATGAAATGGATGCAGTGTGTACAAAAGAAAAACAAATAAAAATGTTGAAATTGTCAAATTGTGTAAGTTTCATTGAACCAGGCAGATGGTGTCCACCAAAAGAAAAAAATTGTTGTGCACCAAACAAGAAAATACTAACGAAAAAAAGAGGGACGGGGATGTTTAAACAACAAGGAACATGGTCATGGTTCACTGTTTTGGCAAAGGTAGAAGTCATTTTCACACCTGAGCAGCCACTGGGACTCCAAGAATAGCAACTGTCATTTGAGAAAGAAGCTTCAAGAATTGATATTGGGCTAGGATGATCACCATCACTGGCGGTATATGCCATGGATATCCCTGTTTTTGCTCCTGCCTGAAGAGATTGACAACAAAACTACAGTCACCAGAAAAGCCTTTCAATTAATACCTTTTGGGGAAAAAATGTTGATTTCCATATGGCTAGAGGCCATTAACTGCCATCCATCACAACATACGCAATGTAAAAATGCATACAAAGCAAAAACCACTGTGCTACTAAACGATACGAAAATGCATGATATATGGATGCATCATTGCTGAGTGCTAATACTGAAGAAGGGCCCCACGGACATGCACCGATGTTACCTGGCAAATGACATGGTCGTAAAATGTCTAGGTATCTAGAAGAGTTGGAAGGAAACATTTAGAGAATTGTCCACAGGGACATATCCATATTTAATAGATGTGTTTGTAAATTTATGTAGATATATGTGAATAATGAATAATTAGTTGGGTGGTTTCTCAATTTGATAAGAGTTTGAAGAGGTGGAACATCAAAATCTTCAGACAACTGACCAGAGAGGCTACTGTAGAGTGGAATGAGTTTGCGACCATGTTATCTCAAAAAGCTCCGAGTAACAGAAAGACATGGTTAGATGGAAGGGAAGAAGGGATTGGAGATACAACTGCAAGGATCTCCATAATTTCATCAGCTGCGGTGGAGTCCAGTTGCCTTTCTTCAATTCTCATTGGAAAACCAATGAACAGGAAAAGATTAAAGTGTTTATGCGGATCGTGTTAAACAATAAATCAAAAATGAAGGAGAACTTGCTAAAGAAGGGTCTACATTGTATACTTTGTGGTAATGACAGAGAGATAAATAATCATCTTTTTCTTAGATGCCCCTTCACAAGTGCACCTTGGTCCTTTCTTAGATGAATGCATGCTCAGGGCAGGGCTGCTACAGTTCAATCACTCTGGACTACGTGGACGAAGAAAAGAATCCCCTGACAATGGCGTCTAGCTTGGGATCAATTAAATTTTGCAATCTGCCTGGGAGTTTGGAGAGAGAGAGGGAGAGGAACAATGGAATCGTCCTTCAAAAGAACAGTTACATATAAGATGTTATCAGAGCTGTGATGGACCAACCACTGTGTAATAAGAAGACTTCAGCAGTTCACCATGCTCCAAAACCTCATAGATCCTTACGCTAGAAGTCGAAAAGTGCTTATTTCCTTAGCTTTGTTCTGCGGGAGTTGAAGTTATGGAATTTAATTTTTTTTCCCGCTTTTAGTATAATCAATACATTTTAATTTTCTTCTTGTCATTTTATTTCAATAAATCAGGTCAAGTTTCCTCCCCTTTTCTGCAATGAATAATTAGTTGAGCCCATTGCATTGCAGTTTGGTAGGATTTGCGAAAACTTTGCTAGTTATACTTGAAAACTTCTAAGTAGACGTGTCATGACTTCATAAATGACTGTGATGATATCATGTATTGTTAATTTGAAGTTTCAAGAAGTTTGGTGTCAGGTGTCCAGATATGCCCAAATTTTGAAGTGTCCCAGTAACACTAACTTATGAACACCCTGCTTGACTGTTCAACCAGATTAACAAATTTTAGAGTTAATGCTGTTACATTAATAATGTCAAAGCATGATTAACCAGAATGCCCCTGTGCCACTGAGTATAACTATATGTTGAATGTGGCTAACGAGAGCTACTAATGAAACCTACAAAGTACAAGATTATGATGATGTGGTATAAAAGAGGTCACCATCCACTGCAGATTAGATGAAGAAACTTTCTAGAAAGTAGTCAAAATAGTTAATTAGGCTAGTTGTTAACATGCATTTCATGAAAGGAGTCAAAAGGTAATAACCGGCCATCAAATTGAAAGGAGAGATAAGCTGATCATGACTTCTATAAAAAGCTACCTGCCATACTCTTTTGAGAAGGTTTTGAGCAAGTTTGAACTATCAATCTTAATCCTTCCCTCATTCCCTACTTAACAGTATCAATGTCCTTCTAATCTCGCCTTATGAGAACCATAACATATATCAAAAACTCAGTAGGTATAATGCAAGTAAGCACAAGCTTCTTTGATTCCATCCCAACAAAACAACATAAAATCTATATCATAAAATCTAGATAACATAAAATCTAGATGGCATTTAACATGTCGGCTTGTCTGACTACTTAATACTAGAAATCATAAAGTCTAGATCATAAGATCTAGATAATGTTAAATAACATTTAGCACTTCATAGTAGATATAATGCAAGTAAACTACTTAATAGTCATTTAACATGTCATACACAATAACATAGAATCTAGATCATACTCAAAATAAAGTGTTGTTTGATTGCAACTATACTACACAAATTAAGCTCCCTTGGCTTCATCCCATATCCATGCTAAACAGAACTAAGATATTGTCCAGATCAAGGAGAATGAACACTCCCTTTAGAAAACTTGAACCATCCATCAAAACAATGCAAATCTAAAAGGACTGATGCAAGTACAAAAGAAAGCTGACCTGAAAGTTTTTATTGATAGTAGGTGTGTCACCATGAGAATTGGCATCATTAGACAAGTCAGTGCAGTCATAACATGAATTATCTTTTGGGCCCAACCTACTTGGCAATCCATCACCATTTCTCTGAGGTGGGCGAGATCCATTTTTAAGGGCAGATATCAGCTCTTCAAAAACAGATGCAGGAGATCTTCGTGGAAGAGCACCCCCTGTTTGTAACTCATCTTGGACCAAAGACTCTCTGATTTGTCCTAGAAGAGCAACCAGTGGATCCTCTCCTTGGGTCATTCCTTTCTGAGATGAGAAGTTTCCTGTTTCTGCATCTGATACCAACTTTCTCGAACTAGAAGCATCATGAACAAGTTCTTTAACACCGCTTCTCTTACCTACCACATTTCTGTGGGTGGAAGACCTAGAACCTTGACTCATCGGTGAAGTGAAAGAAACTATACCTGTATTCCCGCCTCTGCTACCAACTTGCACCTGTTTCCATGACTCAGTTTTGGTATTGTTTTTATTGATAGAATGATTAACCATAACCCTTGTCGCTGTTTCATTAATCAAGTCACGTCTGGCACTTCTTTGCTTCATTGACCTTACGTTAACCATTCCTGCATTTCCAATCTGAGAGTTACCCACCAGTCTTCTTTTCTGAGCAACGTTCTTCTTTTCCAAATCATTCCTTTCCATTTCCATTCTAGTTCTCTCCAAAACTTTAGATGGGGATCTGGAACGCATACAATTGTTCAGGTTTCTGTTCAAAGCAACAAAATCCTTGGTCCCATTTGACGCATATGGTTCTCTCCCGCAGTGTTGTCTTCCACACACTTCAGAACCCACAGATGCTTTCTCATTAACTGATGGTAACTGGTTTTGCCTCAAATTATTCTGTTTGAGGGCAGATCTTGAAGCTAGTTCCACTCTGGCCTTGCACAGGTTCTGATCATATGCTTTATGGCACTTCCTTTCCATCAAGTCCTGAGCTCTGCTCTGGACATTGATCTTAGCTTGAAGAGCCAGAGATGTCGCTCTACTCTGACCACTCTCTGGTGAATTCTGCACATTGACATTGCCATGAACAAGAAGCGAAGCTGTTCTGTTTGGACCAGACAGCACGGCTGGAGGTTTCGGCTTATTTTTTTCATACCCACCACCATGGGAAGACGAAGCATTATTCAAATCTGAATCACAGTGCCCATTCTCAGTTACCTGCGTCTCCTTGGTGCCTGCCATTAGCCCAGTAACTTCAACTACATTTCCACAATTCTTACAAGAACCAACGAGCAAATCATTCAATGGTTCTCCAGAATTTCTGAGAAACAAAGCAGCATTGGATCCTTCTCTACCGACTCGCGAGGAGCTGATATAAGTAAGGGCGCATCTCCCCTGATTCCTGGACTGCAGCCCCGGTTCAAGGATCTTAGTCGCAGCCTCCATCAACCGAGCTTTGTTCCTTCTCGAAAACATCCTTGGGCTCTTCACAGGGGAAGCGAGCTTTTGGTGCTGCCTTCTCGAGCTCGATAGCATGTTCCTGTTGAACTGGAAATCGTTGGAACTGAACCGGGAAGTGACTCCAGTCTTCTGGACCTTCTGAGGCCTCGTCTCGGCCTTTCCATGCCCACCCGTTTCCGAGCAAATTTCTTCAAGCTCGGAAGCCTCATCAAGAGTGCCATCGAGCTTGGAACCCAAAGCATTCCTTGTGTTTTCACGGCGAGCAACAGGCATAGATTCGAGGCCCATGAGCTTGGCCACCAAGCCAGGAGCACGCATCCCGTCGCCCAGACCACCCGGGGAAGAAGAACAGCTGGTCTCATCCTCTGATCTTTTCGTATTCGGAAAGCCTCCATTGTTCTCATCAGCAATCTAAAGTTTTGGAGAGATTATAAAAAAAACTGGAGCAGAATCTTTACACAGAAATAAATCAAAACAGAAATCTCGTTAAAATGAAGAAGAGGTACCAGTAACAGCTTTGCCATGGATACTTTCTGCATCTTCTCCTCTCTACCAGCAATTTTTTTTGACACCCTTTTCGCGGCACCAGAGACTGCATTACCAGAAAGAAAGAAACAAAGATGACGATCAAGAGACAGTTAAAAAGATGAACCAATTGAGGCCATTCTTGCTTCTTGAAGCACTAGAGATCGAGATACGGGTCAATGTGTCACCTGGAGGGAGGAGTTTCTTGGAGAAGAGCTTCTTCTTCCAATTGAAGAGCTGGAAGAAGACACTGATGCATCCGCCGCCAGGCTTCTGCTGCGGCGGCCTCTGCCTCTTCTCCGTGATCGCCAAGCTCGACGCCGACGCACCATCCTTCATCTCTTCCAAAACCTCTACTTTCCCATCAAACGGACTTCTTCCAACGCAACACGGGCAATCTGATCTATGTGAAGGGCCAGGAGTCCCCGGGAGCGGAGAGGCAAGGAAAAGCAGGAGGACACTGGGGTGTCTGCGGCATCAGCACGCGAGGCTGCGCGGGTACAGCTGCCAACCGGGCGATTCCCATCGCCACACGCAAACCGAAGCAAATCGACCCAGCTGAAGCGGTGCACACGATGCAAAACTGCGAAAAGTTGCAAAAAGAAAGAAGGACCAGAGAGAGAGAGAGATGGAGAGGACCCTGGAAATCTCTGAGGCCTTGAAAGAACAGGTGCAGTGTCCGAGGGAGGGGGATTCCCACCTGCAGTGAAAGCAACGTTGCCGCTCTCTCTTTATTTCTTTTACAGCGAAGCTTGTGAGCCCAGGGGAAAACCAGGGGGACTGCGGCCAATGGTAAAGTACTGTTGTGGCTGTCGAGTGGTTGATTTCCCAGAGGGAAGGCTCTTGCCGGGCACTGGGAGCTCAGCAGCTGAGCTATTTCTTATTTTTATTCATACCACTGCCATAGATCACAGCTAGAAAGAACCAAGTTGTTGATTACTCAACATCCAAAACTGGATCACTAGATTAAAGTTAAGGCCTGGAACAGTGGATTTGCAAGCTTAACAGTTTTTCCTGTTCCTTTTTAAATTATCATGCGTTTTCAAAGCTTCAAAGCGTCGCAATCACAATAAGGACAACAAGAAAAAAACGGGGATCGCGTCTCCTTCGTCTTGGCAATTTTTTCACCTTTTCCTATTTCCTCGTGCTTCTGAGCGGTTGTTTTCATCCGTGTCGCTACGGTTCACGGGTGGAGCGCCACCCACTTTAGTGAGATGACGGGAGCGGTAGCAGAAGAGGAGTTCTTTCGGCATGAACGTCTAAATCTAAGGATTTATAGCCTATAATCTGGTGAAGGCTGTGGCTTCTACTGTTTCACCATGGCTGAAAGGGACTGCTCCACGTAACAAACAAGAAAGACGGGCTGTCACTTAAGGGTCTGGGTCTGTTAGCCACTGTGGCTGCCTGCTTGGCATCCAATTGCCGAGAAATTAACGATTTAACCCCGACAAACCTTTTGATGCGACGGAGAGTGGACAGGGGAAAAAAAAAAGGTAGTAGCTTTTTTTTCCCCAACCAAACCCTCCTCGGCCGGTGTTCCCGGCTCTCCGGTTGCCAAGTATCGCCGCCGAAAACCCCAACTTTGTCCCATCCTTGTCCTCCTCCGCGCTAAATCTTAACCTCCTCTTGTGTTCCTCCTCCGCTGCTGCCTTCTGCTCTTCGACCTTTTTCTGTTCCTCTTCCGTCTCCTTGACGGCGGCAGCAATGGCCTCTGGCGACCCGACGCCCCCGTTCTCCGGCTCCGCTTCCCGCTTCACGAGGGGATGGAGTCGCCGTCGACCATCCCCTCGTGATCCTCCCGGCGGCGTAGCTCTGCAGTGGAGACGATGCTCGACTTCCTCGTCCGCGTCCGCCGCTTCACCTCCTCGATCTTCCGCTGGATCGGCCGCAGCTCCATAGCTGGCACCGGATTTGACACGGTGTGACCCATTGAACACGAAGAAAGAAAGAGAGAGAGAGAGGAGTGTGAGAGAAGTCGAAATTTTGTTCGAGGGGAGACGAGAAGAGATTAGGGATAGGTTGGGGGCTTTTTCAAGGAGATTAGGGTTAGGATTTGAGGTCGACGCGGGCGGCGGAGAGGGTGGTGCGATGGGCGAAGCAAACAGTAAAGGCGAAGCCGACGAAATGCAAGGGCAAGGTCATCGTCATCGGCGCCGGCGGTACTGGGCGACCGGGAGCCGGGACCACCGGACGAGGAAGGTCAGCTTTTGGAAATAAAGGTACGGTTTTTTTTTTTAATAATCATTCCCCTTCTCCTCTCTCCATCACCAGAAGTAGACGGCGTTTGAGGTGTCATTAACTTGCCAGCTCGACGCTACCCTAACGCTCCTCGTATGCTGACGCATTAATTTGCTAATTTTCTATGTTATATTTTCGTGTTATCCTTGCATTACTCTCTTGCCGAAACGTTCTGACCATGGCCATGGTCACCAAACCTTGATATTTGCCTACGAATAATCCAGCTCAAACTGGAGAAAAAAACTTACAGGTTTGGGTGTAGGCAATTGGTCCATTAATCGGGCTTGGATACAATATCTAACACATTTAATTCGGATTGATTTGTGTATTTGGAATTGGTTTGCTAGACTACTTCGATTTAGATGTTTTCCTGCCAAAGTTAATGAGATCTGGACAATTTGGAGGCCAAACTCAGGCTAATAAAAGCTTCAGATATAGAGTAGATGCGGTCATCTTAGTGTTGTTGTGGTCTCTCAGGCTTAAAAGAAATTTCGGTTTTGAAACAATCATCATTCAGCTAGAGAAGAATCCGAGAGTTTTCTGCTCTTGATTAAAGACTGGATTTCAGTGATTTCTGGGAGGAAAGGAGGAAAGCTTAAGCTGTTTTGGATTTATTTCCTTAATAACTTTGTAACTTTTTTTCTATCCTCTTGAATTTTTATCTTCTGAATGTTTTCTACTGGCTCAGTTAGCCTAAGCTAGCCATTGCTCTTCTAATAAATTCTGATCCGGATTTGCCTGATTCTTTTTCTCAAGAAAATCAAAATAATTCAGATCAACTTGTTTCATAATTCGAACAGATAGACAAGATTACACCTAGATTTTAAAATGGTTCATACCAACCCATTTAACCATGTGTTGTAGTGTTGACTAGTGATATGTTTAAATTATAGTTTTGGATGCTGTAATCGAGCAGTAAGTAAAATGTGAAATTAGTGGGTTAACCATAGTTTATAATTAACCATGTCAAGCCGCTCTTTTAGATTGTGCTCAAGAATTTCTAGTTAGCTCGTTAGACATGTCAACTTTGAAATGCCTTAACCTAATTTGTTTACTAAATAAATGTGTTAACTGTGCTAGATCATTTTATCAGCTTCAATATAGAGTTGCCTTCAAGCTCGAGATCCTAATGCTTATTAAACAAGTGCATGCAGTCGATAATTTTGTCAACATGCATGAACTCAATCTATTTTTCTAAAAAAAATATTCATCGGAATCAACCTGGTCTGGTATTTAGGGTTTTCGTCTTGTATGATATAAATATAAAATTTGGCTCTAATATTTCGATCGATATAAATTGATAAAATCTGAGATATTAGCTCGAAGGTTTTTCTATCACTCTTTTTTTGGCTTTTCAGATATTTTTTTTAAAAAATAATAAATTTTGAAATTAATATTTAGATATAATTTTAATCATGGGTTTAATATACAACTAAGATTTTGATATCTTGATTTGAAAATGCCGGCTGAGATCTCTCTTTTTTTTAATTTTGTCTAATTTTTCTCGGTCACAACTCACAACCATTGACTGAGATAACAGATATATTGAGATTTAAAAACTTTATTGATACCAAACCTAATGCAAATGGAAGTAATGGGCATGGTGCATTCGTTGAGGTGGCATAATTCCTGGATGAGAAATGAATCCGCTCGAATACTCATATGTAGGTATCATATGGTACCTACATGCGCAGACCAGGGTAGATTAAAACAACCCAACTTTGCCATCTTGGAGGAAAATCGGGATTCTATCCTATCCCACAGTTTTTCCTTCATTTTTTGTTTGATTTTAAGAACATGATAATTATTTATTCCTACTTAGTTTCAAGTCTTAGGATCCTTTAATTGGAGAAATGGATGCCAACCAGCTGAAATAACAGTTCAAAACAAGTCAACCTATTCATATTTAGGCCGGATTGCACTTTGATTTTACTATGATTGCAGTTCCAGACTTCCTCTTTTCTAATGGCAGAATTGTGTTGCCAAAACCTTCTGAAGGAAGGTTTGATGTTGTTTGATAAGCTCAGCTGTGTAATGGCACCAAACAAACCCAATACTATTTCTAGAGCAATTTGATTTGCTGGATATGTGTACCCCTATCATCTGGTTGGCTCTCAGTTCTATACCTTTCTGGTTTATTGCCAATTTATTCTTTTAACATCAAATTTTCATAGAGCGGAGCAATCTCTCAAAATCACATGATTTTACATGGCTTGCATACGTTTTATTCAATGGCACATTGGATATGCAAAACTCCGGCATATTCTTGAAGCCCTTTAAATAAATATACGCCTTTCCTGGGTCGAGAGCTTCCTTGAGTGGTCTTGAAGCAGCTAAGTAGCAAGAATCTAAGTGCTTAGAAAGTGAACGTTACTTGCCAAAGAAAAAGAAATGGTTGTTTGAACATAACTATTTCCATGCCACAAGGTTTACGTAAGACTGCATTGGCAGCAACATGAAATAGTCTTGTTTCTAGACAAACCAGCAGGTGTCACCTCACTTTTTTTTTTTTGCTTAAAAAAAAGAGGTAGGGCGAAGAAAGGGACAAGCCCCCCCTGCGTAGCGGCCCCCACTGGATCCCCATCCCATCAGGAGAATGTTCGATGCGGGCAGAAATAGCCGTGTGTTGGGCACCCTGACTGGTTTTACTCATGCCTTCCCCATCCATGGGTCCGACTCAGCTACCCCTTTGGGCTCTAGCTCGAGTCCCAAGTGTGAGTACGTCACACCTGGCATCATCCCGGTTATTAGCGGTCCAAGAGCGGTCCTATATCTCATGTTCAAGTAGTGGCCGAAGCCACATTTTAATCGTCATCGCAGCAACTCGAACTTGGGACCATGAGGTTAGAATTTCTGTCCAGTGGTATACCATCTTGGTGGCTCACCTTACTTTTTTTTGGCCACCGTCACCCTGCTGCATGATGAAGCACGGAAACATCTTATGGGCAAGCAAGGACTCATTACCCGAGCCATCTGACATCTATAAAAGGATCATCTAAACTATGATGCCACCTCAAGACATGCAACATGAATCTCTTGGTCATATTGGAGTCATCTAAAACTTTGAAGAGCAAAACATATACCATCAATAATGTTACTTTACCGTCGTACCAATCCAATGATGCAGTAAAAACTGACATGATTGTAGGAAGAAAACAAAAAAAATGTGGGCATGAGATAAATCATAAAACATTTTCATATTTGTAGAACTATCTATTACACTATGTAAAATGATTAGTTTGACGTCATATGCCAATAAGATCAACTAGCAGAATTATTTAAGTGGAAGCATAGGTGTGCACGCATGCAGTTTTGGAGTGTGCCAGCTTGCTTTCTCCGATTACCGAAAACTTCCACTCTGAAATTCCTTTTGATGAGTTTTGGAACAAAAAACTAATTTCACATTTAGAAGAATAATTGATAAGAGGTGGCAATTTGCGGTCGGTCACGTTCGAGCAGGTCATCCTCATACATAGATTAAGGCCCAGAGTGCCAAACCTGAATCCAACCCGACTTGCTATCGAGTCAAAACTCGAAGCCGACCGGCAACCAATCTGTCGACTCTCAATTGGCCTTGTAGGGCAACTTCTTCATATGTTTTAGACTTTTAATGCTAAACTCATCTCTTCTTTTATTTTCAAGCCTCTATTGTTTTCAAAATATACATAAATATCAGTAAAAATACATAATTTTATTAGTCATACAAATCTCTTTCTATGATCTAATTGTTCGAAAGGCTTTAAACCAAACTCGACCAGACCAAGTAGGTTTGTGGGTGATGTTGGCCGAGTGAATTGCTACCCCTATTTAATGTAATAGAGATAATATTTTTAGATTATATTGTGGCCCGAGTAGTTAGAGAGAGAATATAGATAGATGTTGAACCGACTCAATGCATGAGTTCAAATAACCCCTATTGGTATATAACTCAAATTTTGATTAGGTTAAAGTGGTGTTTCATGTAGGTCTAATAAGGACACAGGTGGATCATTTATGGTTGGGCCATATATTGCTTAACTGAAACTAACTCATATCTTAACATGGTCAAAATTACTCCGCATATCCTCAAAAAAAAAAAAAA
>JAOXJJ010000725.1:14215184-14237529 GCA_025769935.1 Phoenix roebelenii | reverse complement strand
CGCCCGCCGACGGATCGCCGCCCACCGACTCGCACCGGAGCTCCTCCCCCTCGGCCGAGTGGTCACCCCGGGTCCAATTTCAAGCAACACCGTGCATACACTGTTAGCGGAAGTGTCGACATAAAAAGTCGAGCAAGTAGTTGCGCAGCTGATCTATGATCTCGAGGCAGAAGAAAGAGCAATAGGGTAGTGAACTGTCAAATCTGTATCTTTTTCATGCAAAGGTTGCGGGATCAAAGCATTCTCCAGTGTCTGATTCTAATTGTCTTGCGGGCAGAGACATCTATATCTAGAAGCTATCTTGGTAATTTTTTAAATTGGAATCCTATAAGAGTGATTGAAAGTGTGCAGTGCCCGCATCATCATATGATGCAATAACCATGTATAGCACCTTCAATTGCCCCTAAACCTCCTATTGTGAGTGGACACCACCACATGGAATGTGGTTGATACCATGGTGGTGATGTGATAATCCATCATGGGTTGTGTAACAAGAATAAAGTTACAATGGATCCATATTTTTCAAACAAGAAAGTATACACACACACACACACACATTGGGCAATTGGATGTAGGCTCTCAACCCTCTACGGCAATAATATATGTGAGATACTAGTATCTAGTTGTTTAGATGATGTATATGCGGGGATAACAAATACCCAATATTTCATTGTCTATTTGTCTAATCTATGTTTGATCATTATTTCCTAATATCATTGTGTTGGACTAATAATTTATCGCTTTGTTAAAAAAAGTTCATTAGTTGTGAAAGAAAATCAAAAGGATTTGAAACTTCAGGATCACAATTGTTTGGTATGGTTGAACCTTGAAGTTGTTTTCTGTCTGGATCAGACTTAGGTGGCAATTAGGTCGTTGATGCGACCACCTAGATCAGTTAATCTTTCATGGGAGCCAACAATTTTGACTCTTAACGATAACTCATATAGCAGCTTAAAAGAGAATCAAGGGAGAATATGAGAGTCAAAATGCTTCGGTTGACTCTCACATTATGCAAGATCTATATTTATGCAAAATATTGTGCGCTGATTCTCATGGATATATTTATACAAGATCTGTATAATATATACGATTTACTAAAATGTGGATACTGTCGCTCGTAGCTGAAGAAATCTATCTCTAACAATCGCAACCTGTTGGTGCCATTGTATTTTATGCCCAAAGAAGCCAATCAAGAACTAGATCAGCAGTAAACTATCGCAAAAACTACTAGAAGAAGTGGGGGAATCTATTGATTTACATTTATTAAGAGAACATGAAATTGTGTCATTTTCAATTTACACGCTTATTGCCTTCAATTACAAAAGAAGAAGAACAACCACCTCACTAGATATTTGGGCAACTAACTAATACACAAAAAAAAAGAGGAGATGTTTATTGTGAGGATCTATGCATGCGTGTGTTTAGTCCTATGTCGGTTATTCGTTGGGTAGATCTTGGGTACTTATATAAGATCAATAAATCCAAATAATTCCTTCCGGCTAGCTATTTTAGATAAGGTCTTGAATTGTTACAAATTGTATTAGAGCGGACCCAACCTATAATCTATGTGGACTAGGAGACACTGCAACATGGTTCTATTGAAACTGACCATGGACCGATCGTGGTGTTTGTGATTAAATTTGAATGAATTTGAATCTTTAGCTTGACGAGGACGTCAGGGCTTAAACGAAGAAAGTATGTGAGGACCCATGCGGACATGTATTTAGTTTCACATCAGTTATTCGCTGGGTAGATCTTGGGTACTTATACAGGATCAAGGAATCCAAATAACAACTTTCGACACAGTCCATGCAATTATGGAAATACAGAAATACAAGTATCCAACCGTCTCTGCCAAAGATTCCATGAAATTGGTCTTGTGAAACATCTACTCTACAATAGGCTGACCCTGCACCACGTCAAAACAATTAATTAGTGGGGAATAGATCATGGACTCGGAATCAACGATGACCAGCAAAAGAGGGAACAGGGTGGGCCTTGTTTGGGAGTTGGGAGAAGACTTTCGAGGAAGGAAGTAGGCAAAGGGAGCCTGGAGTGACGCACATATATACTCTCTAAAGTTGGCGGAGATTACGATGGTGATGTGAGCCCCCCCTTCTTTTGAAAGGCTCCTTTTCTTCATAGTTAGCAAGATTCGGATAGATCTCCCTCCAAGGGGAAAGAAATGTTTGGAGCTATTAAAATAATAAACTAAGGGGAAAGTGACAACACCATGTCTAACGTCAATCACGCCAGCATCCATCTTAGCCTTGATCCCATCAGCAATGCGTTAAGGTGGTGGCCCGCTTAACCCTGATATCTTCCTCCTTTTCCTTTTCCAAAGATTAACTCGTGGGTCACTTTGCCAAGTCCTCTGCTTGTGTCTGTCCACTTTGCGAGTGGAAATTTTAGATGCACCTAACTGTCTCGGCACCCATTCTTGCACCCCCGAATTGGAACACGCTAGAACGGCTGGATGATTACGATCGAGGTTGTATCACCCATTGCAATAATCTTAAAGCACTCCGAACTCCGTCATTTATCCATCTGTATGAATCTCAAAGCGACCATTTGGTGATCCATAGGTGAATTCGCCTTCTTTCCATGCCAAAGATGCCACCTTTATCCGAACGATTAGGGAGTGAAATATGGTCCAGGTGGCTTTCATGCATGACGTGACCTGTTACCCAAAAGACTCCTGTTAACTCCACTTGCGTTTTCTAAATTATTTGCTAGATTGCTCAACAGATGCGGAGAGTCAATCGAGCTTTGGGTTTATAACAATTAGTCTGCAGTCTAATATTCTACTCGCTGGACCCGGCCTTTCAGTGTCGGCATCATATCAAGCCATCAAGGTAGCCAGCCATCGTAGGCTAAGTGGGATGTATCTTGATTGACATTATTACTCTTAAGCAAATCGACACCTACCACACACTAAGGTTGTTGAAAATTCCAATTGTTAGACTTCTTGATGAGTCAGTTTCTTGTCATCTCACTTCAGCTTCATTAATATGAAAGCACGGTGGCTTAAAGATGAAGCGCTGCGGCTGCTCTTTCCCCATCTTTTTTCTTAAAAACATAAATAATGCATCAAACGTGGTTTGATCTTTTACATGAAGTTGGAAAAACCTATACCCTTGAAAAAAAACACGGAGAAGCATAAGATGGCACGTAGAAAGCCAAGATCTCTCTCTCTCTCCCCTCCACATTCATAAGGTTTCCAAATGAGAGAATGGGTATCGATCTTTATCAATACATGGGTATGTCTGGGCTAAATTTTGTGTTCGGTACTCAAGTGTATACATCTTGTGGACATAATTTGGGGACCGTGGGACCATAAGAACAGATCGGGTTGGAGACAGGAGAGGTGTCGGCTAAAAGTCCTTGGCCCCCGGCGGTCGGCTTCGGCCAAGCGATGCATGAGCCATCGCAGTCTTCCGCTGTTCAGTGTCCTCTTCAGGGTAGGGGAGTTGTTGAACCCGTGAACTGAGTGCTGCAACAATAGTGTGTTCCAGTGACACAGCACCAGTTAATCTTACTGGCAAAGTAAGCTTCGTATGTCGTCATATGTGGGGGTCCATCATCAAGGGCAACCTCGATTATTGATCGAGCATTCATGAATGGGACTCGACATGCCTCGTCGCGATGATCATGCATGGAGGGCACTCACATGAACAGCATTCTTCTTTTGTCATGGCATTCCTGCAGGCATAACATAGTTGACATGTTGATTCATGAAGCCCTTTCCATGGCCTACATATATATATAACTCTTACTTGAAGGATGAGCTTGTTTGAGTCAGAATTGCTGTTCTGGGACAAGCAGGTAAGATGAGTGAGCAATGCTAGCATAACATAGAAAATCTAACTTAAGGGACCGCTCGACCGATTTGCAACTTTAGCAGGCTACATGATCAGTTTGAAAGGTACATCACATAAAAAAAAAAGGTTGGTTTAACAGGAGCAACTGGAAAGATGCATGGCAGCTGAGTGATTTTTTTTTTTTGGTGCAGTTAAGCATGCCTGTTTAATTTAGTTACTCCTATCCATTTGTAAAGTTTGTTGAATTTATGTAGAATAAATGCGCTTATCTATTTCTGACAACACAACTTTGTAGAGTCTTAGAATTTAGTAGATTATCTTACTGTCTATTATCTCGACAAACCAGGTATTGTAGTGAACTATGGGTCTATGAGGATATTAGAAAACACACTCATAGGTTGGGGAGACTTTTTTTCTTTGCTTCACCGTTTCTCTTGCTCATATATATTTTTTCTGTCAGAGGGTGGAATCGAGCATCAAATGTAGGTTACATATATATAGGAAGCCGAAAGATGTATTAATTAGTGAGAAAAATGAAAATAAATAAATGGAAAAACTTCAAAGCAGTTGACTCTCACATGCGTGTCCTGCACTTCGATGACCACCCTAGCTCTGGTTGTATTTTTCGCTGCTGCTGCTGCTGCTGCCGCCGCTGTAATGGCAGAAGCTACACAAAAGCATATATAAGAGTTCAATACATTAATTAATAGCATAAACTCCAAGGGCATTCAATGTACTTCAAATCTAAATACAAAAAGTAGAAAAAGTGGAGGGTCGATGCAAGGTTGACAGATGATTATGGACTGAATTGTATTCTAATATTCACTAATGCCAAGTTGTCTCTAGTAAGAGACAACAATTGTGGCGACAAATAAAGAAGACCTAGTCTAGACTATTGTCCGTAATAATTATGCTTGACAGTTCGAACCATGATAAGACATGGGCAACTAATAATTAGATTCTCAAACATAATTAAGCAATTGCCGTGATTTAGCTTGATTGCTAAGAGAATTACTTTATGAATCAGATACAGTGCATTTCTTATAGTTGACATGCAGAACATTAATTTAGTTGTGGGAAAAAAAAGATATTGCAGGCGTCGGGTAGAATTAGGGTGTGCTGTATTGTCATCGAAGTAAGGTAAAAGCTCCCACTTTGGTGTCAGGAAACAAAGGAGCAAGTCCCTGAATTGACAAGATGTTGCTGGAAGAGGCAGATCTACTGGATAAAATTGTTGGAGATATTGCTGAAGTGAAGGCTGAGTCGAAGTTTGAAACAATTTCCATACTGAGTCGTGCTGTCAAGAAGCTTGAAGAATGTGATGAGACTGTGAGATAATCTATGAGTGGAAGTTTGTGGCGGAATAGGACATTGGTCAAGTGTGTACAGTTTGGTTCTAAGACAAATATTCTGAAGCTAATATGTTAGTCTTTAGTGGTTCAGTTCTATCAAGAGTTTAGAGCCATTTCTTGTATAAATCAAGCTCTAAATTAGCTAGCGTAAGCTCCAAAACAAATTACTGTATTGAATAGGGAGAAAGTCTTCCTATTATTTGTTTCTTCTCCTCCATTCATTATTGGGGACTCTCTCCATCTTTATTTTCAATTTTGTTTTTTATTTATGCGTCTGCTACACACTCGTTAAAATTCAATGATATACTGATATTGATCTCATATTCTAGGACTAATTCACTATAACAAAGTGGCGGTATAGCAGATCATTGGAGAGCTTTAAGACCGGCAAACGTGTGGATCAAAGATCGAAGATTGAAGGTGGCCATGGATAAATTGGATTGTTCTGCCACCATTATCAAAATTTAGAAGGCAATTTCGAGGTTTTAGTTTCTTGCCTTCAAAATGAATATCCAAACTTGAATACCCACCGCTAAGTTTAGGAGGCAATATGGAGGTTTTAGATCAAAGAGGACAACGACAATGATGATAACGACGACAGTGATGACGATGACGACAATGATGATGCATAGACTGCGTATGATGAAAAGGTGTAAGGTTATGTAAAATTTATTCATTCTGATATGAACATCATAGAATGACATGGTAAGAGATGATAGCTATAGCAAGGAAGTATGTTGAAAATGCATGTTCAGCCTTTGAAATAAATCAAGCCATTCCAAATGAAAGTGTGCTTTGTATCAAAAGCCTTTAGATGAACAAACAAGGTGTAAAACTTTGCAATGATGGATGCTAGATATTGGTTGCATAGAGTGTCGTGGTTCAATAGGACAATAGATGGTAAATAATCAAATGCATGCTTGGATTAGATTACTGGCTGGTCCAAACAAAAAAAAAGGAATTTCTTTCTCAAATTTGCTCAACTCAATTCTTTAAAGAAAATATTAAAGGCTGAATGTTATGAAAAATAATGAAAGCAGGTGCCTACCTTTTGTACTTTCAAAACTCAAAGTACAAAATTATAATACAAGACTTCTATGTATACAAGTGAAGTTTTTCTCTCTAAATGTAAGTCTGGCTCCTCTTATAGTTAAGATGTTGAATTTCTCTAGAAATAGTTAAAATGCAAAATAACTAAAAGTTATTTAGTGCTCTGATGGGATAGAGCAAAGAATTTTTTTCAACCTACTTAATTCAAATCTCTCCAAAAAATTAGAAAAAATAGAAAATTTGGCAATAGTAGAGTCTTGATCCCCTATTTTTTAATCGATGATCCTAAATTGAGATATATAACCTCTATTTATAATAGCGAGATCTATCCTTGCTCAATTCGTTTGAATTTCTCTCCTAATTTGAATAAGAGTTAGTTTTTCAAAATAGGCATGACTAATAAAAATAAACATAAAAAAGCTAAAATTCTACATAAGGTAAATCTTGAATTCTACATCGACTCTGTCTAATTTTTTCTAAATTGGGGGATACATTTAGTTAAAATTCTTTCCAAAAGAAATTGGTTGGATTGTCTATTTCGAGGCCCAAATAATAGAATTTGGATCTGACCACTCTTACAACTTTTGCGTGCACAAGAAACAGTGGATGTCAAAGGTATCACAATAATCCCAATAATCCAATGATGTTTCTTTATGTTTGTCCCCAAATGAAGTAAAGACCCCTTTAACATCATTGATGACATTTTTTTCTCTTTAGAAATATGTTGAGATTGCCACCATCTCAGTTTTAATATTAGATCTAGGACAGGGAGATCAACAATCTTATTAACCAATTATTTTAACAAAAAGCCTAGATTTGATAGAGAGAGGACCAACAAAGATTATTAGGCTTAACATCCCTCTCTCGCTTGCGACCTAGATTACACATGTGGAGAGTCGATAGGAACAAGATGATAGGTAATAAAATTTAACAAATACTTGACATGACAGTGATTTGAACTTGCAATTTCTTATAAACTTGAGCTCCAATATCATGTTAACTAATTAACTTACCCAAAAATTTAAGCTTTGCGGCCATTTGTTATTCAAGAAATAGCTAAGACGAGGCAAATTGGCTCTTGATGACAGAAAATTGTTATTCTCTATATTGAAAATATAAAATGAGCATACTTTTAAAACCTTTTCCAGCTTTTGAATTCATAAAAAGTTTGTCTCGATACAAAGCAACCTAGACTCCCTCTCAAGCAGCATGAGTAAGCTGTCCGCGGGGGCCGGAGAGTTTCGCTGTTTCCATTTTTGGTTTTTCTTAAGGTATCTCTCACCAGTCACTACGTGGTAGTCATCCAACTATTAGGCCTTGATCAAAGTATCACCACCTACTTAATCCCTACCGCTGGTGATGGACCCATAACCAATGGACTGATATATTTCGGACAGTACATGTTAAGCCAATATAAATGTCATCAGCTACCGTGCATCAATCTCCCATCTACCCCACCAAAAGCAAGGAGTTGGTAAAAAGAAGCAGCGGTAAGGCAAGGAAGTCACAAACAAATCAGGGAAGGAAAATCAAGCACAGCACAACCCGGGACAAAAGCATGCAATCTAAGTCTCCCCGAGCCTTTGTAGCGTATCTTCCCAATATCACCTAACCCTCGGGATGTCCGCAACCAACCCATCCCTTTCCCTGTTCCCCTATGTGGCAAAGAAAAACAATATAATACAATATGTATGTATATGTATACACACACACTACCATTATTTAAATTATTCGTCCAATCCATCTCTCAATGAGCAGCTGTGGCTCCTTCCCCACCTTCCATATTATCTTAAATCCCCCTTTCTAATGGTATAAATACACACGCTCAGCCCATCCCACATGAGTCCATATGCCCCTCCTCCTCCTCCTCCTCCTCCTCCTCTCTCTCTCTCCCTCCCTCCTATCTATCTACATCTATAGTTGATAAGGACTGAGATGATAAAAGTAGTGCTATAGGGATTGTAAGGAGATGGCAGGGATCCAGTGCCAGACCAAACCTGCTACCACCAGCAGCCCACGCCTGAAGCTTTTCGGCTTCCACGTGTCCGAGGACGACGAGGGCGACCACCAGTCCTCGCCGGAGGCTGGCGCTACCTCCGATCCCTTGTCCACCATCACGGCGGCCACGGCCCCTGGGGACGGGAGGAAGTACGAGTGCCAGTACTGCTGCCGGGAGTTCGCCAACTCGCAGGCGCTGGGCGGCCACCAGAACGCACACAAGAAGGAGCGCCAGCAGCTGAAGCGCGCCCAGCTCCACCACCACGCCGCCGGCGGCAGCCACCGCTCGCAGACCGGCGCCCTGTACCCCCGCAACCCCATGGTCTCCGCCTTCGGTCCCCCGCCTCACCTCCTCGCCGTCGGCAGCGGCGCCACCGCTCATCTCGTGGGACCCACCTCCTCCCCACCTCCGGCCAGCAGCTGGGTCTATTACTCCCGGGCGGGCCTGCCCTTTTACCTGTCGCAAGGCTGCGTTGTCCCCTCCGCCGCGCGGGCGTCGCCGGCCTACGCCGCCTACTCCCAGGCCGCTTCCGAGGTGCACGGCGCCAGCCTCCGCTGCTACGATGAGGACCGGCCGGTCGACGAGCCCTCGACCGCCCGGTTCCCCGGTTCGGCTCTGGGCGGCGGGGCGAGGGACCTGCCGGCCGGTGGTACGGACGAGACGTCCGGGCTGGACCTCCACCTTAGCTTGGCTCCCGCTGGCTCATGACTCGGTCTCGATTCGGACGCCAGCATCGACTCATCTCGCTCGTATCATGACATATGTATGAATTAATTCTATGGTAGATCGGATCCTGTAAATTGCGGTTATTTTTTTGTTATATTTTCTATGATTCCATTTTGCTCCATTCAATGAATGACTTCTTCGTATGACGAGAATTAGAAATCTTTAGCAAGAATTAATTATTGTTTGTTCCATTAAAAATAAATAAATGGTAATATATATCGGATGACCATGAATGAGAACGTTCCGGGTTCGAACTGAGTTGGCGAGTTGACCCGTTAGGGAGGACTTCCTGGGCAAAGCTCACCACCTGAAACGTAAGCCGGCACGGGATGACGTCGACAATACACTTGTAACAGTTTCACCCGGCCACGTGTCATACCGCATAGTAAGTACAGAATTACGTGGTGAGAGAAGTATGAGAAGCCATTTGATCGGATCACGACGAAGTTCGCGGAACCCGAAGGGGGAAGCTACGTTATATTTTATACTGCAGAGGGTTCGATGATTGTACGACGACAGGCGCTCCTCCTCCTCCCCATACCACTTATTTATTTGGATCCAGTACAAAAGAAAAGAAAAGGTGGCAGTTATTTTTTATTTTATACCTATCGCTTGTAACAACGTAACGTTTTTTTTGGTGTGAACGTAAGCAGCAACTGGTCGAGAAACTGGATCAGTCCTCGCATTAATAAAATAAAATAAAAAAAAAGAAACTCGATCAGTCCACTTATTAAGTGCATTCAATATATTAGTCAAAACAAGCACGAAAATAGCCGCTTTATTAATTAGTTCATTCTAAGATACGTATCGCTTAAAATAATGGTTTTAGACTTAGAGCAAGTGCTCTTTGCTAGGCTCACTTTGATATACATAGTGGAGAGTGGCTGTCAGAAGCCTACAAGGAGCATCCGTGATTTAAGACTCATTTGTCTTTCCACCCGCTGATGAACAAGCTCTAAATATGCTGGGGGCCAGCAGAGGTCCTTCAAAATTTAGAATATAGGTTGGGATTATTTTTTTTTCATAGGAGCTACCATCCTCTGATTTTTTTTTAAATTAATTTTGATAGGAATATTTTGAATGGAGGTGATTGAGATGGAGCCGACTATATTATAAGAACTATAAGTAGCACCTTGGTTGCAGCACGTAGAGTTGAATTGTTTGATACGATGGTTTCAGTGGCAAAATTTGTGGTGCACATATATAACAGTATATCTGATGTAATAAGAATTCTAAAAGAAAATCATATTATCCCTAAAGAGGACTCTTTGACGGTTGTCAAATAGCTATCTATATCAGCTCCTTCAGAGGTTGGTTCTTATCCACGTCAACAAGTTTGCTGGAAAATGAGAGCATATTTACAATATTTCAAAGTCACACATATTTGTGGAGAGGCTAATAGTATTGTAGATTGGATGGTGATATGTGTGGCTAATCACATCGGATCTCTTTTCATAATAAACATTTTGTTTAAATTGTGTGGATTCGATGCACTAAAATATAAGGCACGGCTTGAGGGTTGAGACCTAGCTCAACAGGTCAAACATGGAAGCCACTAACTGAAGCAAAATGTTGGCTAGCAGGTTAAATGTTAGAGATTAGATATAAAATTGTTAGACCAAGTGGTGAAGACTATTAGGTTGAAATAAAACATTTAAAGTGGCTTGAATGACTATTAATACATAAAGTACTTAAAAAGTAATCCTAATGAATGATTATCAGCCTAAAGCAAGTTATTAGACGTAACTGCATCAAATAGTTGGTGGACAATTAATGAAAGACACAATGTAATGAGTGAAAATAATGCACAAAAGTTAAATCAGGAGTAGTATCGATTAGGAAGTGCATAGAATGGCAAATGCTAGCGGATAGGTGGGAAGTTACGAATTAGAAATCTATCTAGCGATTGAAAAGGTCGTGTATATAAATCTAAAATTGTAACTAACAAAAAAAGTTTGAATCATTACCACATTTTCATATTCCTACCTTTTTTACTTTTCAAATAATACTATCTTTTATTTTCTTCAGGTTAACTTAGTTTCTTATCTACCATTCTCTGAGCAGGCAGTATCTCAGTAGCGAAAATTTTTAAAGTTTAAGATGATGGAACCTACTATTATTTCTTTATCCTTTCTGGTTCAAATTGGTGATTACATCTGTTTGATCCTTCGTGCATCCAGAAAACCAGCTGACACTATCTCTTTTCTTATTTTTGAATGTATTTTCTCTTTTTTCCAAGTTGAAAGTTTTATCTCTTGAGGCCTTTTGAGAGTGCAGTCCATGGAGATATTCAACCTATTAGATATATTATTTTGGAGATACGGTTTCCATGCATGAGTCAATTTCGATTTACCATAAGAAAACACCATCTTGAATGAAGTAATTTAACTAGTATACCTAACCTAACCGTTATTTTTTTTTCATTTCTTCGTCCTTTCATTTCATTCACTTCGACCCCCTGTTTCATCACCTATCTCCAACTGCACACATACAAAACGTACATATTTTGTAAGTGCATGCACATCGAGAACAAATAGATATATCTTCCTACGGAGCCTATTTAATTGGGATCTTGCAGCAAGATTTGTTTTTCTGTCCTGCGTAAGAAACCCTAACCCTAGAATATCCCATTCCATGGTTAAGAGTGAGGCCCACGTAAAACTAAGTGGCACCCAGACAAAACCAAGTTACGGATACCAATGCGTATTTGTTGTATTTACTGTGACTGGTACCCAACGCGTGCATTGCACGTCATGAAAAAGGGATGCATGGCCTTGATCATTCCATGCTGCGGTCCCCAAGCTCCCATTGTTTTTTCTCTTGCAGCGCAGGCCCCTCCATGGCACTTTTTTACCCCTCTCTCGGTACCAGGTTAAAACATCCAGATAAAAATAAAAATAAATATTAAATGCGTTCGGAAGGTTCGCTGCTTAAAGTCGAACTTCCTGCTGTCCAACTCTAGATGACTCTTTAATAGTAGTAGATACGAGTCAAGTTGATAAATTATAGCATGTCTTATGTGGAATATAAAACTTGAAAACCAAAGCCAGGGTTGTTTAATTAGGATCCATATAGTTGCTAAGTTCAAACCCACATCAACCACACCACCCTAATTAAGATCGAGGCAGTGTTAGAGCTTTCTTGTACTGGGCCAGCTGGCCTCGGTCAACATTATTCCTCGTGCGATGGAAAAAGATGACAGCCATGGTTGTTGAACTTTTCGTGGAGGAGGTTTTGATCTCAGCCTCAAGTCATGCATGAATCTGGGTTATTTCCTTCAGGTTCTTCTCTCTCTTTCTCCTTAGGAGACGCACAGGATTCGTTCTCTTACCTCAGCCCCAAACATTTGGACAAGCAAGAATACCAAACCCGCTTACCATCTACAGCTGCAGTTTCTGGACTAAAGGCACCAAGCCACCAACTGAACTACGATACTCGATGTCTTCTCATTGCATCATCCGGAGGACCTAACCCTCCAAAACTTGACAAATAGCGCGGTTGGCTTCTTGTCACCAGCGGTATCAAATGACGGAAGACGGCATGGAATTCCTGTGCTGGCCTTTTAAGTGCAGAATCTCAGGTCCGCAACCAACCAGAGTCGTAATACAATTCCACGACTATTAAGGGAATAGGATAACCCAGTCCTTCACCTTGTCAAATAAGCATCCGACCAAGGTTTCAATTAATTCAAGTGGGTCGCTTTCCCCTGAGAAGGCCACCAAAGAGGCAAATCTAAAAAGAGCGGATACGCAAAGGGCCAGGATCAATAGTTTTGTGAAGCCTATCCATATAGCCCATAAGCCATCTCTATCAGTTGGTGATCGAGGGTGGGCCCACCACTAGATTTGTGGCCCCGTAAACACATCTAATGTCCGGGAATCGAGTTCTACCGTCATCCGCTGGCCGAAAGTCGTAGGATAAAATTGTTAATATACGAGAGCCTATTACGTGGAAGGCTCCGAGCTTTGAAGAAGCGGGGCTAGCATGACAAAAAGCTCTTCTTAGGATAATATTAGGGTCAGCAAGGAATTTGAAATCAAAGAGGAGGATGGAAAGAGGTTCCCACCATACAATAACGCACTTGGAAAACTTGGATTTGAGGGAAGGAAGCTTCCTTCTTATGTGCATCGACATTGGTTATCATCCACCGCACTTCTTGAGAACTGGTTGGCCCAGGAGGCAAATGGTCAATTGCCTCTTTTGAAATCAGCTCAGACAATGCGTCAAAGCACTCAAAAAGTTTGGGATCTCTCTCTCTCTCTCTCTCTCTCTCTCTCTCTCTCTCTCTCTTACTCTTATTGGTATGGTTGACGGAGATCCATTTCTTCCAACCTATCAAAGTGAAACACCATGGTTAGAGGAAATAATTCTCCAGCCTTGTCAAAACTAGAGTCGCATACTATGATGTCTAAAAGAAATTTTTTGTTGGACTATGTAAACGGGTGGCTTGCATGAACCCTAGCCTAATATACAAGGTACGCCATACCAGCCTGAATCGGATGGTACGGAGCATACCATACCGTACCGGTTCAATATCATATCCAGTATGATGGCGTATCGACACTTGGTATGCCAAAAAAATTCTGTATCATATCGTGCCTACACTATGCTAATATGGTACCGGATCGAAGTCCGATATCAAGACGGCGAAACTTGCTGATGAAATGTATGTACATGTAGGGTCCATGTAGGATAAATTCTGGCTAGTGAAGATATGCTATATTATACTTATTTTTGGTCTGAATTTTTGTATCTTTAGGATCTCTTGATTATGTATCTTGGCATTTGGTCAAAGAATTAGACCAGACAACAGTCTTGTGGTACAGGGTAAGTTATGGGCGTCGGCATCCACTCTTGATTTAACCCCAATGGTAGGAATTTCTGAAGCCGTGAGAAGTAGAAGAAATCGTGAGATGCACTGCAGCAGAATTTTCTAAGACATTAGGGTTTTCGAGACAGATTTATAAGCTATTGCACGTACATAGTACATATCCTAGTTCTTCTCCTCTTTCAGATTCTTTTTGAAGCGAGGAGAAATTTATTAGAGGATTGATTCCCTATTGTGGATTTAAGTTATGACCATGGACTACTAATATAGGTCCGACTGCGTGGCAGCCTATGGACTCTTAGGTTTATTGGGAAATCCTCCCTAATTTAAAGCTGCCATGTCCAGGAATTAGATTTGGAACTTTCAGAGGTTGATGTCAGATAACTTGTCAATGATTAACACTTCCTGTTCACTTTTGAAGCCTTCTCTACTTTGACACCGAGCATCACAGTATTGGAGAAAGTTTTGAAGATGTTGCTGGTGAGTTGAAAAGTTGCTTGAAACTGTGCCACTGGTTTTGACAGAGTCAGGTTTGAGGGCATTGGTCATCTTGGATACCGTCATGGTTCATGTAATCACAACCGAATTTACAATACATGAATGGGACTTCTCTATCCTTATCTCCTCATGTTATACCTGCCCTACCATCGTTCTTTGTAGGGCCGAAGACTATCTTGAAGCGTCAGCGAGAGAGGTGAGAAATCAGGATAGGAAGAAGCTTCCCATGGTAGCAGTGTAATTTCAACTGTAACAAGAACAAGGATGCCATTGCAATGGCTAAAAAACTTACAGGGCACTCTGAAATGTCCAACTTCAATCTTTTTTATAGCAAGAGACGCAAAAGAAACAATCAAAACAAAAACCTGGGATGGCAGTTTTTAAGCACAGATGAAAGAACAATACGAAGATCTTTCAAAAATTTCACAATGCCAGACCTCTCAAAGAGCATGAGACTACAATCCAATACAGGTGTCTCACCACTCAGCGCCACCAACTTATAATGGATTGTAAATTGGGCCCCATAACCTCCCTCGCTGCCTCTATCATCAGGTCACCACCTCTGATTTTTATATTTTTTAAGGTTTTTCACCAAGAACAAATGATCAAACTCTCACTAACTTGCAGGATATGCATACAGCGAAATAATCTAATTGGGAGCTGAATTCAATGATAACAAAGAAATACATTCACCAGCAAACAACATCTGAGAGCAAAACTTGCGATACTAGCAGAGCGCAGAGAAAATAATTGAGAACTGGTACAGGAAAACCTTCTTGACTTTGGCAGGGGAATGTTACATATGTGAGAAAACAATGAAAGGGTGACTCAATCCTCCTACTAATGAATACCTTAATCTCTTCCATCTCATCCTGGAATACACATGTTCAAGCCTTCTTATCAGAGCGGTTGAGATTGAGATTAAACCATTTCTTTTTGTGAGATTTATCTTTCCCATCAACACTTCCATCATCGGCTGGGCTCTCAGACCTGATCTCTTCATTGGAATATTTGCTGCGGCCACTAGCACTTCCACTGGCATTAACGACAGTTCTTACAGTCGTAAATGAAGAGTGGATACTGTCTCTTTGTTTCAGCAGTTCATCAACCTTCAAAGAAATTGGAAACAACCCAGAAATAAGTCAAGGGCAAGGATTAATGTGATACAGGTTAAAATATAATGATTAAAGTCATTTGATGCAGCAGGATGACAACAAACAGTCACGCTTGACACCTACATAGAAATGAGGATTTCCAAAGGATAATAACAAAATAAAACAACAGAATAATTCTTTTGAAATAGTGCGTCTTATACAAGATTCATTAACTTTTACGATACAGCAAAGAACTATCTGACATGATCTGAAGGTACATAGATACATGTATTTTAACAGTTGTTAGTACCAGTAGCCATGTCAAGGTAATTGCATAATTCATGGCTGGCCTATATTAAGGGTCAACCCTCAGTCAATAACTTTTGCACTAATCATCAATGAACTTCCTATATCCACAGATGACTTGGCATATCTTCTTGAAATGATATTGGGTTCAATGCACAATCAATAGCATGAGGACAAGGGTCAAAAATTAGGATATACAAATAGGGAAAATAGAACACCAGAGGCAACATATATTGATTATTAAGTCAGACAGGGATTCAACCATGCATAAGAAAAAAGATATCGATGAAAATTTAAACTGATACCACAGCAAGTTTGATGAAGTGGATAAGTATTTCCAAAAAGTATGATTTTTTTTTTCATTTGACTTAATGAAGAAAATTTTGTGCACTAATATGCCTGTGATGTTCAGTGGGACTACGGAGCAAGATATTTGGGCAATCAAGAGGGCCGAAAGTATAAAAATAGTAAGGCAGATGTGGAGTGTTTGGCGAGAAAAGCAACAAGTACCTTAAAGGAATTGCAAGAGAATTGCACCTAAGGTTAAACGTTAGTGTTAAACCATTTGAGAAACCTCATGAAATAGGTATCAAGACACGAAACAAAAATTAAGGCCACAATATAAGATTAGGCTCTCGAATGTATTTTAGGGTTAACAGAAAGAGCAAGGCAACCAAAATAACAAGAATGGAGGAAGCATAAAAGATCACAAAAAGCTAAAAATCATACAGCAACATAGCTCGCAATGGAAGAACAAGTCCACATTGTTTTCCAGTCTGAGTTCTAGGTTCAGGGGAAAAACCAGAAATATGCATTGGTTTGTGGCTTACTGCAGATTTTGAATATACATCCTGTCCACAATCTTTAGTGGTGAATATTCAACCCAAGAATAGCATCAATTCTTTGGAGGATAACAGAACACATGAATAGAGAGGACTTGAATTCTATTTTCGCAAAGAAACATGAATATGACAATCCTCGCCTTTAAAATAGAGGAGAACTAATGAGTTCTTTGGAGAATAACAGGACAAGCGAACAGAGAGGTCTTGAATTCTATTTTTATAAAGATACATGAATAATACAACAATCTTCTCACCCTTAAAATAGAGGAGAAATAATGAGAATAGGGATGTAGCATGATGAGGAGAGGAACATCCACAGTTAGCAGCAGAGAGAACACAGGAAAGACTTAATAAAGCCACAGAAGAGTAAAAGAAATGAAAATACCCTTCTCTTATGATCACAATCAAATTTAATTAATTTGTTGTCTAACAAAAGCACGTAAGCACTTAGACACTATAAGAACGGCCCTTCTACTTCTGAATTATATGATGACCAAAAGTGGTTGGTCTATTAGCACCAGGACATGGGCACAATTAAAAACCATTTACCGAAATCATCTCCTATAACAATAAATACTACTAATAATAATATTGATGCTTACAGATTGCTTTTCTTGGCTATATCTGTTTGTCACTTCCTGAAAACGTGCCAAAGCCTGCACAACAATACAAAAGTGGGTTAGAAGGGTCGTCTCCTGCTACATTTGATAACAGAAAAAATGCAACTTCTTACTTTTCTATATTCTGTTTCAAACAGGCGCAAATCATTTCTCTTGGACAAAATTTGAGCCTCAATCTCCTTGAGCTTCTGGGTTGTATCTTCATATGATTTTGAGCACATAGCCTCAATGGTATAGGTGGCTGGTTTAAAAAAATTATCACCTGAAAGAAATAGAAGAGGTCAAATATCAAAGTAAACTTTTTTCATATACTTCAAAATGAAATATAAAAGAAAGGATGTAAGGAAATACAGACCATAAACTGCAAATATATGAGTGCCAGGTTTCAATTCAGACACTTCACAAGGTTGCAAACCTTCCAATCTTTTGAAAAAAGCAGCCTCAGGATCTTTGGCCATTGCTAACTACACCAATGAAAAAAAAAACAACCATTAATCCCACACTGTTTTACTTATAACCATGAGAAAATTATAGCCTAATAATTTAAGGTGACAAAGCTCCATACCGCATTCACTGTTGAATCCATGCGGTAAACTTGAAAATGTAAAAAGTACATTCCAGCAGATGTTACCTTGCCAGTCTTCTCACTATCCTCCTGAATGAGAAAGAGAGCTGTATATTATATTAACTATGATATAAGTCAAATGCAGCAGTATCATCTATGGATGCAACGAAGTAACATGAGATGTTTACATCTGTAGTGACAATATTGTATACTGTTGCTGTTATATAATACCATCTAAATTCCAAACTTACAAACATGAATCAATAACCAGTATTGCAATAAGACAATAAGTTGCCATAGAACTGATTAATTCAATCTGTCGTGAACTAAACAAATCCACAAATAAAACCAAAACTCTGAAAGCAAATGCATTATCCAACTATAAAAAGACTGCATAAATTCCAATGACAGGTTCCTCATGCATCAATTATGGTCAACACGGTGATGAGATGCTAATACAATTAACAACTAAAGCAAAGGACATAAAACCTGCTCAAAGAAGATAATTCCCCCTAAGGAAAAATATCTTACAGTTTCTGTGCTTTCTTCTGTTAAGTGTATAGTAGTAACTTTTATATAAACAGCACAAATATACTTTTCACCATATGGCATTTTGATTTTTTAACAATTTATTAACATCTACCTTGTAAAAAAACTATATTGATTTGTTATTGAAAAAAATCGTCTCACCAAAACCTATTAAGTGACAAACATTCATTTGGCAACCTACGCAGGTTCCATTGACTATTAGATGATCATTTAACTATCATGGCTAATACTGATTACTTTATGTATGGACTATTTGATGAATGATTACATATTTACATATACAGTTAGTAAAAATTTAAATATGGGTAGCTGGTATCAGTTCAACAATTATAGTTGATTTAAATTGATCATTCCTAACAGTCATTTGATTTGATTTTCACTTTTTAGAAAGTAATGAATCTAAAATTTGTCGCAAGGATTGCAATCTGCTTACAAGGGGCTAACTGGCCAATAATAATATTATCTCCAACCAAGACTATTGGTTTGAACTGTATATGCAGTTGTTGATGTCTCAAACTTGAGTTGCGTCACTTCTAGCCAGTGATAGCACAAGCTAGATAGTTAGTTGCTAACCTATAGTTAGATGAGTCCTTTAGGTAATTTTTTATTTTTATCTTACTTTTGGACTGGTTTCAATTTTAATTCTTTAAGGCTGAGGCACGGTGTCCAGGCATGTGTTTAAGATAAATTATAGATGATTTTGGAGTTCCTCCATAATAAAGCCAACACAATGAAAGAATATACATATATATATATGTGCGTGCGTGCGCGCGCGTGTGGTTGTAACATCTAAATAAGAATTATTTTCTACTAAGTTAGCATTCTTTAGCATTATTTTAAGCGAAATGCTTTGAAGATTAAGATATTAGCCACTGACTTTTCTACTAGCCTTTAGATTTTAGCAATGTTTAAGCATAATAAGATTTACGAGAACTTAAGCCTTGAGAAAAACCTTAGCATTTAAATTTGCTTCTCTGGCCCCATCCCAAAAATCTGGATATTTTACTAAAACTGAAAAGTTAAATTTTTATTTCTCAAAATTTGAACTTTTTGAGTTTTTTTACGAAACTAAAATAACCAACCTAGCTAGGTGGACTGACCTATTTTGCCTATAAATAGAAGCTGTGAAGATAAGTGAGGTTAAGGAAAGGAAGGATAGCTAGACCCCCCCCCCACAACACACACACACACACACACAAACAGAGAGAGAGAGAGAGAGAGAGAGAGAGAGAGAGAGAGGAAGAAGAGGAGGAGCGGAATGGAACTTGGACAAAGAGTCATGGGTTTCATTTGCATAATGCAGTAACTTCTCCATGTTCCTCAAATTTAAGTTTTGTGTTTATGAATCTTACAAAGTTACAATCCATCTCAAGTCTATGTCTTGTTCTAAAAAATCAAAATCATATGGTTTTTTAGATATTTGTCATCCTTTTATTAGTACAAATTATCAATCATCATGAATTTAAACTATATTTTATATTTTATTAACTTTGCAATCAATCCCAAATCCAGTTATTGATTTGAAACTCCAAAACCTGGGTCAATTTTCAAAGGTCAAGGTTTTTCTGTCTTTTGAATTTTGTGACTATTCAAAGCTTATAGATGACGTTTTAAAGTTTGGAACCACAAGATTATTCCCCAAACTCAGTGTTTCATTTGAATTTCTGAACTTTAAGATTGGTTTCAGCTTTTAAAGTTGTTTTAGAATTTGAAATCCATTATTAATTGCAAAGAAAAAGATTTATTCTTTAGAAATTTGGTTTCTATGTTGGTTTGATTTTTTTTTTTTTAACTCCATTGGAAATTATGAAAACATGAGTTGTTTTATTTAACATTTTTTGAACTCACGTATGTTTTGACATATAATTATATTCATATTAGAAGCTATTCTACATCTGTTTATCTTTTCATAGTAGCTTTCTAATGTATGTTCCATGTAGCAATTGTGACACTCTTCCAACTCTAAAAAGTAATATCAAACTGGAAGGCTGCATATGAACCTCTAGCCAGGTAGTATATTGGGCATCATCTGAATTATTGTTGGAGATTCATGTGGATCTCTAGATAGGTGGTAAATGTTGGTTAAGTCTTATATGTGGACCTCGAAGCTTAATGCAGCATCATCTGGTTTATTAATGTGGTCTCGTCTTTATTAGCAGTGTGGATTTATTTGGCCATGCTGGTAAGAGTAAACATTTAAAGAAAAATATGAAATCATGTGAAAGATTAGAGTTTTCTGAATTTCAAAATGTGTTTTGCTCATTTGCAGTATCTCATTTATTATTAGATGTTGACTAATGGTATTTTTTATAAAATGTTATCGATAAACATTTATTTTGAACTTTATAATGGTAATCTGATTTGCATGTTACATTTTAAATTTCATTTGCTTTCAACAAGAACTTAAGTTCTTTTGACCATGCTAGAAGTTTACGTGCTGAGATTTGTCGCTCACTTCATGTTAATACAATCCTTTCAAAGTGAATGATAAAGCATATACTGCCTTTTGAAAGAAAAAAGATTCCATGTTTTGAAATAGCTTTCAGATCTAGTGATTGTTGATGCAACATCAGGACCATGTTAGTTTGTGCTTTTGTATGCTGAAGGTATAGTATTTTGTATAATAGAGAATGCTAAATTCCATAAAATGAATTTTATTTAAGAATTATGGGTCATAATACATTTATCATAAGATTTCTTATTATTGATATTTTTGATCAACTACGACAGTTACAACTCAAGATTTGAGCCTTCAATCATAACAACCTCAATGAAATCCATCATTTGGATATGTTTGATGAACCAAATGGGCTAATTTTGACCAAGCAATCATGGCCTAAAAGAGCTAAGTTGAGATTAGGGCATGTAAGTCTTTTCTTATTCTTTTTCTACAACTAAAGTCTGATTTACATGCTTGGGTTAATTTAGTTAGATCAATGTTTAGATTAAATCTAGGCATCTTGTTTTCTAGGGTTCAGGTTTCTACAACTTATGTATTAGGACAAGGCCATATCCAAGACAGCAAAGATGAATCAACTAAATATTGCAGTATCTTTTTCTTCTATATTCACATTCTCCTCTATGCTTCTTTTGGATGGATTTCTGAACACTTGAGGTTTTGCCTCCAAAATGCACATTCGATCCCCCAGGATCATGAATTCAAACTTAGTTTCTATACACCAAATATATTTTATTTTCACGCTTAAATATGAATTTGATCTGAAATGAACATCAAATCACAATCTCGTGGAGATTCATCGTGCCTATTTGTCTCTACTCAAGAAGTCCAATCTAAGTGTTCGAAAAAACAAAAAAAAAGCCCAGATCTAGCTTAGGCTTGAAAGTAAAAACCTAAATCACCTTGACCATTAGGAGCTCGGGCCTAACTTTGAGCCATGTCATGGGGGAAGAGAAAGAGAGTGAGAAGAGAGAACAAGGAGCTAAAGAGTAGAGAAGGCATTGGTAGACTATAACTGGACCCTTCAATTTAGTCTAAAGTAACCACATCTGGCACATAAACACGAGCATTAATATAACACTTGGACATGTCTCTGTACGAAGAAAATCTTAAATATTGAATAAATTTAATGCTCACATATAGGCCAAGCCTTGGCGCAACAGTAAGATTGCTCCATTGTGACCTAAGTGTCATCAATTCGAAACACAAAAACAGCCTCTCTACACATGGAGATAAAGCTACATATATCTGACCCTCCACAGACCCCATAGTAGCAGGAGCCTCGTGCACTAGGCCATACATTTTTGATCTGATGCTTACATGCACTCACACCTAATGCACGTACCATGTAACATAGTTGGTAGTGGACATCGTGGGAGCTAGGGATTTTGATCAACAAACAGCTTGCAATTGGCTGGGGGGAACTCGTAGGTAGATAGGCAAAAAGGCTAGATCTTCCAACAATGGAATAAAAAGATGGGAGTGAAAGAATAGATGCCCTACACGCCAATCGCAATATGTATTGAGAAGGGTTTTCTTTTGATTTTCCAAATCATGTATATGACATTTAAATATGAATAAATGCATTGTGTTTTATCATATGCTGTTGATTATATTTGTGATAAACCCCTTAGATT